>CM046952.1:98337155-98715241 GCA_025698515.1 Gossypium sturtianum
GGTGCACCTAAGGTGATGAGCTAGGTCGAGCAAAGTCTCTGTCAATCGCTTCTTGCAACTATGCTTTCAACTCTTTTAATTACAGAGGGGCCATTCTGTAGGGTGATATAGATATCGAGTGTTATCCCTAGAATAAGGTCTATAGAAAATTCCATTTCTCTAACCGGCGGTAATCCGGGTAATTCTTTTGGAAACACATCAAGAAATTCACAAACAATCGGCACTGACTTAATCTTTGATTAAGATACTTTAGTATCCAACACATATGCAAGATAAGCATCATACCCTTTTCTAGTATATTTCTCAGGTCGACATAGTCGAGATTACATTGGACAACCCGTCCAGTTTATCAGATTCAATACGAAGTAATTCACCATTCTGACATTTTAACACAATGTACTTCTGATTACAATTTACTACTACATCATGCTGAGTTAACCACTCCATACCCAGAATTACATCAAATTCATCAAATGGAAACAACATTAAATTAGCAGAGAAACAATAACCCGTAGCATTAACTGACAATCTTTACAAACTTTATCCACCATCACATAATCGCTCAAGGGGTTTGAAACTTTAACCACAAATTTAGTGGACTCAACAGTAAATTTTTAATGCACACTAAATTCGCATATGTATGATTGTGTTGAACAAGGATCAATCAAAGTAGTAATATCGTGATCAAGAAGAGAAAAAGTACCATGAATGACGCTCCGTGCAAAGGCATCCTCTCTTGCACGATAGCATATGTTCGGGTGGTGCTCGTGCTTCGATTTAATTGTTGAATCTTTTGTAGAACCTCGGCTACCACCGACATTGCCAGTGGTGAGGTGGTATACCTCTTGAGCCAGTGGTTACTTGGCTTCAATTACGAATAGTATCTTTTCCAAGCCTTTCGGACAATCCTTAAGATAGTGGTCGATAGAACCACATCTAAAGCAGCTCCGCTTCATGCGGCACTCACCAAAATGAAATTTATTACAATACTTGCATTTAGGTTTGGGATTATCGACACTTCTAGCACTTGCTACTAATGGGGTCCGAGATCTCGACAGAGCATTGAGAGCCTCGGTCTTTTCGGGCATACCCTCACGATGAGACAAAAACGATCATGATATTTCTTTGATTTCTTTGAAGATGATGATTGTGGCTTGCCCATAAATATTTTACTTGAAGTTCGGGCTTCCATCCACGCCGCTTTTTTTCTTTATTTAATTCTTCACTTTATGTGCTCAATCGGCAACATACAACAAATTCTTTTAATTCCAGAATTCCAACTAACAACTTTATATCTTCATTTAATCCCTCTTCAAACCGTTTACACAAGGCAACTTCAGTCAGGATACACTCTCTAGCATATTTTCTTAATCGAACAAATTCCACTTCATTGCTTTCGGATATCGTCATATTCCCTCATTTAAGTTCTAAAATTCCTTCTTTTTCCGATTAAGAATTTCGGACTAATGTACTTCTTTTTGAATTCTGTCTAGAAAAATTCCCATGTAACATTTTCCCTTTTGCACAACAAAAATTATGGTATTCCACCATTGGTAGGCTGAGTCTTTTAGCAGAGATACAACACATTTTAGACATTCTTCAGGTGCACAAGGTAATTCATCCAGAACCATTATAGTATCTTTTTAACCAGAATTCAGCCCTTTTTGGATCATCATCGGCAGTAGCCCTGAATTCTCCTGCCACATATTTCCAAATTTTATCTACCGGAGGCTTACCAGTTCTAACAGGTTCGGCACCCTGGGGCATCTTTGGAACCGGTTGAGGAGCAAGAGGGGGAGGTTGTTGTACAACAAGATTTGTTCATAAGAAATCTTTGAACCACTCATTCATCACTTGAAAGAAGGCTTCTTTTGCCTCCTCACCTCGACCCTCAGATTCGGGCCTTCTACTTCTACTAGATGCAGCTCTTTGAACTGAAGCTGGAGCATTGCACTTAGCTTCCTCAGATTCAGTTCTAGCTCGGTTGGACGACATTAATATATGAAAAACACATTTAAAATAGTCAGGAGATATCACACTATCACAAATTATATAATGGCATGTATAGCTAAACTCGTACTTGCTACATTAGTCCAAGAATCGGCTAAACTACCAATAAATGTAACACCCCTAGCACATATCCATCGCTAGAACAGGGTTGCAGAGTATCCCCGGAGTTTAAAGATCAAATATAGTTAAATTATGTCATTCAAAATTTTATCGACAGTAGCCCTGAATTCTTCTGCCCCATATTTCTGAATTTTATCTACCGGAGGCTTACTAGTTCTAACAGGTTCGGCACCCTCGGCATCTTTGGAACCGGTTGAGGAGCAAGAGGGGGAGGTTGCTGTACAGCAGGATTTGTTCTTAAGAATCCTGTGAACCACTCATTCATCATTTGAAAGAAGGCTTCTTTTGCCTCCTCACCTCGACCCTCAGATTCGGGCTTTCTACTACTACTAGATGCAACTTGAACTCAAGTCGAGCATTGCTCTCGCTTCTTCCACTTCATTTAGTTCTAGCTCGATTGGACCATATTACTATATGAAAAACATATTTAAAATAGTCAGGAGATATCACACTATCACAAATTATATGATGGCATGTATAGCTAAACTCGTACTTGCTACATTAGTCCGAGAATCAGCTAAACTACCAATAAATGTAACACCCCTAACCCATATCCATCGCTGGAACAGGGTTACAGAGTATTACCAAAGTTTACAGATCAAATATAGTTAAATTATGTCATTCATAATTTTATCGGCAGTAACCCTGAATTCTTCTGCCCCATATTTTCAAATTTTATCTACCGGTGGCTTACCAGTTCTAACAGGTTCGGCACCCTGGGGCATCTCTTGAACCGATTGAGGAGCAGGAGGGGGAGGTTGTTGTACAGCAAGATTTGTTCTTAATAATTCTGTGAACCACTCATTCATCATTTGAAAGTAGGCTTCTTTTGCCTCCTCACCTCGACCCTCAGATTCGGGCCTTCTACTACTACTAGATGCAGCTTGAACTGGCGTCGAGCATTGCTCTCGCCTTCCTGATTCGGGCCAAGCTCAGTTGGACGACATTACTATATGAAAAACACATTTAAAATAGTCAGGAGATATCACACTATCACAATATATATAATAGCATGTATAGCCAACTCGTACTTGCTACATTAGTCCCAGAATCTGCTAAACTACCAATAAATGTAACACCCCTAACCCATATCCATTGCTGGAACAGGGTTACAAAGTATTACCAAAGTTTACAGATCAAATATAGTTAAATTATGTCATTCACAATTCATATCCGAAACTAGTTATATTCAAATGTATTGTCCCTTAATTAGACCCCCGAGGCCCAATTTATACATTAGAAACAAGTCGGGACTAAATCCGAAACTCAGAGAATTTTTCGTGAAATTTCCAAATTTTTCTTAGGTGTAGGGGACACACGCCCGTGTAGCCAGGACGTGTTGCTCACACGACCAAGTGACACGCCCGTGTCTTAGGCCGTGTGGGCATTCGATGTGAGGCACATGGCCGTGTCCCAGCCCGTGCTCAAATTAGGGTAGCTACTGACTTGGGTCACACGGCCAGCCACACGTCCATGTGCTAAGCTATGTGAATAATTTAATTTTCAAAAATAGGTGCAGGATTCACACGGCCGAGACACACACCCGTGTGTTTCACACGGCTGAGACACACGCCCGTGTCTCTACCCATTTTTCCAATTCTGAGCATTCTGTTTCTCATTTTTTAAGATGCAGGGGACACACGGCCAAACCACACGCCCATGCGCATGGCCTTGTATCACACACGGTTGAGACAAACGCCCGTGTGTCTACCCGTGTGGACAAAATAAGGTCATTTCCAAGCCTTATTTCTCACCCAAATTTTGCCCGTGTCTCTGCCCGTGTGACCAATTCTGAGTATTTTGTTTCTCAATTTTTAATATGCAGGGGACATACGGCCAAACCACACACCCGTGCGCATGGTCGTGTATCACACACGGTTGAGACACACGCCCGTGTATCTACCCGTGTGGACAAAATAAGGCCATTTTCGAGCCTTATTTCTCACCCAAATTTTGCCTTGTACTTACATTAATTGTAACACCCCAAACCCGGTCAAAATGTTATGACCAAATTTGAGTTGTTACAGGGAGAAAATTAAAAAAAACTTTTGGCAATATCGGAGTTGAGAAAAACATTTGGATTAGAGAGTTCAAGTCAGGGCATACTATCTTCTCTTTGAGTTAATTAGGTGTTGAAAACGAGTTTATTTTACCAAAATCGAACTCAGAAATTTTTGAAAGGTGATCATCAATGTAAAAGTTGAGGTACGTAATCATTGGAAATAATATTTTTTTTCTGAAATTGTTAAGAAAAATCTCAAGTTTTAGTTATTTGTAGCTTACCGTTCCTTTGTTGAAATTTTAGAAAACCTCTATTACGTTTTTAAGAAAACCCCGTTCCTCGATAATTCATAACGTGCATAAAATTAGTATATAAACAAAATCCCCAAAACAGAAATAAATTTAAAGTGGCCTTATTACAAAAGTTAAAATCCCAAATAGAAGAAGTAGGTTTAAAGTAAAGTTCGAGTTTACTAAAAAAGTAGCAACGCATGGACACCTCGAGTCTGTCTCTCGCCCAAATCCGCTATCTCACCGATTACTTGCAATTCGGAAAAAGGGGTGAGTCGTCGAGACTCGCGGTGTGTAAATCCTCGTATAACATGCATCGGGCCTTAGCCCTCTCAATATAGCATATGTCACATGCATGCAATGCAGCCCAATCCCGCTTTAACTCTCCATCCGCATACCCGTGGCATCATGCCACCGTGGTTCATGACCACCGTGGTTCTAGACCACTGCGACAATAGTCACTCGTGACAATAGTCACTTAATATAATCATAGGGCCAACCCATCGTGTTCTTAGACCACCGTGATGATCTCTCGAATAGTTTATGTTTACGTGGGGCCAACCCAATCGTGGTCTTAGACCACCGAGACAAGTCACCGTTATAAGCAATCATGGTATTAACCACCGTGGTACTTCGAAGCCACTCGTGACAATAGTCACTTAATCAATACTTCCCCCTCCTTTCAATTCCCGAGCCCAAGCTCTTACATCGCGGCACAATGTGTATGCAATCGTCATCACAATGCATAATGAGATACTATTTCATACATGAATAACAATAAACATACATACGTGCATATAATCAAGAATATCAACCATGAAGAACTTACCCGGTGTCTCCAACCTTACCCATAAGGGTATTTTGCCTATCACATCAATCCTTTCGGCTTTTGGCCATTACGATTAATAACATAACTACGAGATAAGTGTGTGAATAGTACACACCGATAACGCCAGAATACCAAGCTATCTCACGCTCAACGCTTTCGCTAACAGAACGACAACTATCTGCCTATCCCAGGCAGACGTCGACTCTCTACCACAGCCCAACGGAAAATCCCGAACCGCCGATACCGCACGACGTTTAAAGTTTGGAATGGATACTATGGGTACACTCCCCTCCTCGGCTTGACTATTTCTTGATCAACAGAAGCCAAATGTTAACAGACTTGGCTTAAGAAACCGTTTGAGCCCCTCCTATTCGGCCAATGACTACTTGTCAAAACCCCCTTTGAAAACAAGCCACACGAAAAAGAGATGACGGAACACACCCTTCTACAATCGGTCAGTGCCCAGGAAGTGAGTCAGAACCTTCGGTTAACCATTGCAACGAGGATTAAGAAAAAGAATGAGATGAAAAGAGAGAAGAGCTACTTAACACCGCAAGAATATGCCGAATGGAGAGTCTATGTTCGGCTTCTATCAAGAATCGATGGAAGGGTGCCGATTCGGTTTTGAAAAAGAAACAAGGGAAGATGAACTAGGGAGATTCGACTATGAAGAACAAGAAGAAAAGAAATGGAGCAAGAAGGTGTTTCGGCTTTGGCGAAAAAGTAGAGAAGAAAAGGAATTTCGGCTTGACAAGAGAGGGGATGAGGGTTGATTTGGATTCGGTTCTGGTGCTTAAGAGAAGAGCAAAGAAGATGGCAAAAAGTAATATGGAGGGTGTATGGTAAGGAAATAGTCGGCCAAAGGTGGTTTGATAGCTTTCAAGAACAAGGTGCACGAATGAGAGGTTTGTAGTTCAGAGAAAAAGATGAGAAAAGAGTTGAAAGTCACCAAAATAAAAAGGAGAGAAACCCTTAGGTGATCTTAGGCAATTTCGGCACACAATGCTAGACACCAAAACGAAACAAAGGCTCACAAATTCGCACGCCTTCACTAGGAGCTCTCGGTTTGTAAACCCACACTCAATACTGAAAATCCCCCAACCACAACATCACATAGCCGTCACTCTCCTCCCCCCCAAACTCCAACTTTCGGCCAACACTCAAACACCAACCCTCTCCTTGATTTCCTCCACCGAATGCTCCCCATCACCCATTCGAATAGTTTGACCAATTCAAACTCCCGAAATCCCTCATGGCCATTCATTCAAACGGTTTGACTCTTTCAACACGAATCCTTGAAGAGCCCTAGCCGAATCCACAACTCTAGCTCCCTAGGCGCAAAAATAAAACTCCACAGTGAGGCTTGTGGGATTCGAACCTTCTCCCTGCTGCTACTCCATTGTGACGCCACTTCCATGCACTCTTAAGTGGCGCCTCCTTGCCACCTTACCACCTCTTTTCTTGTGTCATCAAACCCAAATATTTATTCTTAAGACCTGCCTCTGCTAGCTTTCCCCCTAAAGTGCCTAAAACAGAATTTTCACCAAGGCTCAAGCTTAACCCCGAGCCTTTCCGGGATCCCCTAAACACATAAAAAGAACAAACAAAACATGCCAGCACACAGCAACACAAATAATGCCAAGCCCCTAAATTAAGGATGTTGCAATTCTACCCCCTTAAAGAAATTTCGGCCCCAAAATTTACCTTGTCAAAAGAGGTGAGGGTATTGCTATCGCATCACATCCTCTGGCTCCCACGTGGCTTCTTCAAGACCGTGATTCCGCCACAACACTTTAACCAACAGAACCGTCTTCCTCCGTAACACTTTAACATCTCGGTCTAAGATCTGGACTGGTTCCTCCCAAAAAGATAAGTCAGGCCTTACTTCGATTTCTTCCACTGGCACTATATGAGATGGATCCGAATGGTAGCGCCTTAACATCGAGACATGGAACACATCATGAATCTGCCTCAATTCTGAAGGTAGCTCGAGCTGATAAGCTACTAGTCCCACACGCTTCAACACACGATAAGGCCCGATGAACCTGGGGCTCAGTTTGCCCTTCCGTCCGAACTTTAAGACTTTCTTCCACGGTGAAACCTTTAAGAAAACCTGATCACCCACAGAGAACTCTATATCTTTACGTTTCAGATCCGCGTAAGATTTCTGCCTGTCAGAAGCTTCCTTTAACCGAGTCCGAATCAACTTAACCTTCTCCTCTATTTCAGAAACCATTTCCGGACCCAACAATTGTCGCTCACCCAACTCAGTCCAGCAAGTAGGAGTGCGACACTTCCGACCATATAACGCTTCATAGGGTGCCATCTGAATATTGGATTGGTAGCTGTTGTTGTATGCGAATTCAGCCAACGATAGAAAATCCTCCCAACTACCTCCGAAGTCAATAACACAACCTCTCAACATGTCTTCCAAGACCTGAATTACCCTCTCCGTCTAACCATCAGTCTGTGGATGAAACGCTGTGCTGAAATCCAGTTTTGTACCCAACGCTTGATGCAACGCCTTCCAGAACCTCGACGTAAACCTGGGGTCTCTGTCTGATATGATAGACACGGGTACCCCATACAACCTCACAACCTCCGCCACATACAACTTGGCTAACTTCTGTAATGAATAATCAACTCGAATCGGTATAAAATGAGCAGACTTCGTCAACCGATCCACAACTACCCACACTGAATCTTTCTTCGTGGGCGTATGGGGTAGCCCAGTCATAAAGTCCATCGTTATCCTTTCCCACTTCCAAAGTGGAATCATTACTGGCTGTAGCAACCTCGAAGGTAATTGGTGTTCCGCCTTCACCTGTTGACACGTCAAACAAGCCTTACTCCCAAAACTGTTCTCGCAGATCCCTATACATCTTACTCGCACCAGGATGCATAGCGTATGGGCTACTATGCGTTTCCTGTAAAATCTTCTGCCTCAATTCGGAATCCTTCGGCATACAAGCCTTTCCCCGAAAGCACAAAACCCCATCAATGTTCACACTAAAATCTGCTGTCTCACCACCTGCTACTAGCCGAAATTTTTTACTTAGCGATTTATCAGACAACTGCTTCTCTTTTATCTGACTGACCCAAGAAAGCTTCACTTGAAGTTCAGCTAGCACACTTCCATCATCATACAAGCTAAGATGGGCGAACATTTCTCTCAAGTCTGATATCACTTTACGGCTTAACGCATCTGCCACCACGTTAGCTTTACCCGAGTGGTACTCGATCGAGCAATCATAATCCTTTAATAATTCGATCCACCTCCGCTGCCTTAAATTCAGCTCCTTCTGGGTAAGGAGATATTTTAGACTCTTGTGGTCTGTATAGATGATGGATTTCTCCCCATACAGATAATGTCTCCCAATCTTCAGAGCAAACACTACTGCAGCCAATTCCAGATCATGCGTGGGATAATTCACTTCATGCGATCTCAACTGCCGAGACGCATATGCTACCACCTTCCCTTCCTGCATCAACACACATCCTAAACCTGTGTGCGACGCATCACAGTAAACGACAAACTTCTTCCCAGCCTTAGGCTGAATCAGTACTGGAGCTTCAGTTAGAATTCTCTTCAACTTCTCAAAATTTTCTTGTTACTTATCTGACCAGACAAACGGTACCCTTTTCCGTAAAAACTTTGTTAACGATGCGGTTATTAACAAGAACCCCTCAACAAACCTCCTGTAGTACCCAGCTAAACCGAGAAAGCTCTAAATTTCTGCCACAGAATTAGGCGGTTTCCAATCCAACACAGCTTCAATTTTCTGGGGATCTACCCTAATCCCCTCAGCAGACACAACATGTCCTAAAATGGTAACTTCCCTCAGCCAGAATTCACACTTACTGAATTTGGCGTACAACTATTTCTCTCTCAAAATTTGCAGCACCACCCGAAGATGCGAATCATGTTCCTCCTCCGAACTTGAATAGACCAAAATATCGTCTATAAACACCACGACAAACTGATCTAGATAGGGTTGGAATACCCAGTTCATCATGTCCATAAACGCAGCTGGTGCATTTTCTAATCCAAACGGCATCACCAAGAACTCGTAGTGACCATAACGAGTTCGAAAAGCTATCTTATGAATATCTGCCTCCGTGACCTTAAGCTGGTGATAACCTGACCTCAAGTCTATCTTTGAAAAGACCGAAGTGCCTCGTAGCTGGTCAAATAGATCGTCTATCCTAGGCAGCGGGTACTTGTTCTTAATCGTCAACTTGTTCAACTGCCTATAGTCAATGCACATCCGCATTGACCCGTCCTTCTTCTTAACAAATAACACCGACGCTCCCCACAGTGACACACTTGGTCGGATAAAACCCCGGTCCAATAGTTCCTGATTTTGGGCTTTCAGTTCAACGAACTCTTTCGGCGCTATTCTATATGGGGCAATAGACACTGGCGCTGTCACCGGAAGGAGGTCAATACCGAATTCCACCTCACGTTCCGGAGGTATTCCTGGAAGCTCTTCTGGAAAAACATCAAAAAATTCCTTCACCGTTCTGACATCCCCTACAGTCGACTCCTTGGCCTCCAAAGCACACACGAAAGTTAAGAAAGCCTCGCATCCTTTTCTCACAATTCTTTCAGCCTTTAATGCAGATACTACATTAGACAAGTAGTTCCTCCTCTCACTTATCACCACCACCTCATTACCCTCAAGAGTCCTTAACACCATGCGCTTAGCAGCATAATCCAAGTTAGCTCAATATCTCACTAGCCAGTCCATACCTAAGATTAAATTGAACTCCCCGAACGGCAGTTCCATCAGATCAGCTGGGAAAACCATCCCTTGAACTTCTAGAGGCACACCCCTAAAGAGTTTGTTCACCACTACAGATTGTCCTAAAGGGCTAAGTAAAGTCATCTCCCTAGAAGCAATCTCAGAGTCTATGTTCAGAGTTCCAGACACAGTACTAGCAACATAGGAATGTGTTGATCCAATATCAATAAGTGTAGAAAAAGGCAATCTGCAAATAAGGAACGTACCGGTTATGATGTCCGGTGCATCACCCTCCTCTCGGTGTCTAGCTGCATAGACCAACCCAAGCTGTCTTGCATTAGTGTTCCCAGCACCTCTGCCCGGTGCTCCACGCCCACGACCAAAACCATTTCCTCCTCTGGCCAGACCACGGCCTCTTTGAGGTTGCTGACCACTCCTACCAGGCGTTACATAATTATGACCTACTGGCCGTACTCTGATTGGTTCTTGCGGACAATCTTTTACCCGATGATCCACTGATCCACATCTAAAATATCCATTACTTCTTGCCCAGCATTCTCCTAAATGAAACTTCCCACACGTAGCACATTGCTGCGGCCGACCAGTAACAACGGGCCTCACGGCTCGACCCGGCCCATCCAACCTAGGCCTCTTCTAAAAATTTCTAGTAGATCTTGACGATCCAAAATTCCTTTTATTTCTACCCTTGTCCCTATCTTGGTTCTGCCTTTCAGACCGCTTTGCCTCTTCGGCTATCTTAGCCTTTTCCACTAAAACAACAAACTCTCTTTCCCGTTGCGGAGCTATCAGTACTCGCAAATTGTCCCTCAGGCCATCCTTAAATCGAAAACAACGCTCGTGATCCGTTGACACAATGCCTCGAGCATAGCGGCTAAGACGCAAGAACTCCGCTTCATACTCAGCCACCGACTTACTCCCCTGAACCAAGTTAAGGAATGCCTTCCGCTGAGCGTCCACATAACTCGACCCAATGTATTTCCACTGGAACACAGACTTAAAGAAGTCCCAAGTAATACAGTCCATTGCTGTACCATCTCTGACCGTGAGCCACCACTGGTAAGCCTCATCTCGGAGAAGAGACACAACTCCTTTCAGTTTTTCTTCTGCGGTGCAGTCAAGATCATCCACAATCCATTCCACTGCCTCTAACCAGTACTCGGCTACATTAGGAGCCACACCAGAAACGCCCCTAAACATTTCAGCCCCATTCGTTTGAAGTCGTACTGACACAGATTTCTGAGCCACTGATCCCATGCTCGCTCCAGCCACCTTCTCCGGAACGCGTAACATAGCCTGAGACACAGCATCGTCTCCACCAGTTTGGTCCTAAAACTCTACTTCCGCAACTGGCGATGTGGGCACTTCACCTTTCGGCCCATGCCCAGATTCCGAAGGCTCAGCCCCAACATCTCGGCCTCTTCCACGGCCTCGCATACCGCGTCCACATCCTCTAGTACTCATTACTACTAACGCGATTTAATCTGATTAAGAGTTTTATGAGTTAGTGTTTTCTTTCACTGTTTATTACAGAGGAGTTTTATGAAATTATCATTATGAGTAATTTTCGCCAATTCATGCACACCTAAGGTTTCAGTCTCTAGAGTTGCATTTCCCAGTACAAGTGATCATAGCATCTTACACCTAGTTCATGTAAAACAACCAAAAGTCAGAAGACTTACCGTGCAGATTTGGTGTCGGAGACTCGAGTGCCATGCTTCCAGAGAACATATATTTCTAAACCGTCTTTTAAAACATTTTTGAACCCCATACCCACGGCTGAGTTTTTGAAACCTAGGCTCTGATACCATAATTGTAACACCCCAAACCCGGTCAAAACGTTACGACCAAATTTGAGTTGCTACAGGGAGAAAATTAAAAAAAACTTTTGGCAATATCGGAGTTGAGAAAAACATTTGGATTAGAGAGTTCAAGTCAGGGCATACTATCTTCTCTTTGAGTTAATTAGGTGTTGAAAACGAGTTTATTTTACCAAAATCGAACTCAGAAATTTTTGAAAGGTGATCATCAATGTAAAAGTTGAGGTACGTAATCATTGGAAATAATATTTTTTTCTGAAATTGTTAAGAAAAATCCCAAGTTTTAGTTATTTGTAGCTTACCGTTCCTTTGTTGAAATTTTAGAAAACCTCTATTACGTTTTTATGAAAACCTAGTTCCTCGATAATTCATAACATGCATAAAATCAGTATATAAACAAAATCCCCAAAATAGAAATTAATTTAAAGCGGCTTTATTACAGATTAAAATCCCGAAATAGAAGAAGTAGGTTTGAAGTAAAGTTCGAGTTTACTAAAAAAAAGTAGCAACGCATGGCCACCTCGAGTCTGTCTCGGCTCCAAATCCGCTATCTACTGATTACCTGCAGAATTCACAAAAAGGGGTGAGTCGTCGAGACTCAGTGTGTGTAAATCCCCGTATAACACAGACTGGGCCTTAGCCCTCTCAATATAGCATATGTCACATGCATGCAATGCAGCCCAATCCCAGTTTAACTCTCCATCCAAACACCCGTGGCATCATGCCACTGTGGTTCATGACCACCGTGGTTCCAGACCACTCGTGACAATAGTCACTCGTGACAATAGTCACTTAATATAATCGTGGGGCCAACCCACTGTGGTCTTAGACCACCGTGACAATCTCTGAATAGTTTATGTTTACGTGGGGCCAACCCACTATGGTCTTAGACCACCGAGACAAGTCACTGTTATAAACAATCGTGGTATTAACCACCGTGGTACTTAGACCACTCGTGACAATAGTCACTCGTGACAATAGTCACTTAATCAATACTTCCCCCTCCTTTCAATTGTCGAGCCCATGCTCTTTACATTGTGCACAATGTGTATGCAATCGTCATCACAATGCATAACAGATACTATTTCATACATGAATAACAATAAACATGCATACAGGCATATAATCAAGAATATCAACCATGAAAAACTAACCCGGTGTCTCCAACCTTAACCATAAGGGTATTTTGCCTATCACATCAATCCTTTCGGCTTTTGGCCATTACAATTAATAACATAACTACAAATAAGTGTGTGAATTGTACACACCTGATAACGCGTAATACCAAGCTATCTACGTCAACGCTTTCACTAACAGGAACGACAGCTATCTACCTATCCCAGGCAGACATCGGCTCTCTACCACAGGCCGGCGGAAAATCCCGAGCCGCCGATACCGCACGACATTTAAAGTTTGGAATGGATACTATGGGTACACTCCCCTCCTCGGCTTGATCGTTTCTTGATCAACAGAAGCCGAACGTTAACAGACTTGGCTTAAGAAACCGTTTGAGCCCCTCCTATTCGGCCAACGACTACTTGCAAAAACCCCCTTTGAAAACAGGCCACACGAAAAAAAGATGACGGAACACACCCTTCTACAATCGGTCAGTGCCCAAGAAGTGATTCAGAACCTTCGGTTAACCATTGCAACGAGGATTAAGAAAAAGAATGAGATGAAAAGAGAGAAGAGCTTCTTAACACCACAAGAATATGCCGAATGGAGAGTCTATGTTTGGCTTCTATCAAGAATCGATAGAAGAGTGCCGATTCAATTTTGAAAAAGAAACAAGAGAAAATGAACTAGGGAGATACGACTATGAAGAACAAGAAGAAAAGAAATGGAGCAAGAAGGTGTTTCGGCTTTGGAGAAAAAGTAGAGAAGAAAAGGAATTTTGGCTTGACAAGAGAGGGGATGAGGGTTGATTTGGATTCGGTTATGGTGCCTAAGAGAAGAGAAAAGAAGATTGCAAAAAGTAATATGGAGGGTGTATGGTAAGGAAATAGTCGGCCAAAGGTGGTTTGATAGCTTTCAAGAACAAGGTGCACAAATGAAAGGTTTGCAGTTCAGAGAAAAAGATGAGAAAAGAGTTGAAAGTCACCAAAAGAAAAAGGAGAGAAACCCTTAGGTGATCTTAGGCAATTTCGGCACACAATGCTAGACATCCCAAAATGAAACAAAGGCTCACAAATTCGCACGCCTTCACTAGGAGCTCTCGGTTTGTTAACCCACACTCAATGTCGAAAATCCCCCAACCACAACATCACATAGCCATCACTCTCCTCTCCCCCAAACTCCAACTTTCGGCCAACACTCAAACACCAACCCTCTCCTTGATTTCCTCCACCAAATGCTCCCCATCACCCATTCGAATAGTTTGACCAATTCAAACTCCCCAAATCCCTCATGGCCATTCATTCAAACGGTTTGACTCTTTCAACACCCATCCTTGAAGAGCCCTAGCCGAATCCACCACTCTAGCTCTCTAGGCGCAATAATAAAACTCCACAGTGAGGCTTGTGGGATTCGAACCTTCTCCCTGTTGCTACTCCCTTGTGACGCCACTTCCATGCATTCTTAAGTGGCGCCTCCTTGCCACCTTACCACCTCTCTTCTTGTGTCATCAAACCCAAATATTTATTCTTAAGACCTGCCTCTGCTAGCTTTCCCCCAAAAGTGCCTAAAATAGAATTTTCACCAAGGCTCAAGCTTAACCCCGAGCCTTCCCGGGATCCTCTAAACACATAAAAAGAACAAACAAAACATGCCAACACACAGCAACACAAATAATGCCAAGCCCCTAAATCCAGGATGTTACATTAATACTTGCATACATATACCAACCAACTCAAGATGTTGAAACCAAGCCAACATTAACATTATACTTGGTATATCATCACATGTATTCAAACTTACCATTTGAAAGACATATATGTTTACCATAATTCAATCTAACTATACCAAGCACACATATATTAACCATATTATAACCTCAAGTATATATACACTAAATATACCATTACTAGCCATTCAAATGGCTAGAATACAAACAACCATTTACATGCCGACATTGGCCAAGTTTGCCTACACATGCCATTATACCAAAACAAGTTTGCTATTTATACCAAAACGAGCTGAAGGATAGTGTGATGATGCTCCAATCGATTCCAAACTTTACGAGCTTCCAATAACTATAAAATAGAGAAAAGAGAATCGAGTAAACATTTCAAATGCTTAGTGTAACACCCCTAACCCATATTCATCATCGGAATAGGGTTATAGAGCATTACCGAACTTATTAAACAAACGAACATACATTTCTCATACATTTTTCCATTCCAAAAAAAAAATCATTCACAATCATTCATATCGTCCCAAATACGAGCCTACGAGGCCCAAATCATGCATTAAAAGTGGTTCGAGACTAAACCGATAACTCAGGAAATTTTTGGAAAACTTAGAAAAATTTTCAAACTACAGGGGACACACGCCCTTGTCACAGGCCATGTGGAAATTTGAAATGGAATCACATGGCCGTGTCCCAGCCCGTGTCCAACCCCGTGTAACTCTCTGACTTGGGTCACACGGCCAACACACACGCCCGTGTGACTAGCCTATGTGCCCTTGTGCTAGGTCGTGTGCTAGATCGTGCCAAAACACTAGGGTATACTGACTTATGCCACACGGCCAAGTTACACACTCGTGTGCTAGGCCGTGTGGAGGATACTGACTTGTTTTCTAATTAAACACTAGGGGACACACGGCCGTGTAACCTGACCGTGTGTCACACACGCCTGTGTCTCTGCCCGTGTGAACAAAAATAGGCTATTTACCAAGCCATCTTGCTCAGCCAAATTTGCATTCACCTATACAAATCAAATGGCATATAACATGGCACAAATAGGCATTCAAACCAATCTCAACCAAGCCTAATTCATACTAATTCCATATCATCAACCACAAGACACACAAGTATCATAATAACCCATTCAATTCATACTAATTTCACATTCTCAAATCACCTAAATGGTCACTTTCATTTATGCACTATTTTGCCTAAAGCTACAAACATACCAATATCAACTTTCAACCATTTGGTACTCTAAACACCAATTCACATCAAGCATATATATAGCAGTTATACACAACAAATCAAAAGGCCATTTGCACATATATATATATTACCAAGCATATCAAAATAAGCCAAATTGCATGGCTATACACATAACTAAGCTTTCATCATTTACAAGCCAAATCAAATGGCTAAATCCATTACCAACATATATACCATAATGACCAAAACTCCTATACATGCCATATAACCAAATACATAAGTTCAAAAGTACCAAAATGATAGCTTGATAGTGTGATGAGATCTCCGACGACTCCCAAATCCGAGAAAGCTTCGTTAAACACTATAAACCATGGGAAAAATAAATAGAGTAAGCTATAAAGCTTAGTAAGCTCGTATAATTAATAAGTAAAACTCACCATTCATTCACCATTCAAGTAATATAACATAATATACTACAAAACCATTTAATCACAACGTTAATATATATTCATTCACATAATAATCGTGAATTCATAATTTCATGGATTCAATACTCATATGAATTTCCGTACATACCTGTACTGATACGTAACTATCTCTCACCATTTCATACCTTCGATATTCCCGTTGAACCATTCAGAATAATATCGGATACCCAGGAATCTCGTACCCTAAGTTCCAAATACATAGCCGAAGTTCTCTCAATCTCATATCTCATATAATGCTCACTCTCGAGCTATCAACGGGTCTGCTCACACAAGCTGACGATCATGACGTAGCTACACGGTGCTACTCACACAAGCTTATGAGAATCCGCAACACATACCGAAAAACTCAGCCACCGGTAGGATGTACAGACCAGCACCCAAAACACATAACCTCTAATGACATGTCATTTGTATCCTAATTTATTCCTAAGGTTCAATTGGGATTTCACATTGCCGAATCTTCATCGAACATATCCGTAAGGTAGTATTCACAATTAAATTCAATAATAAAGCATTTAAAACACAATTATAATAATGCTTATTAACATACGAACTTACCTCGATTTAAAAAAACGTCGGAACGGATCGACTAGTTCAATACTTTGTTTTTCCCCTGATCTAGATCCAAAATTCATTTTTCTTGATCTACATAATATCAAATTTAACTTATTCAATTATGACTCTATTCAATTTAGCCCAAAAATTATATTATGGAAAAATTACACTTTTGCCCCTAATAGTTTAACATCTTCACAATTTAGTCCTTAGCTCATAAAAATAAAAATTCATGAAATTAAGTCCCTACCCATGCTAGCCTAATTTCCCTTATTATCATAGCAGCCAATATTTTTTATTTATTTCACATTTCTAGCACAAAATTTTCACATTTCTCAATTTAATCCCTAATTGACAATTTTACTAAAAATCACTTTACAAATGTTGTTTATCTAACAACAACCATACATTTTCTATCATAAAACATCAAAACACACATACATTCATCAATGGAGAAACCCTAAACCTTTAACAGTTTTGCAAATTAGTCCCTGGACTAGCTAGATTAAGCTACAACGATCTTAAAAACATAGAAATTATTAAAAACAGGACAAAATCATACCTAATTGGACAAAAATGCCTTGGCCGAATATTGAAGCTTAAAAATGGATTCTTTACACCCTAGTTTCGATTGGAGAAGATGGTAAAAGATAATAAAGTTGTTTTTTTTATTATTTACTTATCACTTATTTGTTAATTTACTTAATTAACCTTTTAATATAAAATAATTTTCAACAATACCAATCTCATAAATGTCCACTAACATACTAATGGTCTAATTACCACTTAAGGACCTTTACTTTAAAGTTTTATAGATGTAAGACACCTTTAGCTAATAGAACACAAGTTTTACACTTTACGCGATTTAGTCCTTTTTTATCAAATTGAGCATTCAAACGATAAAATTTCTTAACGAAATTTTCACACAATCTTACTATCATGCTGTAGACATTAAAATATTAATAAAATAAATATTTTGACCTCAGATTTGTTGTCCCAAAACCACTGTTCCCATTTGACTAAAAATAGGCTGTTACAACTCTCCCCCCTTAGGAATTTTCGTCCACGAAAATCTTACAAGAAAATAGGTTAGGGTACTATTTTCTCATAGCTTCCTCGGGTTCCCACATAGCTTCTTCAATACCTTGACGTTGCCATAGAACCTTCACTAAAGCTATGCTTTTATTTCTTAACTCTTTAATCTCTTGAGCCAGAATTCTGATCGGTTCTTCGTTATACGTCATATCAGGCTGAATTTCAATCTCAGTCAGAGAAATTACGTGTGACGGATCTAATCTATATCGGCATAACATCGACACATGAAACACATTATGGATCTTTTCAAATTCTAACGGTAAAGCTAACCGATATGCCACTGACCTTATTCTCTCAATAATCTCATACGACCCGATAAATCGCGGACTTAATTTTCCTTTGCGACCAAAACGAAGAATCTTCTTCCACAGAGATACTTTCAAAAATACTCTGTCTCCGATTTGAAATTCAATGTCTTTGCATTTCAAACCCGCATACAATTTCTGTCGATCTAAAGCTGCTTTCAAACTGTCGTGAATTACTTTTACTTTCTCTTCCGTCTCTCTAACCAAATCAACCCCGTGAATCTTTTTCCCATTAAGCTCAGTCTAGTACAATGGAGTTCGGCATTTGCGACCATACAATGCTTCATACGGTGCCATCTTTATGCTCGATTGAAAACTGTTGTTATACGTGAATTCAACCAGCGGCAAATATTTTTCCCAGTTGCCTTCAAACTCTAAAACACAGCAACGAAGCATATCTTCCAGAATATGTATCACTCTCTCCAACTGACCGTCGGTTTAAGGATGAAATGCAGTACTAAAGTTCAACCGCGTACCCAACGCTTCTTGCGATTTCTTCCAAAATCGCGACGTAAACCTTGGATCTCTATCCGAAATAATAGAAACTAAAACCCCGTGCAATTCGATAATCTCAGAAATGTATAATTCAGCTAATCTATCAAGTGAAAAGTCTGTACGTACCAGAATGAAATGTGCCGATTTCATCAGTCGATCAAATAGCATCTTTCTTTTTCAGATATAGGGGTAATCCCGATACAAAATCCATTGTAACTCTATCTCATTTGCACTTTGGTATCATCACTGGCTGTAGTAATCCCGAAGGCACTTGATGTTCTGCTTTAACTTGCTGACAAACCAAGCATCTCGACATAAATTCTGAAAAGTCTCGTTTCATCCCTGACCACCAATACAACTATTTTAAATCATTGTACATTTTAGTACTCCCCGAATGAATAGATAAACAACCACTATGTGCTTCGTGTAGAATTTTCTCAATAAGCCCGAAATTTTTTGGTACACAAATTCTACCTCAAAACATTAAACAATCATCGAATCCAATCTGATACTCTAAATCAGTAGTCGACTCGCATTGCACTCTTTTAACTTGCAATACATTGTCACATTTCTGAGCATCACAAATTTGCTGAAGAAATAACGGTTTAGCTTTTAATTCAGCTAAAATCGAACCATCATCAGACAAAGTTAACTGTGTGTTCATCGCTCGCAAAGCAAACAAATGTTTTCTACTCAAAGCATCTGCGACTATATTCGCTTTCCCCGGATGATAATCAATTATTAATTCATAGTCTTTCAACAACTTGAGCTATCTTCGTTGTTGCAAATTCAAATCTTTCTGAGTCATTATATACTTCAAACTCTTGTGGTCGGTAAAGATATGGCACTTCTCACTGAATAAATGATGTCGCCAAATTTTCAATGCAAACACAATAGTGGCTAACTCTAAGTCGTGTGTCGGATAATTATTTTCATGCGATTTCAATTGTCTGGAAGCATAAGCTATCACTTTGCCTTCTTGCATCAACACGCATCCCAAACCGTTCAATGACACGTCAATAAAAATCACAAACTCTTTACCCGACTCAGGCTGAACCAAAATTGGTGCTCCAGTTAACAGTGCTTTCAACTGTTCAAAACTCTGTTGACATTTCTCAAACCATTCTAACTTCACCTCTTTCTGTAATAATCGAGTCATCAGTGTAGCAATCATCGAGAATCCTTTTACAAAACGTCGATAGTAGCCAGCTAATCCCAAAAAGCTTTTGACTTAGGACACATTTCTTGGTGGTTTCCAGTCAAAAACTGCTGAAATTTTACTCAGATCAACTCGTATACCTTCCGCTGAAATAATATGCCCCAAAAATCCAACTTCTCGAAGCCAAAACTTGCATTTGCTGAATTTAACAAATAATTTCTTATCTCTCAATGTTTGTAACACAATCCTCAAATGTTCAGCATGCTCAGATTCATCTCAGGAATAGATCAGAATGTCGTCAATGAATACAACAACAAATCTATCAAAAAACGGTCTAAAGATTCGATTCATCAAATCCATAAAAACTGCAGGAGCATTAGTTAATCTGAATGGCATAACAAGAAATTCATAATGCCTGTACCTTGTTCTGAACACAATTTTTGGCACGTCCGAATCTTTAACCCGCAACTAATAATAGCCAAATTTCAGATCAATCTTCAAAAATACAGTTGCTCCTTTCAACTGATCAAACAAATCATCAATTCTCGGTAAAGGATACTTATTCTTAATTGTAACCTTGTTAAGCTGATGATAATCGATACACAATCTCATCGATCCATCTTTCTTCTTTACGAATAGAACTGGTGCACCCCAGGGCGAAAAACTAGGTCGTGGAAAACCTCTATCTGTTAACTCTTGCAACTGAGATATCAACTCTTTCAATTCTGTTGGAGCCATTCTGTACGGAGCTATTGATATCGGAGATGTTCGTGGTACTAATTCAATAGCAAACTCGACTTCTCTGATCAGTGGCAACCCAGGTAACTCTTCTGGAAACACTTTCGAATATTCACAAACCACTGGTACTGATTCAATCTTCGATTCAAACACTTTTGTATCCAGTACATACGCAAGGTAAGCATCACAACCTTTTGTCACATATTTCTGAGCTAGCATCTTTGATATCACAACAAGCAACTCACTCGACTCATTAGATTCAATTAGAAGAATTTCATTATTATGGAATTTCAACTCAATAGTCTTTCGTCTACAATTCACCACAGCATCATACAGAGTAAACCAGTCCATACCCAAAATCATATTGAATTCATCAAACGGTAAAAGCATCAAATCTACTGGAAAAAAGTAACCCCGAGTCATCAAAGGACAATTCTTGCAAACTTTATCAACTAGGACATACTTGCCTAAGGGATTCGATACTTTAATCACAAATTCAGTAGACTCAACAGGTAAACTCTTACTAGACATTAAATTCATACAGACATATGAATGAGTCAATCCAGGATCAATCAGGGCAATTACATTAGTGTCATAGAGAGAAAATGTGCCGGTGATAACATCTGGTGATGACGCATCTTCGCGAGCGCGAATAGCGTAAGCTCTGGCTGGTGCTCTAGCCTCGAATCTTGCAGTAGAGTCATTTGTCGCTCCTTTGCTACTAGTCACATTTCTCATATTTCTAGGTGGTCTCCCTCTAGCAGTTGTGTTGCTCAGTCTTGCATTCTGAAATTTATCTTTCTCGGTTAACTCAGGGCAATCCCGGATAAAGAGATCTAGCGAGCCACATTTGAAACAAGCTTTTTTATTCATCCAGTAGTCTCCTAAATGCCATCTTCCACACTGTTGACACTCAGGTTTGTTGTTTCTAACATTACCAACACTCGATACTGAAGTGGCTTAGGCTTTAGGACTCGTGTGTTACTTCCCACGATCTCTATTAGAAGATCCTACTAAAGCTATCGAACGGTTATACGAATCCCGTGATTTCTTTGATGAAGAGTGATAAGGTTTACTAATCGACCTCTTTCTTGAATCTCTAGCCTCAAAATAAGCTTTTCTCTTTTCTTTGTCAAGTTCCTCGGCTTTGCAAGCTCTGTTGACTAACACCACAAATTCATTCAATTCTAGAATCCCGACTAGAAGTCTAATGTCTTCGTTCAACCCGTCTTCGGATTGTTTACACATAACTGCCTCAGTGGAAACACATTTTTGAGCATATTTATTGAATCTCACAAATTCTCTTTCGTACTCGGTCATAGCCAAACGACCATGTTTCAATTCCAGAAATTCTTTGCGCTTTTGGTCGATAAACTGGTGGATTATGTATTTCTTTCTAAACTCAGTTTGAAAGAATTCCCATGTGACCCATTCTCTCGGCACTACAGATATCAAAGTATTCAACCACTGATATGCAGTGCCTCTCAGAAGTTATATGGCAAATTTTACACATTCAGCTGGCATGCAAGATAGTTCATCAAATACTCGAATTGTATTCTCAAGCCAAAACTCAACTCTCTCAGGATCTTCATCAACGGTAGCTCTAAACTCTTCAACTCCGTACTTCCAAATTTTATCAACAGGCAGCTTACTTAAATGTAAAGGTTACAAACCTTGAGGAGCTACAGGGACCGGTTGGGGAATAGGTGGGGGTGGAGGTTGCTGAGCAGCCAGATTAGTTCGGACAAACTCAGTGAACCATTCGTTCATCATTTGGAAGAAGGCTTCTTTGGCCTCTCCTCCCTAACTACCCGATACAAGTCTCGACTCAGATTGTGCTACTCTGTGAACGAAGGCTGGCGTATTACTATCAGCATCATCAACCACTGCTCGATTGGGATCATTACTATAAGAAAACACGTTTTAAACTGTCAGGAAATATCACACTATCACAGGTTATATATGGCATGTATAGTTTGACTCTTACATACGCTACGTTAGCCCTAAAATCAACTAAACTGTAGCTCTGATACCAATAAATGTAACACCCCTAACCCATATTCATTACCGGAATAGGGTTACGAAGCATTACCAAACTTATTACACAAACGAACATACATTTCTCATACATTTTTCCATTCCAAATAAAAATCATTCACAATCATTCATATCATCCCTAATACGAGCCTACGAGGCCCAAATCATGCATTAGAAGTGGTTCAGGACTAAACCGATAACTCAGGAAATTTTTGGAACACTTGGAAAAATTTTCAAAATAAAAGGGACACACGCCCGTGTGGCCCGGCCGTGCGTCTCACACGGCCAAAGACACGCCTGTGTCACAGGTCGTGTTGACATTCGAAATGGAATCACTTGGCCGTGTCCCAACCTGTGCCCAACCCTGTGTAACTCTCTGACTTGGGTCACACAGCCAACACACATGCCCGTGTGACTAGCCCTTGGGCCCTTCGAAATGGCTACACACACCCGTGTGCTAGGCCGTGTGCTAGGCCATGTGCTAGGCCATGTGCTAGGCCATGCCAAAATGTAGGGTATACTGACTTATGCCAGACGGCCAAGTCACATGCCCGTGTGCTGGGCTGTAACACCCCTTACCCGTGTTCAACATCAGAACAGGGTACGAGGCGTTACCGGACAATAACACTTGCAACTGAACAAATTCAAGGCATAAATTTTCGTTTAAAATTTAAATTTTTATCTTATATCATCAAGTCCCTAAAATGGGCCTACAAGGCCCAAAATATGCTTTGGGAGCAATTTGGGACTACAACGAGAACTTTTAAAACTATTGGAACATTTAGAAAATTTCCTTATTTTGGAGAGTCACCCTCCCGTGTGGCCCAGGACACGCCCGTGTCCTCCACCCGTGTAACTATCTATTTATGACGTCATCATTCTTTTTGGATCACATGACCAAGTCACACACCCGTGTGCTAGATTGTGTCCTCCACACGGCTGAGACACACGACCGTGTCTCTGCCTGTGTGGTCAAGAAGATGACTATTTTCCAAGCCAATTTCTACCCTATCCTACCCATACTTGAGTATAACTTGAATGACACATTTCATGACATATTAAAGCTACCAAAACATCCACCACACACATGTAACAAGTCATAGCATACAATTTACTCAACCATGGAATGCGTCATCATGAGTTTATAGCATAACCAATTCATTGGCCACATTAAATGGCTTGATACAACAATGAACTCCGAATGTCATGGGTCATTATTCTAGGACAACTCATAGTAACATATACACATGACCAAGTTTCCTATACATGCCATAACCTTAAGTATAAAATCACCGATACCTAAATTATAAGCTCAATAGTGTGATAGGTTATCCGGTGACTTCCAACCTGAGCCAACCTGAGTACATTATAAACACGAAAAACAACGGAGTAAGCTATAAAGCTTAGTAAGTACGTATGATAACCATAAAAGTAACATATTTTAATCCCATGCTTAGCATGTTTTTGGATGATTTACTATATGATTTAGGGAATTTGATGCTCCTAATCCTTTAATTTCATGTTTCTATACTTAGGTGAGCATAGGGGAGCAAAAGGAGCGAAAAACGGGCCAAAATCAAACAAAACGGGCTGTCTTAAGGATCCACATGGCCATGCCAATTCCACACGGGTTAAGCACTTGCCCGTGTGAACCACAAGGGCTGGACACATGCCTGTGTGCCAACCCGTGTCAATTTCGAACCATGTCAGATTTGCACACGGCCTGGGCATTCTTACACGGGCTGGACACACACCCGTGTCCCTGTCGCACCCTGTTTCGTTTTCAAGCGAAAAAGGCTAATTTTAAGGTTTCCGAGCATTCAAAAGTCTATAAATACGTACTAGAAGAAGACCTAAGGGGGCACGCAGAGTAGAACGAAGGAATTACTCAAAGGAAGCCGTCAAAATCATCTCGGAAGTAGGATCTCATTCAAGATTGAAGATCTCCAGTCGAATTTCTCTCAAAGTTTTACTGGGTTTTTCATGTCTTGTTGTTATTTTTATTTTGAGATGTTTTCCTCTATGAGTATGAACAAAACTCCCTAAAATACCTAGGGAGGATGAAACCTAGATAAATCTTATTATTTAATTATCTGAATTACATGATAAATACTTGTTCTTGTTATTAATTATGTGTTTTTAATCCTTGTGTTAATATTTTTAGGATATTAATCCAAGTTTGATATGCTTAATCAGTGGAGCAAAAGTCCTTGCTTAAGAGTAGATCTAGCATAATTAAGCATAGTTGATTGCAATCCTAGAAATAGGACGACATAAATCTACTAGATTAGAGTCAAATCTAATAAGGGAATCCATAGATCGAGTTAATGTGACAATAGGGGTTTTAATTAGAAAGAGATTTCAATTAATCAACCTAGAGTCAGTTGTTAGTAGTCTCGAAAAAGATATTAACATCAATTAGGGATTTCTACAGATCAAGACAAGTGAATAAATCGTTTAATTCAGAGTCATAATAATAAGTGAAGTCTAGGTGGATTCTTCCCTGGGTATTGTCTTTTTCATTAGTTTTTCTCAAAGTATTTTCCCAATTTTATCTCTGTTGCGCTCGTAGTTAATTAGTTAGTTCAATTTTAGATTAAAACACCCCTTTAATTATTAGGCTAAATATTAGAAAGATAGTTATTACTAGTACTTTTAGTCCATGTGGATACGATATTCCCGACTCACCATAGCTATACTACTGTCCGACAGGTGCGCTTGCCTTTGTCGTATTTTAGTTAGTTCGTGACATCATCAAGTTTTTGGCGCCATTGTTGGGGATTAATATATTAGGAACGCTTAATTTTTATTACTTTAGCCATTTTTATTTTTATTGCAATTTATTTGTGTTTTTATTTTAATTTACTAACTTTTCTTTTATTTACTTCTAGCAGGTATTTTTAGTTTATGACTAGAAGGAACCCGTCAGGACCATTGCTTTTTGACAGTGAGATTGAAAGTAAGGCCTTACAGAAACTGTAGAGAAATAAGGTGAAGTCTACAGTATATAGAGGAAGAGCAAGGGGACGATACCAATATTATCGAGGAGATGGCTGGTAATAATCCGCTACCTCCTGTGGTTGCTTCAAATCCTGTGAATCAGAATCCTGCTCCTCGTACTATGTACGATTATGCCAAGCCAATTTGACTGGGGCTGAATCGAGTATTGTGAGGCCTGTTGTTGATGGAAATAACTTCAAGCTGAAGCTGAACACTATTTAGATGATCCAACAATGTATTCAGTTCGATCGTTTACAAGATGAGGACCCAAATACTCATTTAGCCAACTTCCTAGAATTCTGCGACACTTTTAAAATTAATGGCATTTCTGATGATACCATTCGCCTTCGCTTATTTCCTTTTTCATTGAGGAATAAAGCTAAACAGTGGTTGAACTCATTACCACGAGGTTCCATCACTACTTGGGAACAAATGACCGAAAAGTTTTTATTAAAATATTTTATACTAGCTAAAACGGTAAAGTTGAGGAATGATATCTCTTCTTTTGTGTAGATGGATTTAGAAACTCTTTATGATGCATGGGAGAGGTATAAGGACTTATTGAGAAGGTGCCCTCACCATGGGTTACCTCTATGGCTACAGGTTCAAACTTTTTACAACGGTTTGAACCCCTCAACTAAGCAACTGATTGATGCAGCCGCCGGTGGTACCCTAAATAACAAAACACCTGAGGAGGCTTATGAGTTTATAGAGGAGATGTCACTGAATAATTATCAGTGGCAAGTCATGAGGAAAAAGTTGACAAAAACCACTCGGGTTTTCAACCTCGACGCGGTCACCATATTATCAAACCAAGTAGAGCTCTTAAATAAAAAGATTGATGGTTTGTGTGTTTCTACGTAGGTACATCCGGTGATGCAATGTGACGCAAATGGAGGAGGAATGAACACCACAGAATATCCATCTTACAACCCGAGCACAAAGAATGAGCAAGTCCACTATATGGGTAATAATTCTAGACCTCAGAATAATCCCTATAGTAACACTTACAATGCTGGTTGGAGGAACCATCCCAATTTCTCATGGGGTGGTCAAGGAAATCAGAGACCACAACCCCCTCCAGGCTTTCAACAACAACCCTACCAGCAGGAGAAGAAGCCGAACCTTGAGGAGATGCTAACAAAATTCATCTCGGTGTCAGAAACCCATTTTCAAAACACCGAAACAGTGCTAAAAAATCAGAAAGCGTTGATTCAAGGGCTCGAGAACCAAATAGGTCAGCTTTCCAAGCTGATCTTAGAATGACCACAAGGTAGCTTGCCGAGTAACACCAAAACTAACCCAAGGGAGCAACTCCATGCCATCACTGTGCGCGACAAAGAAGGGTTAGTAGAATCTGAATCTGAACCGAGGCGAGAAACTGTGGTAAACAATGGTAAGGTTGAGGTAAGGCATAATGAACAAAAATCGATAAATAAGGAGTATATACCTCGTGTACCATATCCCAACGCGACGAAGAAAGACCACACAAATGAACAATTCAGTAAATTTCTTAAACTTTTAAAAAAGTTGCATATTAACTTACCGTTTATTGAAGCTCTTTCGCAGATGCCCAACTCAGTTAAATTTTTAAAGGAGCTTTTGTCGAACAAACGAAAGTTAGATGATTTGTCACACGTGGAGCTAAATGCAGTGTGTTCAGCTATCTTACAAAATAAACTACCCAACAAATTAAAGGATCCAGAGAGTTTTACTATTCCTTTTTTAATTGGTAGTTTAAATGTAAATAATGCTTTAGCTGATTTAGGGGCGAGTATTAATGTCATGCCCTATAAAATGTTTAAGCAACTAGGTCTTGGGAAACCTAAACAAACTAGGATGAGCATTAAATTGGCAAATAGAACAATTAGATTTCCTAGGGGTATTGTCGAGGATGTGCTTGTAAAAATTGATAAATTTATATTTCCAGTTGACTTTGTTGTTCTAGATATGGATGATGACAGTGACGCACCTTTAATCTTAGGACGACCCTTTTTAGCAACTGCCAATACTATTATTGATGTTGGTACAGGTGAACTCACACTTCGTGCAGGTGACAAAACGATTACTCTTCAGGCTCGTGATTCGGTTAAGACATCTAGTAATGAAGGTGGGTGTATAAATCCTATTAATATGAGTAACCATGTGGTCCAACCTTCTTTGCAGGAAGCACCTCGAAAAAGCACAAACGAGCCACGTCCTAGTTCTCGTGACAACAATAAAACAATCCATGAAGAACAAATGCTACGGATAGATGAACTAGATAAATGGCGGACGCATGTTAAGGAGAAACCAAGGATACACGATGCAGAACTTAAACAACATCATAACGAGATTAAAGACGGAACAAATCAATTTAAGGTTGGGGACCAGGTACGGTTGGACAAAGCAGACCCTCGAGTTGTCACTTCAAAGCCCAATGCAAATGGAGCAACTCATTTTACGGTACTGAATGTCTTTCCACACGATACGGTCGAGGTAAATCATTCTAAATTAGGCACCTTTAAGGTAAATAGCACTAGACTTAAACCTTATTTTGATGTTAAAACTGATAGCAGGACAGAGGAGTGTCAACTCCTCGAACCACCATGACCATGCGAATGAGAGGTAAGTCGAGATTAGACTTTAAATAAGCGCTTCTCGGGAGGAAACCCGAGCATTAACATTCCTAATTTACTAATTTTATATTATGATATTTTTGAAATTAATTAAATTAAAAAAAATGTGAGTTTAAAACCCACACGGCCTGCACACACGGGCGTGTCCTTGGCCGTGTGGATCCTGAAGCTTAAATTCCCAAAAAAAATCGATAGAGACACGGCCTAAATATATTCCACACGGGCGTGTGACACGGCCTTGTGGACCACACGGCCTGTACACACGGGTGTGTCCTAAGCTGTGTGGAAACTGGAGCTTAATTTTTCAAAATTTAAAATTTAAAACAAGTCAGAGGGTTACACGGGCATTACACACGGCCATGTGTGCGGTCACATGGGCGTGTGGGATTCCACACGGGCGTGGGAGAAGCGAAGGACATTGCACACGGCCGTGCGACACAACCGTGTAATTCACACAGCCTGTATACACGGGCTTGTCTGAGGCCGTGTGACGAATGGGCTACAAATCTCACGACGAACATGGGTGTGTGACACGGCCGTGCGGCCCAACACGGGCCGTTACACGACCATGTCACCTATTAAAACCCCCAGCCCCCTTTTCTTTCTTCTTCTTTCTTTTTCCCAAACTCTCCAAACCCTAGCAGCCGCCTCCAGCATACTCCGACCAACCCCCTTCTCCGGCCACACCGCCCCTCCCATCTCCGTCACTCCCGCAACCCCCCTTCTCTTCTTCTTTTCCTTTACTTTCCTTCACTTTTCTCCCATCCTTTTTCCCTTCTTCCTCCCTCTTCCCTCCAAACCACCACACACCCATCCCTATCTTCATTTCCTCCTTTTTATTTTCTTTTTCTTCCCATCTCCTTGCCCACACCGAATCTGCCGCCCCCACCACCCGTCGACCGACCCACCCCCTCGTCGTTCCCCAGTTGACCGCCGCGCCTCCGACCACTGCCCCACCATCGGTCACCCCTTTTCCCTCGATTTTTAGTTCATTTTTTTCATTTTATTCTATTATTTATTTTTATTTATTTTTATTATTATTATTTCTATTTTGATTAGGCTTGTTACTGTTTCTGATTAATTTTTTTTAGTTCTTTTTGTTACTTATTCTAATTAGGCTGATTTTATATTTTTTTTCCATTGTTACAGTCAATTGATATTTTGGTACTAATTCTTAGTGTTCTTGTTATTATATTTAGGGTATTTTTAGTTTATTCCTCTTTAATTACTATTGCTAATGCTCTTAGTTTAAGCATACAATAGAATTAGTATTACTTATTTATTGTTTCACAACTTTGATTCATAATAATTTTACTTTTTGATTTTTTGCATAATTTGATATTCGAATACACTATTTTAGGAATACACTGTTATTTAGGACTATTTGGATAATACATCCATGGTTTATGGTGATGACTGAATTATTTATTTATTTCTAAAATCTTTTACTTTTTCAGGTACACCATGTCAAATACTTGTTGCAAGCATAAAGTCCCCATCCCCGCTTCAAAAAAGCGGAAGGGGCCCGGCACAACCTCCTCCTCAAGCACATCTGCCGAGGCCCACCACCCCTATCTCAGATTTTCTATGAACCCACCGGAGGATTTATTTCAGCTCCTTCGCGTACGACCACTAGGTTTGGGCCGATGTATTGACTGGGCCATGTTAGAGAAGGTCCACCTTGCTGATAAGGTTCGCATTTTCATCACCACAGCCCCATGGAACTGTTTCTTTGATATCGTCGAGCCCACATATATGGAGCTTACTTTGGAGTTTTTCTCGACGATTCACCTTCAGCGCGTCATGTCGGTCCATGACGAGCCAGGCACCATCACTTTTCTCCTTGGTGGTTTGATGCGACATATGAGTGTCCCAGAGTTTGGTGCTGCTATGGGACTTTACGTAGAGGAGTTTATGAGTGACGAGGACTTCCTTCAACTTCATAGGCATATCCACCACTCGCCATCCCATTGTTGGACTGAGGTTACAGGGAGTCAGACACTGTATGATCCAAGTCGCTCGAAGGCGACCTCTCTCTCTCCGGCCTTACGATACATTCACGCCCTTTTAGCTCACACTTTGACAGGTCGGAGAGAGAGCACCGGAGTCGTCAGCACTCATGACGCTTATTATCTATGGAGCATGGCGCATGGAACATATTTGATTTGGCGTACTTCATTGCTTTATCCTTCCGCCATCAGACTGACCGCCACAGGAAGGGCCCCATCTGCTTAGGCCCTTACGTGACTCGCCTCACTCGACACTTCGGTCTCCTCGACACACCAGAGCAGTCCTCCACACTCACACTTGTCGGCTAGATGTCCCCTCAGGGTATCTCGAGCATGCTACACATGAGCATGATCGAGTGGCATCATGGATTTGATCCTCATCAATACAGATTGTTTCATTCTGATGCTCAGAATGAACACAAGGACTTCCCTGATGATTTTCCTCCCTCTCATGAAGACCAACCTCATCCTCCACTTTTGAGTCACCGACCTCCTTCTTCTGCTACCACTTTGACAGGCATATCTGAGCGTCTCACTCACTTCGAGCAGCAGTGCTTTCAGCGGTTCGACAGTCTTGAGGCTACATTGCAGCAGATCTACCACCATCTCCATATTTCATCTTCAGTACTGACGACTCACGACGGGTCTGACGATGAAGACCTTTGAGTCCATCCATTTTATTTTATTTTTATTTTTATTTTTATCTTTATTTTTATTTTTATTTTTAGTCTATTTTCCTTTTATGTTTCTTATTATCTTTTCAAAGACTTGTCTTTTATATTTTGAACTTTATTTTAGTTTTTATGATTGTTCCTAATCGAGTAATCCCTTAATCTTCTTCCACAGTTGTGTTTATTTTCTTAATAGTTGCTCATAATCATTCACTTCACTTAGCTATATCCACAATTCCGCTTTCACTATTCCACGGATTTCATCCAAAAATTTAGGGCAGTTTCACTTCTCTCCCTCTCTTATGATATTCTCATTATATTGTTATTATCTATTTTGGTACATTGAGGACAATGTACATCTTAAGTGTGGCGAGGTTAATTATATCATTATCAGAAAAATCCCTGAATTATGTCTTGTTCTCAAGTAATTGTCTCATTTTACTATTGGAATGAATTTTGATTGATTTATGATTTTTATTGATGTGTTTTGGATTAAGTCATAGGTAATTGTGCATTGATTGTTTAAACTTTAAGACATTAGAGAATCAAGCATGATAAGTCTATTTTCAGAATTTAAATATGTTAGGTTGTTTCCCTAAATTGAAATATTACCTTGAAGTTTGAGATTTAAAAGATTGACATCAAAAACCATAATTTTTGTGAGATTTTGAACATTTAGAGCATATACTTTTCTTGCTCACTTTATTATTGGTTATAAGTGTGTCAATATTGATTGGTTATTCTAGAACTTGCTTCGATTATACATGTCGAGACCACACCTTTGATTTGATATACTGAGATGATAAAGGCACCTAAGTTTTAACCCACTTATTCCATTAAAAGCCTACCTTCATAATTAACCCTTAATGAATCCCTTTGAGCATAATAAACCATTTCTTGACTCACCCATTAATATTAACCCATAACTCATTTTGATTCATTGTTCCCATTTTATTGACTCCCTTTTTTGTCGAGATTTGATTTGGTTAGTTGCCTAAATATGTTCTTTTGTTTTAGTTGCTAAATTCTCTCTTATTATACATTAAAAAAAGGTGGAAATATATATATTCATTTATGTTGATTATTACTAGTCCTTTAAGTTTGAGCTTAAGTAATTAATTTTATTTTCTGGGAAGAAGCACATGATGTTCTTTAATAATTTCGATTGATGTACTTTTTCAGTATTAGTTTATTTTTCTAGTAGGTAATTTTTCAATTCGATCTCGATTTTAACCTTCTTTTTCAGCCTTTATCAACACCTTTAACACAAGCCCCATTACAACCCTTTTAAAGACCTTTTGATTTGTGTATTATCTCATTTTATAGTGGTGGAGATTTGATTTTCATGCAAGCCTATGGTAATAACTTTTCATATTTGACTTTTGAGTGCTTAATTTTTGAACCTCAAACACTTTGAGTGATTTGAGTGAATCTTTAGTGAGGATGTCAAATCTTTTCGATTTTGAATTAAAGGTAATTATTTAGATAAGGGGAAATACCTATGTTTTCATGCTTTAAAAATGTGTGACTTGGATTGATTGAATCTTTAGTGCTCTTTTAGTTAAAATATCAATGTGTGATTATTTGTGAATTATGATAAAACATTATTGATGAGAATTATAAATTGAGAAAGTTTAATTTCAATTGTGAGTTGAGGATTTTGCTTGAGGACAAGCAAACGCTTAAGTGTGGGGATATTTGATAAACCATAAAAGTAACATATTTTAATCCCATGCTTAGCATGTTTTTGGATGATTTACTATATGATTTATGGAATTTGATGCTCCTAATCCTTTAATTTCATGTTTCTATACTTAGGTGAGCATAGGGGAGCAAAAGGAGCGAAAAATGGACCAAAATCGGACAAAACGGGCTGTCTTAAGGATCCAGATGGTCGTGCCAATTCCACACAGGTTAAGTACTTGCCCGTGTGAACCACACGGGCTGGACACACACCCATGTGCCAGCCCATGTCGATTTCGAACCATGTCAGATTTGCACATGGCCTGGGCATTCTTACACGGGCTGGACACACGCCCGTGTCCCTGTCTTACCCTGTTTTGTTTTCACGCGAAAAAAGCCAATTCTTAGGGTTTCTGAGCATTCAAAAGTCTATAAATACGTACTAGAAGAAGACCTAAGGGGACACGCAGAGTAGAACGAAGGAACTACTCAAAGGAAGCAGTCGAAATCATCTCGTAAGCAGGATCTCATTCAAGATTGAAGATCTCTAGTCGAATTTCTCTCGAAGTTTTATTGGGTTTTTCATGTCTTGTTGTTATTTTTATTTTGAGATGTTTTCCTCTATGAGTATGAACAAAAATCCCTAAAATACCTAGGAAGGATGAAACCTAGATGAATCTTATTATTTAATTATCTGAATTACATGATAAATACTTGTTCTTATTCTTAATTATGTGTTTTTAATCCTTGCGTTAATATTTTCAGGATATCAATCCAAGTTTGATGTGCTTAATCAGTGGAGCAAAAGTCTCTGTTTAAGAGTAGATCTAGCATAATTAAGCAGAGTTGATTGCAATCCTAGAAATAGGATGACATAAATCTGCCGGATTAGAGTCAAATCTAATAAGGGAATCCATAGATCGAGTTAATGCAACAATAGGGGTTTTAATTAGAAAGAGATTGCAATTAATCAACCTAGAGTCAATTGTTAGTAGTCTCGAAAAAGATATTAACATCAATTAGGGATTTCTACGGATCAAGACAAGTGAATAAATCGTTTAATTCAGAGTCATAATAATAAGTGAAGTCTAGGTGGATTCTTCCCTGGGTATTGTCTTTCTCATTGGTTTTTCTCAAATTATTTTCCCAATTTTATCTCTGTCGCGCTTGTAGTTTGTTAGTTGAATTTTAGATTAAACACCCCTTTAATTATTAGGCTAAATAATAGAAAAATAATTATTACTAGTACTTTTAGTCCTCGTGGATACGATATTCCCGACTCACCATAGCTATACTACTGTTCGACAGGTGCGCTTGCCTTTGTCATATTTTAGTTCGTTCGTGACGTCATCAACATATGTAAATAATAAACAATTGATTACCATGCTTTTAACAATCCTCATTATAAGCTCTCAAGATAATACCATCATTATTGCATAAAATTTCAAAATTCATTTATATTCATCTCGAGCTGTTTACTCGAGTTGCAGTCACTAAATTATTTTTATCCAAAGATACGGAACTCCAAACTAATATCCGCTAATTTTCCCTGAAACTAGACTCACATATCTTCTTACCATGAAATTTCCAGAATTTTTGGTTTAGCCGATCGGTACAGTTTATTCTTTCAAGTCTCCCCTATTTCGCTGTCCGACAGTTCCGACCCCTCTTCTCTAAAAATTAATTATCTTGTTGTACAGAACTCTAATGACATTCCTGTTTATTTTTCTTGAAAATATACTCATTATGAAATTCAAGCATTTAAATTTTATCCCATGATTATTTTTGTACAAATTTTAATGAATTTTGTAATTCAGAATAGGGGATTTCGAAAGCATTCTGACCCTGTCTCACTAAAATCAAACTATCTCACCACATGAAATTCTTTTGCATATTCTGTTTCTTTTATGTAGAAATAGACTCAATAATCTTTAATTTCATATATCATTCAATCTCAAAATAGATTTCCACCATTTTTGGTAATTTTTCAAAGTTACACAACTGCTGCTATCCAAAACTGTTTTATTTCAAATTTCACTCTTTCATGAAACATCATAACAATATGCTTACATTCAATAACATAATTTGATTAGCATGAATAATACAAAACTTTATCACTTCACTTACTCGTTTTAATCCTCACCAAAATTCATCACATATCAAGTTCATTACTCACATGAAATTCCACTTAGTCGAATTTTCCCAATGAACACTTCGGAGTAATTACGGATACACGGTGGTTTCGCACATAGCCCACCCATAATAAAAGATACACGGTGGTTTCGCACATAGCCCACCAATAATAACAGATACATGGTGGTTTCGCACACAGCCCACCAATAATAACAGATTCACGGTGGTATCACACACAGCCCACCAATATTAACAGATGCACGGTGGTATCGCACACAACCCACCAATATTAACAGATGCACGGTGGTTTCGCACACATCCCACCAATAATAACAGATTCACGGTGGTATCACACACAGCCCACAAATAATAATAGATGCTATCCGGTGTACATAGTAGCCTGCACTTAGTACTACATATGTGACCATAGCTATTTTATTCCACAATCTCACATAGAACCATATCTCGATGCCATAGTCTAACTATGGTCTTACACGATTTCACTTAGTCACACTTTGCCACGACTCATTCTTGGTCTTTTCCGTCAATTCATCTTTTAGTACCGAACGAAAGTGTTCAACTTTGCGTTTGCTAGTATCAAACATCGGATTTTCATTGTACAACAAATTTTATAATTAAATTCACAAATCGTTCATCAATTTATCAAATAAACATTTATGATTAACATACAAACTTACCTCGGTATGAAACGACAAAATAAGTCAATTACTCAATTATGTTGCTTTTCCCCCGATCTAATTCCAAATTTCATCTTCCTTGATCTATAACAACACATTTAATTTATTTATTCATCATGCTATTCAAATTAGCCTAATTTCACATTTTGGTAAAATTACATTTTTACCCCTAAACTTTATCATATTTACACTTTTGCCCCTAGGCTCGTTAAATGAAATGTGTTCAATTTCTTTACTACCCATGCATAGCCAAACCTCTTTCATGCTTATAGCAGCCCACATTTTCCATTATTTCACACATTTACTACCTATTTTACAACTTTTACAAAATGGTCCATTTTAGGTGTTTTCATGAAAATCACTTAACAAAAGTTGTTTATTTAACAACCAAGATTCATTTTATTCCATAAAAATGCAGCAAGCAACATGAATATTCTCATGGCAAAACCCTAGACTTTAAACCATTTTGCAAAATAGTCCCCTCATTAGCTAGATTAAGTTAAAAGGGTTCCAAAAATACAAAAATCATCAAAAATGACCATCAAAATCACTTACTTGTGAGAGTTAGAAGTTGCTAAAATTTTCAAGCTTCCATAGCCATTTCCTTGGGTAAGAATCGGTGGAGAAGAAGAGAGAGTGAAAAAGATGACAACTTTTTCTTATTTTATTTTATTACACCAATTTAAGTCACCTAATTTCCACCAACTTTGACCAATGTGTATTTTCTTGTCCCCTATGGCCGGCCAACTCTTTCCTAAGGGCCTAATTACACATTAAGGACCTCCAATTTAAGGTTCTATAGCTATTTTACACCTTTATCTTATAGAACAAAACTTTTGCACTTAATGCGATTTAGTCCTGTTTCAAAATTAAGCATGCAATCACTAAAATTAATTCACCAAAATTTTCATGCACTCATATAATCATGCTATAACACATAAAATAATATTAAATAATTTCTCCAACCTCGGATTTATGGTTTCAAAACCACTGTTCTGACTAACCCCAAAATCAGGTTGTTACAATTCTCCCCCCTTAGGGATTTTCGTCCCCGAAAATCTTACCAGAATCTAGATTTGAGATTCGTTTTCTCAGTGCCTTATCAATTTTAACATAACCCCGGATTCTCTATTCTTTGATCTCGCAAGCTAAGATTCTGATCCGCTCTTCACATTTCATCAAATCAAACTAAATTCCAACTTCTCTTTATAACTAAATCGAGAATTTCTATTTCCACAGCTATACTTTCATAAACATTTAGTTCACTATCTTCAATTCAACGATTTTACATATCAAGTCTGTATATATTTTCTGTCAATCTAAAACTGTTTCTAACTGTTATGAGTTACTTTCACTTTCTGCTCAAATTCTCTAATGAAATCAATCCCGTGGATCTTTTCTCACAAAGCTCGATCAAGTGTCAACCGAGTTCGGTAATTGCAACCATACACACTCCATACAAGGCCGTCTTTACACGCACTAAAAGATTATTATTACACACAACTCAATTAATGGTAATTGTTTTTCTCATTTGCTTTCAAATTCTAAAGCACCACAACGAAACATTTCCTCGAGGATCTAAAATTCCCTTTCGGGTTAACTATCGGAAATATTAGAGTTTAGCACGCTGATTGATCTAAAAGTCTCCGACATGTATAATTCAATCTATCAAAAGGGTAATTTGTACATACCGATATAAAATGTGCACACTTCTCCACACGATCAACAATAATTCAGACATCATCTTCCTTTTACACAAAATCCTTTGAAATCTTATTTTCTCACCACTCAGATAATAACACGGGCTGTAACAGTCCTGAAGGTACTTGATAATCAGTTTTAACCTGCTGATAATTCAGACATCTGGACACATAGTTAGAGGTATCAGGTTTCATACTCATTCGTTAGAACAATCATCTCAGATTATCGTACATCTTAGTACTCCCCGAATGAACAGATAATTGTTTTATAATCTCAGGGTTTCTTAATACACGAAATCTATCCTGAAACAACGAATAATAATCGAGTCCAATTTGAAATTTTGAATCAGGAGTCAATTTACTTTGACCCCTTTTTAACTTGTGATTCACTGACACATTTTTGGGCTTTGTAAATTCGATGAATACACACAATTTAGTTTCTAACTTAGCTAACGACTATCCATCATCCGATATAATCAATCGTATACTCATCACTCGCAAAGTACACATAGGTATCCTACTCAGAACATCTGTGACTGTAATCATTTTCTATGGATAATAATCAATCACTGACTCAAAAGCTTTCGACAGTTGAAGCCATCTTAGCAGTCCCAAATTCAGATCTCTTAGAAACATCAAATGTTTTAAATTTTTGTGGTCATCAAAAGGTTACATTACTTATCAAATAATTAATGTTGCTTACTATTCAGCACAATTGCAAATAATTCGAATAATCTTTCAAGCAAATAATCTAATCAAACTAGACATCTGAATCAATCTTGACTGTCAAATTATGACTTTTCAATTATTAACCAACGAAGCTTTGAACCACCCTGAAGCCACAACCATCACATGGATTAAAACCATAGTGCCATAATAAGGCCGACATCTTAACTGTATGGATAAATAATATCTCAGAGAAAATTCGGGAATAAAGCATTTTTCTTCTGCACTGTAATTAACTGTGACCAAGGCTATATAATCCCCAGTATACTAAGCAGACAATAGCCGATAGAATCAGAATACTATCATCACCTGAATTGTAACATCCCCAAACCCGGCCCATTCACTACGACCGAATCTGGTTATGTCACTGGGAAAAGACGGTTGAAAATCTTCTTAATTTAAAATAAAACATCGTAGTTTGCTGAATTTTGGAAAACATATCTTTGGAATAAAACTTTGCTATTAAACTCATTCATTTTTAAAACTTTAGTTTATAATATCCAATTTGAATAAATAGGTTGCAAACCATAAATCATTTTCACGTAGCAATTTAATTTAAATAAACCATAGTTAAAGTAATACCAAAAACATAAAATGGCCTTTATTACAACCCAACAATTCAAATAAAGTACTTATATCAAAATCAAGCATGAAATAATTGAACATCATCTTCGGCATGGGCCACCTTGTCCTCTCCGATCCCGGTCCACTTTTTTATGCACTACGAAATGGTTAAGGAAAAAGGTGAGTCACCAAGACTCAGTGTGCTACCCTTTTTCCCGGATTAGCAAAATATCACATACAAACATAATCATGATCATCATGCATCCCAATCATATGCACCCAATCCTAACCGTCCATACACCTTTTCTACCCCGTGTGGTACCAAACCACTGGTGGTGCCAAACCACTGGTGACGTATAGTCACAATGTGTTACCAAAACACTGGTGACCGAAGTCACAAATCCAATGATGGGGCCAACCCATCGTGTGATACCAAATCACTAGCAGACGATCCCATATCTCAAGTGGGGCCAACCCACGGTGGTCAAACCACAGGGACAAGTCGCAATGAGGTGCCAAACCTCTGGTGTCCCAAAGACACAATGTGGTACCAAACCACTGGTGACCGTAGTCACGATAATCGAGTGATGGGGCCAACCCATCGTGTGATACCAAATCACTGGCGTCAATCCCTCAATACCGCCTTGTGGGGCCAACCCACTGTGGTGCAAAACCACGGGGACGAGACGCTGAGGTGCCAAACCTCTGGAGGTGCCAAACCTCTGGTGACCCAAAGTCACAAAGTTGTGTTACCAAAACACTGGTGCTCGTCAGCACAAAATATCACTGTCCCCTCCACACATATCACCCATCATCATACCAACTCATGTATAGTATTCAAATCATGCAAACATGTTTAACGTTGCATCTCATAGCACATACATCATAAATCATGACATCATGTATCAATAACAATACTCATAATGAAACGGACTTACCTGAATCCGTGCACATACCCCATAGGGTATCATATCACTCAACCATACTATTTCGGTTTTACCAATCAATCAGTTTATCAAACATATACAAAGCAATAAGTGTGTTAGTTAACACACTGATTACTAATGCGACTATCAAATCCCGTAGATCAAGATCTAACGCACTAGATCCCCATTCCTTAACACTTTTTCGAGCACTAGCCACAACCCGAGATATGCGAGATCAAGCCTTCCCCTACAATCGGCCAAAACTAAACAACATAATCATGCTAATCAACCTTTAAGGTAAAATCGTAATTTTACCTACTAAGGGTATTTTCGTAAATTCACACCTGCAATGGCCTTTACGAAGGCCTAATGTCGCCACTAGCGACTCATTTACCACTTCCGGTTGTTCCAGGACTATTGGGCCTAAAACCCGATTTCGGCCCATCCGGCCCACACGCTCGTGTGGCCCACCTAACACGAATCTAGCCACGTATATAACTTCCACCTAGTCTAGTTCAACATATACTAACCAATCATGCAATTTACTCATATGGGCCCACGGGCCCATTGGGCCCACTTCGCCCATCGAGGCCCAAGCGGCCCAACCCACGAGAATACTACGATGGCCTCAACTATCGCGGGCCGAGCCCCACACGTGCGCTCGCACGCTCGTGTAACTACTAATGCCGTGTGACCGGCATTTCGGCATTTTTGCCGCTCTACAACTAGAGTAGAGAGTTACACACCGATAGGACTCTGGGGCTAATCCGCGCTCCGATCACTCTTGTGCCCAAACGCCCTCCAAGATGTGTTTACTCTCCTCCTAGGATGCTCCTTATATAGCTAGCTCTTCACCTTCATTCTTTGTGTCTTTCCGATGTGGGATCCCTTCGTCAGTAGAGTTTAAATTCAACTGAAACTCTTGCCGTCCAATCCGCAAAAATAAATACTCCATTGCTTGTCATGAGATTCGAACCCAGGCTCCCTTGCTGCTGCACGCCTTACTTCCAACGCCCAGGCCACTCAGCCACTTTGATTTTTATGCCATAAAATCACACCTTTTAATCTTTAAACCCTTCCTACTCCAGCCCATAACCGCCTAAAAATAAATCACGCAAAAGCTGCTTCCGTCGCTCGAACCAGCGCCCACGCGCACCTCCAGCTCCTAACTGCCGCACAGGAACCACTTGGACAAGTTGCTGTTTGCGTCAAAACACGCCCCTACTCCTTTTTAAGGCCTCCCCTCCTTGTAACGCCAGAACCCAAAAATATTAAAACCCCTTGTAGCCGCTGACTCGAACCCGAGGCCCTCACCGGCGTCCTCCCAAGCTCTTAAGCCGCGCACGAGACCACTCTACCACCGCCTTCCCTTGTGCCAAAAATTACAGAAAATTATTCTTAAGACCTCCCTTGGCCCGATTCCTTTTCCACTAAAAATCCAAAATTTTCCAAAGTCTCCTTTCATCCAAGCATTCTTAAAACCCCTAAAACTCACCCAAGCACTCCCAAAACCTACTAACACTTTATTTATACCCAATACGCACACCCCTAAACCAGGGTGTTACAATTCTACCCTCCTTAAAATAATTTCGTCCTCGAAATTACTTGTCTAAACTAGCGATCCAATTCTCTCCACTACGCTATCATTGCGCACTCTGATCTCCAAGAGCTAACATACTTTACGAGCAACAAAATAAACAAATACCAAAATCGCCTCTACCACGTCCACGAGAAATGCGACCACGCCCCTAGAACTCATATCTAGCGTCGCGATTTAATCGATTAAAAGTTTTATGCATTAGAAATTTTGTTCCACTGCTTAATCCACGAGCAAATTTTATGAACAAAAGTTTCGGAAGTCGTTCTTTCGAGCAATCAAAGTTTCGATTTCTAAAGTAATCCACTATTGCAATCATCCGATCACATCAATAACTCACAAGAAATAGTAAGGGTACTTACCGTGGACTACGGGTTGAGGTACAGGTGCCATGCCGTAATAACTCAAAAGTTTCTTAAAAACCCATATTGCAAAAACCCATTTTGAAAACTGTTTCGAGCCCAAAACCCTCAAAGCCGAGTTTTGAACCGGGCTCTGATACCAAACTGTAACATCCCCAAACTCGGCCCATTCACTACGACCGAATCTGGTTATGTCACTGGGAAAAGACGGTTGAAAATCTTCTTAATTTAAAATAAAACATCGTAGTTTGCTGAATTTTGGAAAACATATCTTTGGAATAAAACTTTGCTATTAAACTCATTCATTTTTAAAACTTTAGTTTATAATATCCAATTTGAATAAATAGGTTGCAAACCATAAATCATTTTCACGTAGCAATTTAATTTAAATAAACCATAGTTAAAGTAATACCAAAAACATAAAATGGCCTTTATTACAACCCAACAATTCAAATAAAGTACTTATATCAAAATCAAGCATGAAATAATTGAACATCATCTTCGCATGGGCCACCTTGTCCTCTCCGATCCCTGTCCCAAATTTTTATGCACTACTCGAAATGGTTAAGGAAAAGGTGAGTCACCAAGACTCAATGTGCTACCCTTTTTCCCGGATTAGCAAAATATCACATACAAACATAATCATGATCATCATGCATCCCAATCATATGCACCCAATCCTAACCGTCCCATACACCTTTTCTACCCCGTGTGGTACCAAACCACCGGTGGTGCCAAACCACCGTGACGTATAGTCACAATGTGTTACTAAAACACCGTGACCGAAGTCACAAATCCAATGATGGGGCCAACCCATCGTGTGATACCAAATCACTAGCAGACGATCCCATATCTCAAGTGGGGCCAACCCACGGTGGTCAAACCACAGGGACAAGTCGCAATGAGGTGCCAAACCTCTGGTGTCCCAAAGACACAATGTGGTACCAAACCACTGGTGACCGTAGTCACGATAATCGAGTGATGGGGCCAACCCATCGTGTGATACCAAATCACCGGGCGTCAATCCTCAATACCGCCTTGTGGGGCCAACCCACTGTGGTGCAAAACCACGGGACGAGACGCGAGGTGCCAAACCTCCGGAGGTGCCAAACCTCTGGTGACCCAAAGTCACAAAGTTGTGTTACCAAAACACCGGTGCTCGTCAAGACAAAATATCACCGTCCCTCCACACATATCACCCATCATCATACCAACTCATGTATAGTATTCAAATCATGCAAACATGTTTAACGTTGCATCTCATAGCACATACATCATAAATCATGACATCATGTATCAATAATAATACTCATAATGAAACGGACTTACTCGAATCCGTGCACATACCCCATAGGGTATCATATCACTCAACCATACTATTTCGGTTTTACCAATCAATCGATTTATCAAACATATACAAAGCAATAAGTGTGTTAGTTAACACACTGATTACTAATGCGACTATCAAATCCCGTAGATCAAGATCTAACGCACTAGATCCCCATTCCTTAACACTTTTGAGCACTAGCCACAACCCGAGATATGCGAGATCAAGCCTTCCCTACAATCGGCCAAAACTAAACAACATAATCATGCTAATCAACCTTTAAGGGTAAAATCGTAATTTTACCTACTAAGGGTATTTTCGTAAATTCACACCTGCAATGGCCTTTCTGAAGGCCTAATGTCGCCACTAGCGACTCAGCTACCACTTCCGGTTGTATGGGACTATTGGGCCTAAAACCCGATTTCGGCCATCCGGCCCACACGCTCGCGTGTGGCCCACCTAACACGAATCTAGCCACGTATATAACTTCCACCTAGTCTAGTTCAACATATACTAACCAATCATGCAATTTACTCATATGGGCCCACGGGCCCATTGGGCCCACTTCGGCCCATCGAGGCCCAAGCAGCCCCAACCCACGAGAATAACTACTGATGGCCTCAACTATCGCGTCGAAGCCCCACACGCGCGCCGCACGCCGCAGTGTGGCTACTAATGCCGTGTGACCGGCATTTCGGCATTTGCCGCTCTACAACTAGAGTAGAGAGTTACACACCGATAGGACTCTGGGCTAATCCGCGCCGATCACTCTTGTGCCCAAACGCCTCCAAGATGTGTTTACTCTCCTCCTAGGATGCTCCTTATATAGCTAGCTCTTCACCTTCATTCTTTGTGTCTTTCCGATGTGGGATCCCTTCGCCAAGAGAGTTTAAATTCAACCAAACTCTTGCCGTCCAATCCACAAAAATAAATACTCCATTGCTTGTCATGAGATTCGAACCAGGCTCCTTGTCTTGCTGCTGCACGCCTTACTTCCAACGCCTGTGCCACTCACCACTTTGATTTTTATGCCATAAAATCACACCTTTTAATCTTTAAACCCTTCCTACTCCAGCCCATAACCGCCTAAAAATAAATCACGCAAAGCCGCCTGTCGCTCGAACCAGCGCCCCACGCGCACCTCCACTCCCTAATCGCCGCGACAGAACCACTTGGACAAGTTCTTTGCTTGCGTCAAAACACGCCCCTACTCCTTTTTAAGGCCTCCCCTCCTTGTAACGCCAGAACCCAAAAATATTAAAACCCCTTGTAGCCGCCTGGACTCGAACCCAGGCCCTCACTGGCGTCCTCCCCAAGCTCTTAAGCCGCGCACGGAGACCACTCTACCACCGCCTTCCCTTGTGCCAAAAATTACAGAAAATTATTCTTAAGACCTCCCTTGGCCCGATTCCCTTTTCCACTAAAAATCCAAAATTTTCCAAAGTCTCCCCTTTCATCCAAGCATTCTTAAAACCCCTAAAACTCACCCAAGCACTCCCAAAAACCTACTAACACTTTATTTATACCCAATACGCACAGCCCCTAAACCAGGGTGTTACATGAATTCTATCACCAATTTTTCTTTAACAAAAGAGAGGTAGAATACCAGGGTAAGATGGAACAATGCCAAACATAGCCCAAACAGACCAACCATGCTTTCTTCGATTAGTATATTTAGTTAACGTTTTCATACAATAAGAATTTGATCTGAAACATACAGTCATATATACATCTGAGAGTAGATAAATACATATGGTACTCAGAAGAAATCGTCATAAACCATTCGACTATAATCACCGTAATCAACTATCTTTACAATTCAAACATTATTCCATTGCTACAGAAATCATTTCAGAAGAACTTCCAGTTAATACATACATTGTTTAGGTATCATACCTGAATATTTTGTCTCATCGAATTTAACTTTTTCTTTAACCGTGACATTGCATAATCCGTATAATCCTTAAAACAATCTGATATTTCTTTTAAAACTGAGTTCATTTGGCACACTATACTCAACTTTGTTTGCATTACTAATTATTTCACCACTGAACTCTTTAGTTCACACTTATAAACTTATTCAACAAGATTCTCGTAAAATTTCGTCATAAAGCAACACTGGTAAGGGGGTGAGATCGTAAAGCCTCTAACTTAACTCTCATAAATACATACATATGACTTAGCATTCAGCACTAATGTAATACCATCATAATCACATAGTTCATTCCAAGCAAATTAACACATCTATTTATTATACGAATGTTTTCTGTTATCCACAATTTCACACAATGAATTTACTTACTCGAGCTCAATATTAATATCTAATTAAATTCTAACACTTGGCTTATATTTTACCTACCGACATTTGTCAAATTAGAGAATGCCTTACGGGTTTGAGTACGTCGTTCACTTGATGCCATAGTCCAACTATGGTCTTACACAAAGTCTCACATCGATGCCATGTCCCAGACATGGTCTTACAAAGAATCACAATGCCATAGCCCAGCTATGGTCTTACATTCCATACTTTTCCATGGTCCAACCATGGTCTTATCCGTCAATTCTTCATTGAACGATCGTACTCATTTCCTGCGTTCTACTCGGTTTACACATTTAATTCCTTTTTCATAACTTCTCAACATTTATAACATTTTATCTATTGTATAAAATCACCATAATTCATCGAAATACGACATTCAACCAGGACAGTAACATTATACCCAAAATTCTCAATTTATGGCTATTTCATTTTATACATCATCACATGCATACTATGAACTTTTATTCGTACCTTACCACATTTCAACTTATCACAAACACATTTTCAAATATCACAGTGTCAATGTCAGCATTTTCGAAAACAGCTCAGTTGGAAAGCACCTCTGTGTCAACAGAATAATTTCGTTAGAGCCCTGAGATATCACAATATCACGGTCCACATATGGCATGTATAGCTAGACTCTTACTCATGTTAGGTTAGTCCGAGAATCGACTAAACCATAGCTTTGATACCACTAAATGTAACACCTCTTACCCGTGTTCAACGCCGAAACAGGGTACGAGGCATTACTGGGAAATAACACTTGCAACTGTACAAATTCAAGGCATAAATTTTCATTTAAAATTTGAAACTTTTATCTTATATCATCAAGTCCCTAAAATGGGCCTACAAGGCCCAAAACATGCTTTGGGAGTGATTCGGGACTAAAACGAGAACTTTTAAAACTACTGGAACATTTAGAAATTTTCCTTGTTTTGGAGAGTCACACGCCCGTGTGGTCACACCCGCTCGTGTGGCCCAGGACACGCCCGTGTCCTCCGCCCGTGTAACTCTCTGATTATGATGTCATCATTCTTTTTGGATCACACAACCAAGTCACACACCCGTGTGCTAGATCGTGTCCTCCACACGGCTGAGACACACGGCCGTGTCTCTGCTTGTATGGTCAAGAAGATGACTATTTTCCAAGCCAATTTCTACCCTATCCTGCCCATACTTGAGTATAACTTGAATGACACATTTCATGAAATATTAAAGCTACCAAAACATCCACCACACACACGTAACAAGTCATAGCATACAATTTACTCAACCTTGGAATGCGTCATCATGAGTTTATAGCATAACCAATTCATTGGCCACATTAAATGGCTTGATACAACAATGAACTCCGAATATCATGGGTCATTATTCTAGGACAACTCGTAGTAACATATACACATGACCAAGTTTCCTATACATGCCATAACCTTAAGTATAAAATCATCGATACCTAAATTGTAAGCTCAATAGTGTGATAGGTTCTCCGGTGACTTCCACCCTGAGCTAACCTGAGTACATTATAAACACGGAAAACAACGGAGTAAGCTATAAAGCTTAGTAAGTGCGTATGTAAATAAAAAATAATTGATTACCATGCTTTTAACAATCCTCATTATAAGCTCTCAAGTTAATAACATCATTATTGAATAAAATTTCAAAATTCATTTATATTCATCTTGAGGTATTTACTCGAGTTACAGTCACTAAATTATTTTTATCTAGAGCTACGGAACTCCAAATTAAGATCCTCAAATTTTCCCTGAAACTAGACTCATATATCTTCTTACCATAAAATTTCCAGAATTTTTGGTTTAGCCAATCGGTACAGTTTATTCTTTAAAGTCTCCCATATTTCGCTCTCTGACAGTTTCGACCCCTCTTCACTAAAAAATAATTATCTCATTGTACAAAACTCAAATGACATTCTAGTTTTTTTTTCTTGAAAATATACTCATTAATAATTTCAAGCATATAAATTTTATCCCATGATTATTTTTGTAAAATTTTTAATGAATTTCCCAAGTCAGAACAGGGGATTCCAAAATCATTCTGACCCTGTCTCACTAAAATCAAATTATCTCACTATATGAAATTCTTCTGCTTATTCTGTCTCTTTTATGTAGAAATAGACTCAATAAGATTTAATTTCATATCTTATTCAACCTCAAAATCGATTTCCACCATTTTTGGTAATTTTTCAAAATTACATAACTGCTGCTGTCCAAAACTGTTTTATTTCAAATTTCACTCTTTCATGAAACATCATAACAATATGCTCACATTCAATAACATAATTTGATTAGCATGATTAATACAAAACTTTATCACTTCACTTACTCGTTTTAATCCTCACCAAAATTCATCACATAACGAATTCATTGCTTACATGAAATTCCACTTAGTTGAATTTTCCCAATGAACACTTCGGAGTAATTACGGATACATGGTGTTTTCGCACATGGCCCACCCATAATAACAGATACACGGTGGTTTCGCACACAGCCCACCAATAATAACAGATTCACGGTGGTATCACACACAGCTCACCAATAATAATAGATTCACGGTGGTATCACACATAGCCCACCAATATTAACAGATGCACGGTGGTTTCGCACACAGCCTACCAATAATAACAGATTCACGGTGGTATCGTACACAGCCCACCAATAATAAAAGATTCACAGTGGTATCGCACACAACCCACCAATAATAATAGATGTTATCCGGTGCACATAGTAGCCTGCACTAAGTACTACACATGTTACCATAGCTATTTTATTCCACAATCTCACATAGAACCATATCTCGATGCCATAATCTAACTATGGTCTTACACGATTTCACTTAGTCACACTTTGCCACGACTCATTCTTGGTCCTTTCCGTCAATTCAGGTTTTAGTACCGAACAAAAGTGTTCAACTTTGCGTTCGCTAGTCTCGAACATCGGATTTTCAGTTTACAGCAAATTTTATAATTAAATTCACCAATTAATCATCAATTTATCAAATAAACATTTATGATTAACATACGAACTTACCTTGATATGAAACGACGAAATAAGTCAATTACTCGATTATCTTGCTTTTCCCCCGATCTAATTCCAAATCTCATCTTCCTTGATCTATAACAACAAATTTAATTATTTATTCATCATGCTATTCAAATTAGCCCAATTTCACATTTTTGGTAAAATTACATTTTTACCCCTAAACTTTGTCATATTTACACTTTTGCCCCTAGGCTCGTTAAATGAAATGTGTTCAATTTCTTTACTACCCATGCATAGCCGAACCTTTTTCATGCTTATAGCAGCCCACATTTTTCCATTATTTCACACATTTACTACCTATTTTACAACTTTTACAAAATGGTCCATTTTAGGTGTTTTCATGAAAATCACTTAACAAAAGTTGTTTATTTAACAACCAAGATTCATTTTATTCCATAAAAATGCAGCAAACAACATGAATATTCTCATGGAAAAACCCTAGACTTTAAACCATTTTGCAAAATAGTCCCCTCATTAGCTAGATTAAGCTAAAAGGGTTCCAAAAATACAAAAATCATCAAAAATGACCATCAAAATCACTTACTTGTGAGAGTTAGAAGTTGCTGAAATTTTCAAGCTTCCATAGCCATTTCCCTGGGTAAGAATCGGTGGAGAAGAAGAGAGGGTGAAAAAGATGACAACTTTTTCTTATTTTATTTTATTACATCAATTTAAGTCACCTAATTTCCACCAACTTTGACCAATTTGTATTTTCTTGTCCCCTATGGCCGGCCAACTCTTTCCTAAGGGCCTAATTGCACATTAAGGACCTCCAATTTAAGGTTCTATAGCTATTTGACACCTTTAGCTTATAGAACAAAACTTTCGCACTTAATGCGATTTACTCCTTTTTCAAAATTAAGCATGCAATCACTAAAATCAATTCACCAAAATTTTCATGCACTCATATAATCATGCTATAACACATAAAATAATGTTAACTAATTTCTCCAACCTCAGATTTGTGGTTTCGAAACCACTGTTCTGACTAACCCCAAAATCGGGCTGTTACATGGGTCGTGTGAAGCATACTGACTTGTTTTCTAATTAAACACCAGGGGACACACGGCCGTGTAACCTGACTGTGTGTCACACATGGCTAAGACACACGCCCGTGTCTCTGCCCTTGTGGACAATAAATAGGCTATTTACCAAGTCATCTTGCTCACCCAAATTTGCATTCACCTACACAAATCAAATGGCATATAACATGGCACAAATAGGCATTCAAACCAATCTCAACCAAGCCTAATTCATACTAATTCCATATCATCAACCACAAGACACACAAGTATCACAATAACCCATTCAATTCATACTAGTTTCACATACATTATCAAATCACCAAAATGGTCACTTTCATTTATGCACTATTTTGCCTAAAGCTACAAACATACCAATATTAAATTTCAACCATTTGGTACTCCAAACACCAATTCACATCAAGCATCTATATAGAAATTATACACAACATATCAAAAGGCCATTTGCACATATATATACATAACCAAACATACGAAAATAAGCCAAATTATATGGCTATACACATAACTAAGCTTTCATCATTTACAAGCCAAATCAAATGGCTAAATCCATTACCAACATATATAACATAATGACCAAAACTCCTATACATGCCATATAACCAAATACAAAAGTTCAAAAGTACCAAAATGATAGCTTGATAGTGTGATGAGATCTCCGACGACTCCCAAATCCGAGCAAGCTTCGATAAACATTATAAACCACAAAAAAATAAATAGATAAGCTATAAAGCTTAGTAAGCTCGTATAATTAATAAGTAAAACTCACCATTCATTCACCATTCAAGTCATATAACATAATATACTACAAAACCATTTAATCACAAGGTTAATATATATTCATTCACATAATAATCGTGAACTCACAATTTCATCGATTCAATACTCATATGAATTTTCGTACATACCTATACTGATACGTAACTATCTCTCACCATTTCATACCTTTGATATTCTTGTTGAACCATTCGGAATAATATCGGATACCCAGGAATCTCGCACTCTAAGCGCCAAATACATAGCCGAAGCTATCTCAATCTCATATCTCATATAATGCTCATTCTCGAGCTATCAACGGGTCTGCTCACACAAGCTGACAGTCATGACGTAGCTACACGGTGCTGCTCACACAAGCTTATGAGAATCCTTAACACATACCAGAAAACTCAACCACCGGTAGGACGTACGGACCAGCACCCAAAACACATAACCCATAATGACATGTCATTTGTATCCTAATCTATTCCTAAGGTTCAACTGGGATTTCACATTGCCGAATCTTCATCGAACATATCCGTAAGGTCGTATTCACAATTAAATTCAATAAAAAAGCATTTAAAACACAATTATAATAATGCTTATTAACATACGAACTTACCTCGATTCACAAAAATGTCGGAACAGATCGACTAGTTCAATTTTTTGCTTTTCCCCTCGATCTAGATCCAAACTTCATTTTTATTGATTTATAAAATAACAAATTTAACTTATTCAATTATCACTCTATTCAATTTAGCCCAAAAATCACATAATGGCAAATTTACACTTTTGCCCCTAATAGTTTAACATCTTCACAATTTAGTAGCTCATAAAAATATAAATTCATGCAATTAAGTCCCTAACCATGCTAGCCTAATTTCCCTTATTATCATAGCAGCCCATATTTTTCATTTATTTCACATTTCTACCACAAAATTTTCACATTTCTCAATTTAATCCCTAATTAAAAATTTTACTAAAAATCACTTTACAAATGTTGTTTATCTAACAACAACCATACATTTTCTATCATCAAACATCAAAATACACATACATTCATCAATGGAAAAACCCTAAACCTTTAACAGTTTTGTAAATTAGTCTCTGGGCTAGCAAGATTAAGCTGCAACGATCTCAAAAACATAGAAATCATTAAAAACGGGACAAAAATCATACCTAATTGGACAAAAATGCTTTGGCCGAATATTGAAGCTTAAAAATGTCTTCTTTACACCCTAGTTTCGATTGGAGAAGATGATAAAAGATAATAAAATTGTTTTGTTTTATTTATTTATCACTTATTTGTTAATTTACTTAATTAACCTTTTAATTTAAAACAATTTTCAACAATACCAATCTCATAAATGTCCACTAACATACTAATGGTCTAATTACCACTTAAGGACATTTACTTTAAAGTTCTATAGCTATAAGACACCTTTAGCTAATAGAACACAAGTTTTACACTTTACGCGATTTAGTCCTTTTTTTTTTACAAATTGAGCATTCAAACGATAAAATTTCTTAACGGAATTTTCACACAATCTTACTACCATGCTGTAGACATTAAAATATTAATAAAATAAATATTTTGACCTCAGATTTGTGGTCCCGAAACCACTGTTATGATTTGACTAAAAACTGGTTGTTACACTTAGTAAGTTCGTATAACAGGAATTTATCTTACCATATATTTTCATTTAAGATAAGCATACAAAAATGCATCCAAGTAATTTGGCTAATATCCTAAAAACTCACAATTTCACCAATCATGTTAGTCAAGTAATTCACATAATACCAAGAATATGGATGAGCTCATCATTTAATAACTTTCATATACATATACTTTCCATATCATTATTCCATATTACATGTAAATTTCTCTGAAAAATCATTTCAAGTTCAGTTTAGCCATGTCAGAACTTTACCCGTGGAATTTATTTGAAATATCGATGGATACGCTCTTGTAGTACACTTAAAGTGTACAAAACTAAAATCCGTCAATTCATATCTAGGGGTACCCAATTAGAGTACATAATCAGGAAGCACTCTCTTGAGCCTTATAAAAGGATGCTCATGTGACTCATGTAATAGGAAGCTTATCCGGGCAAAATCAGGAAACTCATAAGAGTTTAAAATAGGAAGCTCATTGAGCTTAACATGTAACATCCCGAAATAGGGCCTAAACAGAATAGTGGTTGCGAAACCACGAATTCGAGATAGAAAATTTTATTACGATTAATTATTATGATTTACCAAGTGATTAGATACATGTGTTAGAGTATCGATAAGAAATTTTATTGATTGCATGATTAAATTGTCTATTAGGACTTGTTTGCAAAAGTTGCTAAATAGGGGTTCTAATTTATAGAATACTTGATTGAAATGGGGGTTTGAAGTAGGAGTTCTTAAATGGTAATTAGACCATTATATTTCCATAGACAAAAATGGACATACATAGATAAGAATAACTAAAGTTTTAATGAAGGGCATTTTAGTCATTTGGTATTAAAAAGAAATTAAAAGGGAAAAAGATGGCAAAATGTCTCCATCTTCTTCATTAGGACGAAATTTCAAAGGGGGCACCATAGCTAGGGTTTCTTCAACTTCTCAAGCTCATAGTAAGTGCATCTAAGCCCCGTTTTTAATGTTATTTACGTTTTTGGAGTCCCAGTAACTTGATTTAGCTTAATCTAGCAATAATTTAACCTAGGGTTCATATTTGGAAAAATACCCATAGGTGAAATGTGTTTATTTTGATGTTTTATGATATAATATGAAGTCTAAAATTATGTTAAACAACTTTTGCTAAGCGGTTTTAAGTGAAAACGAGTAAAACGGCTTAATCGGTAAAAATACCTAATGTTCATAAGTACATGTTAGAGTGAGAATTTGATGTTGTCATAGAAGGGAAAAATGATCATCATGTCATAAAATATAAGAATAAGGGATAAAGTTTAATTTCCGAGCTTTGGGGAAAATGTGTAAATATGTAAAAGTTTAGAGGCAAAATCGTAATTTTGCCAAAGTTAGAGTCAAGGACTGTTTTAATAAATGTGAGTACTAAATAATCTAATTTTTTCTATTATAGATCAAGAGGAACGAAATCCAGAGTTGGACCGGGGAAAGAAAAAGATAGTGGATTAAATCACTATAGTTGATCGTATTTTGTTTCGAGGTAAGTTTGCGGTAAATAAATGCAATATTCTATTATTTTACATTTAATACAATTAAATTCCAGAATTTACATATTTATTCTATAAATTTATCATTTAAAGACCCGAGCATGAATTGACAGAGAAGCAATCTCAGAAAGTTCTGGTTGAACCTTAGGAATGTGTAGGATACAAATGTCATGACATTAGGGTTTAAGGAAATCATGTAACACCATGTCAAGACATGGCATTGATAAGTTACTATAAGGCAAAGGTCCCATGTAAGACCATGCCAAGGCATGGCATTGGTGAGTTCATAAGGCAAGGATACCACATAAGACCATGTCAAGACATTGCAATGGTAAGTTTCAAAAGGAAAGGTACCCGTGTATCCTTAGTATTCAAAGTGGTTCAACATCAAAATTCAAAGAGTATACCAAAGGAAAGGTAAGATAAGTTCATGTATACCAAAGGAAAGGTAAGACAAGTTCATATTAAAAAGGTACAAATAAGAAAAGAATAAGTTAATTTATTAAGAATAATGTTATTCATTTACATGCAAACTTACTAAGCTTTTTGCTTACTCCCATTCCTTTCTCTCTTTTTATAGTATTACAAGCCAACTCGGGGATCGCAAAGACGTCGGAGATCGTTACACACTATCAAAGGATTATATTGGTATTTTGTGACTTGAACGTTTTAAGTTATGGCATGTATAGGGACTTAGCCATTTTGTGTGTATGTCCTTATGATATGGCTTCAGATTGACTTGTAAATGCTTGATAATGATTATCCATTAAAATGGTTAATTAAGAACATGTTTTGGGTGTGATGTATGCCTAGATGATAGTTATTACAAAGAAATTATGAAAGAGTAAAAAAAAAAAAATTGCAGTGGAACAGTTTTTGGACAGCAACTGTGACGTGATTTTGAAAAATCACTAAGGATAGTAGAAATGAAATTAGGGTGTGAATGAGGTATATAATTAAATCGTATTGAGTCTGTTTTTATATTAAAGAAACGGTATAGGCAAAAGAATTATATATTATGAGATGATTGATGTTTAGTGCTGAGGGGTCGGAACTGTCGGTCAGTGTAACAGGGGAGATTTTAACTAATAAACTGTACTAATTGGCCATACCAAAAATTCTGGAAAAATTATAGTAAGAATATATATGAGTCTAGTTTCAAAAAAATTTACGGATCTAAATTTTTAGTTTTGTAACTCGAGTTATAGTCAATTTAGCAACCATGACGTAGATGGACAGTTTCATTATGAATAAGGAAATAATTTTAAAAGTAAATTTTTATGCCCCGAACTAGTAAGTTAAGTCTGGTAATGCCTCGTACTCGACTCTGGCAACGGTCTCGGGTAAGGGGTGTTACATTTATTGGTATCACAGCGAGAGTTTAGTCGATTCTCGGAATATTCAGTATTAGTAAGAGTCTAGCTATACATGACATACTTATATTTTGATAGTGTGACGACTCCTGACGATTTTAAAGATGTTTTTTCTTTTATAGTTATGGATCCCGAACGAGCTGGTGCAGATGATGTAGAAAGTAATACACCCGCTCTCGCAGAAGGGACGGTGCCACCAGATAGTAGTGAAAGGCCCGTTACAGTTAGTCAGAGAGGAGGGCTCGAGAAGCCTTCTTCTAAGTTATGAATGAATGGTTTGCTGAGTTCATTCGTACGAACCTGGCCGTTAGACTTCCACCCCCTCATGATCCTCAGACCACCCATGTAGCTTCCCTAGTCACAGATACAGTCAGAAGAGAGAAGCCACCCATTGACAAGATTAGAAAACAAGAGGCCGAAGAGTTTCGGGCTACCAAAGATGATGATGCAGAGAAAGCTAAATTTTGGCTCGAGAATACTATCAGAGTCTTTGACGAGTTATCCTGCACACCGGAAGAGGTGGTGTCACTTCTTAGATATTCGGCCTACTAGTGGTGGAAGACACTTGTGTCAGTAGTAACAAAAGAAAGAGTTACCTGGGATTTCTTTCAGGAGGAGTTCCGTAAGAAATACATCAGTCAAAGGTTTATTGACCAGAAAAGAAAAGAGTTCATTGAGTTAAAATAGGGTAAGATGACGGTGACCGATTATGAACGTGAATTTGTCAGACTCAGTAATTATGCTCGAGAGTGTGTGTCTACAGAGGCTATCATGTGCAAAAGATTTGAGGATGGGCTCAATGATGATATCCGACTGTCAGTTGGTGTTCTAGAGATAAAAGAGTTTGTTATTTTAGTTGACCGAGCCTGTAAGGCAGAGGAGTTGTTGAAAGGAAAGGGTAAAGCTGAAATTGAGATGCAAGATACGAAGAAAAGACAGATGAGCATGTCGTTTCAGTCTACATCTAAGAGGCCTAGCGAGTTTTCTGCGAGATCTAATTTTTCAGTCGGGTATTCTAGCTGAAACAGAGGTAGAAGATTTACGGATCCAAAAGCTCAAACCACTTCGATTGCGAGTGTTTGCAGTATTCAACCTGATAGACCCCGAGTGTCCTTAATGTGGTTGACGTCATCCAGGTCAATGTCGAGCTACTGAGACTGGTTGTTTCCAATGTGGTGCACCGGATTATTTCATTCGAGAGTGTCTTGATATGGTTAAAAGAGAAGTAATACCAAGTGTAAGATCAGGCAATGCCCCCGTTAGAGGCAGACCTCAGAGAAATCCAGGAATAGGGGTAGGTAGAGGTACATTTAGAGATACAACAATGAGATCAGATGTTAGAGCACCCGCAAGGACTTATGCTATTCGTGCTCGTGAAGAGGCATCTTCCCTCGACGTAATTACGGGTACATTTTCTCTTCATTATATTAATGTTATTGCTTTGATTGATCCGGGTTTAACCCATTCCTATGTTTGCATGAAATTGATGCCTAGTATGAACATGCCCATAGAGTTTACAGAATTTGTGATTAAAGTATCGAATCCATTAGGTCAGTATGTGTTAGTAAACAAAGTATGTAAAAATTGCCCTTTGATGATTAGAGGTTACTGTTTTCCGGCCGATCTCATGCTATTTCCATTTTATGAGTTTGATGTGATTCTTGGTATGGATTGGTTAACTGCACATGATGTGATAGTGAATTGTGGAAAGAAATTCATTGAGTTGAAATGTGAAAATGGTGAAATCCTTCGGGTTAATTCAGATGAGTCAGATAGTTCAATTACCATGATTTCAGTTATGTCTGCTCAGAAATGTTTGAGCAAAGGATGTGAAGCTTATATTGCTTTTGTGTTGAATACTAAAGATCCAGAGTTGAAAATTGAATCAGTGCCTGTGGTACCACACCTATTTCTATTGCTCCTTATAGAATGGCTTCGATAGAATTGAAAGAATTGAAAGCTCAGCTACAGGAATTAACTAATAAAGGCTTTGTAAGACCTAGTTGTTCACCATGGGGTGCACCAGTGCTATTCGTGAAAAAGAAGGACGGTTCCATGAGATTGTGCATAGACTATCGGAAGCTTAACAAGGTAACCATCAAGAACAAATATCCACTGCCTAGAATAGATGATTTATTTTATCAATTGAAGGGAGCCACTGTGTTCTCTAAGATAGATTTGAGATCTGGATACTATCAGTTGTGAGTTAAAGAGTCAGATGTTACGAAGACTGCTTTTCGAACTAGGTATGGTCACTATGAGTTTCTTGTGATGCCATTTGGCTTAACTAATGCTCTCGCCATTTTCATGGATTTAATGAACCGAATTTTCAAACCTTACTTGGACAAGTTTGTAGTTGTGTTCATTGATGACATCTTGATTTATTCTCATGATGAGACTGAGCATACAGAGCATTTGAGAACAGTTTTACAGATTTTAAGAGATAATCAGCTTTATGCCAACTTCAGCAAAAGTGAGTTCTGGTTACAGGAAGTTTGTTTTCTTGGATATATTGTCTCAGGTGAAGGTATTAGAGTTGATCCGAGCAAGATTTCAGCCATTGTTGATTAGAAGCCTCCCAGGAATGTGTCAGATGTCAGAAGTTTTCTTGGTCTTACCGGTTATTATAGACGATTTGTAGAGGGATTTTCCATGATAGCTACTCCATTGACAAGATTGCTACAGAAAGCTGTCAAGTTTGAATGGACTGAGAAGTGTCAGCAGAGTTTCGACAAGTTAAAGGCATTGTTGACTGAAGCTCCTGTCTTAGTACAACAAGAATCGGGTAAAGAGTTTGTGATTTACAGTGATGCATCCTTGAATGGACTAGGCCGTGTACTTATGCAGTAAGGAAGGGTAATTGCTTATGCCTCTAGACAGTTAAAGCCACATGAGAAAAATTATCCGACACATGATTTAGAGCTAGTTGCTATTGTATTTGCATTAAAAATCTGGAGACATCATTTGTATGGTGAGAAATGCCGAATATTCACTGATCATAAAAATTTGAAATACTTGATGACTCAGAAAGATCTGAACTTGAGGCAAAGAAGATGGCTAGAGTTGATTAAAGATTATGAGCTAGTGATCGATTATCACCCGGGTAAGGCAAATATTGTTGTTGATGCTTTGAGTAGAAAATCTTTATTTGCATTAAGAGCTTTGCACACTAGTTTGGCCTTATCAGATGATGGTTCTATCTTAGCTGAGTTGAGAGCTAAACCGATGTTTCTTGAAGAAATTTGTGAAGCTCAGAAGGATGACAGTGAGTTGCAAGCCAAAAGAGTTCAGTGCGAGTCAGGTGTAGAGTCTGATTTTCAGATCAGTTTTGACGATTGTTTGATGTTCAGAGATAGGGTATGTGTACCAAAGAATGATGAGCTTATTCAGAAGGTCTTACAAGAAGCACATAGCAGTTCTTTGTCTATTCACCCAGGTAGTACAAAGATGTATAATGATTTGAAGAAAATGTATTGGTGGAGTGGAATGAAAAGAGATATTTCAGAGTTTGTTTCTAGATGCTTGATCTGTCAACAGGTAAAAGTCGAACATCAGGTACCTTCAGGTTTATTGCAGCCTGTATTAGTTCCTGAATGGAAATGGGACCGAGTTACTATGGATTTTGTGACAGGATTGCCTTTGACACCGGGAAAGAAAGATGCAGTATGGGTTGTGATTGATAAGCTAATGAAGTTGGCTCATTTTATCCCCGTTCGTATGGATTATTCACTTGACAAGTTGGCCAATTTGTATATTTTAGAGATAGTCAGACTACATGGAGTACCGTTATCGATTATCTCAAATAGAGATCCGAGATTTACTTCACGGTTTTGGAAGAAATTGCAGGAAGCTTTAGGTACAAAGTTCAGTTTTAGTACAACTTTTCATCCTCAGACTGATGGTCAGTCAGAGAGAGTTATTCAGGTACTTGAAGATATGCTTAGATGTTGTGTATTTGAATTTCAAGGTAGTTGGGAGAAATATTTACCGTTAATAGAGTTTGCGTATAATAATAGTTATCAATTAAGTTTGAAGATGGCACCTTATGAAGCTTTGTATTGACGTAAATGTCACACACCTTTGTATTGGACAGAGCTTAAGGAAAATTAGATTTACGGGGTTGATCTAGTCAAAGAAACAAAAGAGAAAGTAAAAGTCATCAGAGATTGCTTGAAAGCAGCTTCAGATAGACAGAAATCCTATGTAGATTTGAAAAGAAAAGAAATTGAGTTTCAAGTTGGTGATAGGGTATTCTTGAAAGTATCCCCGTGGAAGAAAGTTCTAAGATTTGGCAAGAAAGGCAAACTAAGTACACGTTTTATTGGACTGTTTGAGGTGATCGAGAGAGTTGGGCCATTGGCATACCGGTTAGCTTTTTCGACTGAGTTAGAGAAGATTCATGATGTGTTTCATGTGTCTATGCTACATCATTATCGTTCAGATCCGTCGCATGTGATTTCGCAGGCAGAGGTTGAGATTCAGCCAGATATGACTTACGGTGAGGAACCGGTAAAAATTCTATCTCGAGAAGTTAAGCAATTAAGGAACAAAAGTATTGCACTTGTGAAAGTATTATGGAATAGGCACGGGATAGACGAGGCTACATGGGAGCCTGAAGAGACTATGTGAAAAAAGCACCCAAACCTCTTCACAGGTAAGATTTTTGGGGACGAAAATCCCTAAAGGGGGGAGAAATGTAACATCCCGAAATAGGGCCTAAACAGAACAAGGGTTGCAAAGCCACGAATCTAAGATAGAAAAGTTTATTACGATTAATTATTATGATTTACCAAGTGATTAGATACATGTGTTAGAGTATCGATAAGAAATTTTATTGATTGCATGCTTAAATTGTCTATTAGCACTTGTTTGCAAAAGTTGCTAAATAGGGGTTCTAATTTATAGAGTACTTGATTGAAATGGGGGTTTGAAGTAGGATTCTTTAAATGTTAATTAGACCATTATATTTCCATGGACAAAAATGGACAAACATAGATAAGAATAACTAAAGTTTTAATGAAGGGCATTTTAGTCATTTGGTATTAAAATGAAATTAAAAGGGAAAAAGATGGCAAAATGTGTCCATCTTCTTCATTAGGACGAAGTTTCAAAGGGGGCACCATAGTTAGGGTTTCTTCAACTTCTCAAGCTCATAGTAAGTGCATCTAAGCCCCGTTTTTAATGTTCTTTACGTTTTTAGAGTCCTTGTAACTTGATTTAGCTTAATCTAGCAATAATTTAACCTAGGGTTCATATTTGGAAAAATACCCATAGGTGAAATGTGTTTATTTTGATGTTTTATGATATAATATGAAGTCTAAAATTATGTTAAATAACTTTTGCTTAGCGATTTTAAGTGAAAACGAGTAAAACGGCTTAATCGGTAAAAATACATAATGTTCATAAGTACATGTTAGAGTGAGAATTTGATGTTTTCATAGAAGGGAAAAATGATCAGCATGTCATAAAACATAAGAATAAGGGATAAAGTTTAATTTCTGAGCTTTGGGGAAAATGTGTAAATATGTAAAAGTTTAGGGGCAAAATTGTAATTTTGCCAAAGTTAGAGTCAATGACTGTTTTAATAAATGTGAGTATTAAATAAGCTAAATTTTCTATTATAGATCAAGAGAAACAAAATCCAGAGTTAGACCGAGGAAAGAAAAAGATAGTGGATTAAATCACTATAGTTGATCGAATTTTGTTTCGAGGTCAGTTTGCGATAAATAAATGCAATATTCTATTATTTTACATTTAATACTATTAAATTCCAGCATTTACATATTTATTCTATAAATTTATCATTTAAAGACCCGAGCATGAATTGACGAAGAAGTAATCTCAGAAAGTTCTGGTTGAACCTTAGGAATGTGTAGGATAGAAATGTCATGACATTAGGGTTTAAGGAAATCATGTAACACCATGTCAAGACATGGCATTGATAAGTTACTATAAGGCAAAGATCCCATGAAAGACCATGCCAAGGCATGGCATTGGTGAGTTTATAAGGCAAAGGTCCCATGTAAGATCATTCCAAGGCATGGCATTGGTGAGTTCATAAGGCAAAGATACCACGTAAGACCATGTCAAGACATTGCAATGGTAAGTTTCAAAAGGAAAGGTACCCGTGTATCCTTAGTATTCAAAGTGTTTCAACGAAAAAATTCAAAGATTATACCAAAGGAAAGGTAAGATAAGTTCATGTATACCAAAGGAAAGGTAAGACAAGTTCATATTTAAAAGGTACAAATAAGAAAAGAATAAGTTAATTTATTAAGAATGATGTTATTCATTTACATGCAAACTTACTAAGCTTTATGCTTACTACCATTCCTTTTTCTCTTTTTATAATATTACAAGCCAACTCGGGGATCGCAAACACGTCGGAGATCGTTACACACTATCAAAGGATTATATTGGTATTTTGTGACTTGAACGTTTTAAGTTATGGCATGTATAGGGACCTAGCCATTTTGTGTGTATGTCCTTATGATATGGCTTAAGATTGACTTGTAAATGCTTGATAATGATTAGCCATTAAAATGGTTAATTAAGAACATGTTTTGGGTGTGATGTACGCCTAGATGATAGTTATTACAAAGAAATTATGAAAGAGTAAAAAAAAAAATTTGCAGGGGAACAGTTTTTGGACAGCAACTGTGACGTGATTTTGAAAAATCACTAAGGATAGAAGAAATGGAATAAGGGTGTGAATGAGGTATAGAATTAAATATTATTGAGTCTATTTTTATATAAAAGAAACGATATAGGCAAAAGAATTGTATATTATGAGATAATTGATTTTTAGTGCTGAGGGGTCAGAACTGTCGGTCAGTGTAACAGGGGAGACTTTAACTAATAAACTGTACTAATTGACCACACCAAAAATTCTGGAAAAATTATAGTAAGAATATATATGAGTCTAGTTTCAAGGAAAATTTACGGATCTAAATTTCAAGTTTTTTAACTTGAGTTATAGTCAATTTAGTAACCATGACGCAGATGGACAGTTTCATTATGAATAAGGAAATAATTTTAAAAGTAAATTTTTATGCCCCGAACTAGTAAGTTAAGTCTGGTAATGCCTCGTACTCGACTCTAGCGACGGTCTCGGGTAAGGGGTGTTACATAACAGGTAACTCCAAAGAGTTATTATTACGGAGCTCTGGATAGCCATATAACAGGATGTTCAAGCGAGCCATATCAGGATGCTCACAAAGAGCTGCGTTTATGTCCACAATATATGCAGGATCACAACCAATCATATAACAGGACGCTCACAAAGAGCTGCGGTAGTCCGCAACACATGCATGATTACTACCGATCAGGATGCTCGCAGGAACCATGTAACAGCAAGCTCGAGAGGGCTTATAATAGAATGCTCGTAATAGCTATGGTGTGTCTGCAACATATGCTAGATCACAACCAATTGGGAAACTTGTATCCAACGAACTTTATTTATTCCAACAGGACTTGTCATTTATCGGGCATTATCGAATATGTATTCAATTTTCATATGCATGACAACTACATAATTCTCATACACCACATTCAATTCAAGCATATAAATGTACAAAATTATTTACACGAACTTACCTCGTCACTTGTTCGTATAGAGAAATCTATTAATCCGACACCTTTTCTTTTCCTTGATCTAACTTCGTATTTGAGTTTTTTGGATCTATATAAATGAATTTAACATCAATTCAGTCCATTTCATACTCAATTTAATTCAATTCACACCCCTATGAAAAATTACCATTTTGCCCCTATACTTTTCATAAATGACAATTTCGTCCCTAGGCTTGGAAAATGAAATTCATGAAATTTAATCCTTATTCCATGTAACATCCTGAAATTCGGGATTATATGTTTTACATTATACCATGCGATAGGCTAGTTAAGAGTGTTAATTGTGTATGTTTAGGGGGTCCTAAGAAGGCTTGGGGTTGAGTTGGAGAAGGCAAGTGGCATCAAAACTTAAGGAAATAAGTGTGTATTTTGCTAGCACAAGTGGAGCTAGTAGTAGAGTGGTGTGGCGTCACATGAAGGGGCTTAAGGGGTGGAGTTCGAATCCCACCTATTGCAATTTTTTTTTGGATTAATTTTGTACTTCTTTTCCAAAGTGTCGGCCATGGTTCTAAAGAAGGTAATGGAGACTTTCTAATGATGGAAAGAAGACTAAGGAAAATGGTAAGGAGGAAATCAAGGGAAAAAGAAGGAAAGAATAAAGGAATTATGGGAAAAGGGGGAACATGTTGGCCGAATTTTTGGAAGGAGCTTGGGGAAAGAATTTTGGTCAACACCCATCTTTTTGGTAAATGTGGTACACGGTTTTAGTAGGGAGAAAAGGAGAGCCGAAATTCTTTTGGTCATTTTGCAAGTTTGTGCCTGAAAGCTTGTTTTCTTTGTAACATTTTGGTGCTCTCTTTTCCGATCCTTTCTCTTTGTTTTGCCGTATTACTCAATCCATTTTGTTCATTCTTCCTTGGTGTTAGCCGACACCCTCTAACACTTCTATTCCATCTCTTCTTTTCTTTTTGACCATTTCTTCAACCCTTTTCTCTTTTGTTAAATCGACATTACCTTGTGGCCGAATCTTGTTTGTTCATTTCTCTCCAATAGCCGAACCTTTTAACCCTTAATCTCTTCTTCATTATTTCTTTCTCTTTCGTGTTGGCACTCTCATCTTTGATCGAATCGTGCTATAGTGGGAAAGCCGAATCTTATACCTTTGACTCATCCATAGCCATAAGTCCAATCGGTGGGAATCGGATTCATCATTGTTAAGGTAAGGAGTTTTGTCATGGTTCATTTTGATCTATTTCATTGCTTGGTTAGTTTCTAAACGGATCGATGGATTTGACTAATCGGTTATTATAGGGACTAGATCGCTCGTTCTTATCCACCCGTTGTTCCTTCGGAAGTGGTGGTAAGCCGAAATCCTCTCCCTAAACAATTACATTCTCTCATCATAGTATTATTCTAACCGAGACTCTTTCAATGGAGGCAAGTGGTAGCGTTATTAAAAGAAAATCGATAGGAGGGCAAATAGGGAGTGGACTTGCAATCTCTACTCCCAAATTCAAACGTAGGGCGGTATCGACAGTTTGGAATTTCCCATCGGGTTGTGGACCATCATCCGGTGAGAATAGGCAAATCGTGGTCGTTCACGATACTAAGGGTGTCGACGATCAAGAAGGTTTAGTTCTTACCGTAATCAAGTGTGTAATCTCACACCAAAATCTCGTAGATTCATGAATTCACTATCATGTTGGAAAAAAATAGATCGTTGTTGCTTACGAATCTAATAACTGTAATATGGCATGAATCGAGTAATTTGCTTAAACATCACTATTTCTAAAGATCTGTCAAAATCAGTGTTAATTTGCTAAATTACGAATATGCCCCTATGGGCCGATTTACCAAAATGCCTCTATGGGCCGACTTGCTAGAATACCTTATTGGGCCGAATTATTAAATTGCTTTAATGGGCCGATTCACCGAAATGATTCACTAGATTAATGGTCATCATATTTATGTGGATATTTTATATTATTATGTATGTTACATTTTTTTATATTTTGCATGGGATTGGAAAAATTGTATGGAGAGCAGTGTAGCCTGGTGGCATTGCCACAAATTGTTTAATATTGTGCTCAAATATGATTTCGGTGGCTTGACCACAAAAATATTATATAAATAGCAGTTCGACTGCAAATTGGTGTGAGCGGCGGGGTGGGTTGACTTGATCCCCACAGGAGTGATTGGCTGGTCGGGGGTGTGATGGATGGATGGGTTGGGTTGCATAATTTTCATTTATATATTGCTATGTAAAATGGGCTTAGGCCCAAGGTTATGCTATGCGGGTTCAAACCCAGTGGACGACGGTATGGGGATTATACACTAAGTTCTAGTAACTCACCCTATTCTCTTAATCCTTGCTGGTAATGATCAGTAGTGAGGACTTGGGCCCATGGATGACTCGGTGGAGGCCATACTTTGGAAATAATATTTTCGAACCTTACTAAATTTCGTTTCCGCTTTATTTCGTTACTCTTACTATTTTGGGTTTAAAGTTGTAATAAGGCCTCTGGGATTTTTATTTTGTTTTATGTTTGACGTATTTATTATCTTCCATGAATTGATTTAAACGAGGATTTTCTAAAATCATAAACAACGGTTTTTCTTAAAATTTATCAACGAACGGATTTCATAATAAATATGTACAAATAATTTAACTTGGATTTTTCCTGCAAGTTATCAATAATATTTTCAAAAGTCACGGTTTTAAAAGATCACTAGTTCGATTATCGATTCTTCAATCAACCTTTCAAAATTAGTAGTATTTTTATCAAATATTTCTAATCAAATTTGTTTTCTTAAATTTTAACCTAATAACAACATCTTTAGTAAGAATCACAAGCTCTTTACTCGTTTCCTTCATGTGACATGCCAGATCTGGTCATACCGCTTGGGCCGGATTTGGGGTGTTACATTTTATGGTATCAGAGCAAGGTTGCAAAACTCGGCTGTGGTTTGGGTTCAAAAATGTTTTCTAAAAACTGCTTGAAATTCGATTTATAAATACTTGTTTTAGAGGAAGTATGGCACCACAGGTATCCGGCACCAAGTCAGTAAGTTTTTGTTTTCATTTTATGATTATTGTGGTATGACTGTAGTATGAAAACTTCACAAAATAGAGATACTCTAGAACTTTTAGCTTAGGAGCTGAAAATATAGAGATTGAGACTTTAGGATATGTTTTGCGAAAGCAACTTTACTTCCTATATTCCATAAAACATTGTTTAATAAACATTGAATAGCATCTTGATTCATCGGACTCTTAATCGATTAAATCGACTTAGCAAACATGAGCACTAGAGGGCGTGGACGCGGTAGACGTGGACGTGGTAGAGGCCGAGGTGCTAGAGTTGTATCCGAGGCATCGGGACATATGCACGAAATGGACGCACCTTTCGTCACCGGTGTGATCAAGCCGGGTCACATGATCGAATGAGAGAGGACGACGCTCTGTCCCAAGCGATGTTACTGGTCTCGGGAAAGGGTTGCTAGGGCAAGAACTGGTCGGCGACTCGTGGGTTCGGTATCTGAGCGGCTCGGATCGAATGGGGCCGAAGTTTTTAGGGTATATTTGGTGTATCCCCAAGTGTAGCGAGTAATCGGCTTGAGGCGGTGGATCGAGTTATGGACGACCGGATTGCACAAATGAGCGGCGAAAGGGTTATATCATTCTTTGAGAGAGACGAGGTGTATCGTGAGTGGCTCACTGTTTGGGAAGGTACTCGGGCTAAAGGTATTACCTGGGATTTCTTTAAGACATCATTCCAGGTAAAATATGTCGGTGCTAGCTATGTTGATGCCCGAAGAAAGGAATTCTTGAATCTGGTTCAAGGAAATAGATCTATGGCGGTTCTGAGGCGGAGTTCTGAGTCCAGTCGGTATGCCCGGGGTATAGTGCCGACTGATTATGAATGCTGTGTACATTTTGAGGACGGGTTGCGTGATGAGTTACGGGTACTGATAGCCCCACAGAAGGAGAAGAATTTTGCTACACTGGTGGAAAAAGCTAAGATTACTAAAGAAGTAAAACACTCGGAACGAAAAAATTGAGACAAGGATAGAGGCAGGAACAAGAGAGACTCTGGGTATTTAGGTCCTGCTAGAGGATTTCAAAAAAGGCCCAGGAATGAGGGACCAGTTCGAGTGAGTGCTCCAGCTACTACCAATCAATTACAGCCTTGTGCGGATTGTAGAAAACTTCACTCAGGTGAATGTTGGAAGAGAACTGGTGGTTGTTTCAGATGTGGATCCAAAGACCATCGGTTTAAGGATTGCCCTCGAGCCTGCTCGGACTCTCGGGTAGTTCGTGATGATTTGCGCGACCAAAGAGAGGCGCGGCGCCGCCGCCAAGAGGTCATGGGCCAGTCGAGTGGTAATGGTGTAGGATGAGGTCAGGGTGCACCGAGTAGAGGTACCAGAAATAGGGGTAACACGGAGGCGAGATAGCCGTAATGGTCTACACGTCGGGACGTCGAGAGGATGGTGACGCACCGGACGTCATAACCGGTACATTTTTCATATCTGATGTACCTTTTACTGCTCTGATAGACATTGGATCCACCCATTCGTATGTTGCATGTGCTATGTCTTAAACTTTGAATATTAGATCTGAGATTACTGCTAGAGAAACAACTGTGATTAGCCCTTTAGGACAGCCGGTGGTAGTAAATAAGTTGTTTAGGGATGTGCCCTTAGAAGTTCATGGGGTAGTTTTTCTGGCGGATTTGATGGAACTGTCGTTCGGTGAGTTCGACCTTATATTGGGCATGGACTGGCTGGTTAAGCATCGTGCAAACTTAGACTGTGCTACAAAGCGGATGGTACTAAGAACTTTAGAGGATAAGGAAGTGATGATGATAGGTGAAAGAAGAAATTATCTGTTTAATGTGGTATCTGCTTTAAAGGCGGAAAGGTTGGTACAAAAGGGGTGTGAAGCGTTCTTAGCCTTCATTAGTGCTTTGGATGCCAAAGAGTTGTTGGTAGAGAGTGTTAGAACGGTGAAAGAGTTTTCAGACGTCTTTTCCGAGAAGCTTCCAAGATTGCCTCCGGATCGGGAAGTGGAATTTGGTACTGAGCTGTTGCTAGGAACGGCTCCGGTGTCCATTGCTCCTTATAGAATAGCGCCGAATGAGCTATTGGAACTTAAAGCTCAAATCCAGGAGTTGATGGATCGTGGATTTATTCGACCAAGTGTGTCACCATGGGGAGCGCCGGTTTTGTTCGTTAAGAAAAAGGACGGGTCGATGCGTATGTGCATCGATTATAGACAATTGAATAAGTTGACGATCAAGAACAAGTATTCGTTACCGAGGATCGATGATCTGTTCGATCAGCTGCGAGGAGCTTCAGTTTTCTCAAAAATAGACTTGAGATCAGGGTATCACCAACTTAAGGTCAAGGAGGCGGATATTCACAAGACTGCATTCCGAACCCGATATGGGCATTACGAGTTCTTAATGATGCCGTTTGGGTTGACAAATGCACCAGCTGCATTTATGGACATGATGAACCGAGTCTTCCAACCCTATCTAGATCGGTTTGTGGTTGTGTTCATAGATGACATCTTGGTGTACTCAAAGACTGAAGAGGAGCATGATTCGCATCTACGGGTAGTATTGCAGATATTAAGGGAGAAGCAACTGTATGCCAAATTCAGTAAGTGTGAATTTTGGATGAAGAAGGTGACCTTTTTGGGGCATGTTGTGTCTGCCGAGGGAATTAAAGTTGATCCCCGCAAGATAGAGGCTGTATTGGATTAGAAGCCACTGAAGTCAGTGGCAGAAATTTGGAGTTTTCTAGGTTTGGCTGGGTATTACAGGCGGTTCATTGAGGGGTTTTCGTTGATTGCTGCACCCCTAACTAAGCTATTGTGTAAGGGAGTACCGTTTGTGTGGTCAGATAAGCAGCAAGAGAGCTTTGAGAAATTGAAGAAGATTCTGACAGAGGCACCAATATTGATTCAGCCTGAGGCTGGTAAGGAGTTCATTGTTTATTGTGATGCGTCACACACAGGCTTGGGATGTGTGTTGATGTAAGGGGGAAAAGTGGTGGCTTATGCATCTCGTCAATTAAGGCTGCATGAGATAAACTATCCCACACATGATTTGGAGTTAGCTGCTGTGGTATTTGCTCTAAAGATATGGAGACACTATCTGTACGGGGAGAAGTCGATTATCTACACGGACCATAAGAGTCTGAAGTACCTCCTTACCCAGAAGGAGTTGAACTTAAGACAGTGGAGGTGGATAGAATTATTGAAAGATTATGACTGCTCAATCGAGTATCATCCAGGAAAAGCTAACGTAGTGGCAGATGCGTTGAGTCGTAAGGTGATATCGAAATTGAGAGCAATGTTTGCTCATCTCAGCCTTTATGAAGATGGTAGCTTGTTAGCTGAACTTCAAGTGAAGCCTGCGTGGGTAAGTCAGATTAAGGAAAAGCAGTTGTTAGATGAAAGGTTGGGTTCTCGGCTTCAGCAAGTGGAAGGTGGTGAGATAAGGGATTTTGGATTAAATAGTGATGGAGTATTGTGTTTCCGCGGAAGAGTTTGTATGCCCAAGGATTTGGAATTGAGACAAATGATTCTGCGTGAGACGCATAGTAGCCCATACGCTATGCACCCCGGGGGAAACAAAATGTACCGAGACCTCCATGAGCAGTATTGGTGGCCAGGGTTGAAACGAGAGGTTACCGACTTCGTGAGCAAGTGCTTGACATGTCAGCAGGTGAAGGCGGAACATCAACTGCCTTCAAGGTTGCTACAACCGGTGACAATCCCACTTTGGAAATGGGAAAGGATAACGATGGACTTTGTTAGTGGGTTACCTTTAACACCTACTAAGAAAGATTCAGTATGGGTGATAGTGGATCGGTTAACGAAGTCTGCTCATTTCCTACCTGTTCGTACGGATTACACATTGCAGAAGTTGGCCAAGTTGTATATAGCAGAAGTCGTGAGGTTGCATGGGTACCAGTGTCTATAATATCGGACAGATATCCTAGGTTTACATCACGGTTCTGGAAGGCTTTACATGAAGCGTTGGGTACAAGACTAAATTTTAGCACAGCGTTTCACCCGCAGACAGATGGTCAGTCGGAGAGAGTAATCCAGATTCTAGAAGACATGTTAAGGGGCTGTGTGATTGACTTCAGGGGAAGTTGGGAAGATTTTCTACCATTGGCAGAGTTTGCATACAACAACATCTATCAATCCAGCATCTAGATGGCACCCTATGAGGTGTAGTATGGTCGTAGGTGTCGTACTTCTACTTGCTGGACTGAGCTAGGGGAATGACAGTTATTGGGCCCAGAATTGATCTCGAAGACGGAGGAAAAAGTAAAGGTAATTCGGGCTCAGTTAAAAGAAGCTTCAGACAGACAGAAATCGTACGCGGATCTAAAGCGGAAGGAGATAGAGTTATCTATGGGTGATCTGGTCTTTTTGAAGGTCTCACCTTGGAAAAAGATCTTAAGATTTGGAAGGAAGGGCAAGTTGAGCCCTAGATTTATCGGACCTTACCGTGTATTGAAGCGTATTGGGCCGGTGGCTTATCAGCTTGAGTTACCTCCGGAGTTAAGTCAGATACATAGCGTATTCCATGTCTCAATGTTAAGGCATTATCGTTCTGATCCGTCTCATGTTGTGCCAAAGGGGCGAAGTTGAGATAGGACCCGACTTGTCTTTTGAAGAAGAACCAGTCTGATTTTAGATCGGGATATAAAGGTGCTGAGAAGGAAGTCAGTTCCGTTAGTCAAAGTATTATGGCGTAATCACGGGTCAGAAGAAGCTACATGGGAGCTAGAGGACACGATCCTGTAGCAATATCCTCATCTCTTCTAATCAGGTAAATTTCAAGGTCAAAATTTCTTTAAGGGGGTAGAATTGTAACATCCTGAAATTTGGGATTATATGTTTTACATTATACCATGCGATAGGCTAGTTAAGAGTGTTAATTGTGTATGTTTATGGGGTCCTAAGAAGGCTTGGGGTTGAGTTGGGCCTTAGCAAAATTTTTGTGTTTAAGCACTTAAGGGGGAGAAGGCAAGTGGCATCAAGACTTAAGGAAATAAGTGTGTATTTTGCTAGCACAAGTGGAGCTAGTAGCAGAGTGGTGTGGCGTCACATGAAGGGGCTTAAGGGGTGGAGTTCGAATCCCACCTATTGTAAATTTTTTTTGGATAATTTTGTACTTCTTTTCCAAAGTGTCGGCCATGGTTCTAAAGAAGATAAGGGAGACTTTCTAACGATGGAAAGAAGACTAAGGAAAATGGTAAGGAGGAAATCAAGGGAAAAAGAAGGAAATAAGTAAAGGAATTGTGGGAAAAGGGGGAATATGTTGGCCGAATTTTTGGAAGGAGCTTGGGGAAAGAATTTTGGTCAACACCCATCTTTTTGGTAAAGGTGGTACACGGTTTTAGTAGGGAGAAAAGGGGAGCCAAAATTCTTTTGGTCATTTTGCAAGTTTGTGCATGAAAGGCTTGTTTTCTTTGTAACATTTTGGTGCTCTCTTTTCCGATCCTTTCTCTTTGTTTTGCCGTATTACTCAATCCATTTTGTTCATTCTTCCTTGGTGTTAGCCGAAACCCTCTAACACTTCTCTTCCATCTCTTCTTTTCTTTTTGACCATTTCTTCAACCCTTCCCTCTTTTCTTAAATCGACATTACCTTGTGGCCGAATCTTGTTTATTCATTTCACTCCAATAGCCGAACCTTTTAATCCTTAATCTCTTCTTCATTATTTCTTTCTCTTTCGTGTTGGCACTCTCTTCTTTGATCGAATCGTGCTATAGAGGGAAAGCCGAATCTTATACCTTTGACTCATCCATAGCCATAAGTCCAATCGGTGGGAATCGGATTCATCATCGTTAAGGTAAAGAGTTTTGTCATGGTTCATTTTGATCTATTTCATTGCTCGGTTAGTTGCTAAACGGATCGATGGATTTGACTAATCAGTTATTATAGGGACTAGATCGCTCATTCTTATCCACTCGTTGTTCCTTCGGAAGTGGTGGTAAGCCGAAATCCTCTCCCTAAATAATTCCATTCTCTCATCATAGTATTATTCTAACCGAGACTCTTTCAATGGAGGCAAGTGGTAGCGTTATTATAAGAAAATTGATAGGAGGGCAAATAGGGAGTGGACTTGCAATCTCTACTCCCAAATTCAAACGTAGGGCGGTATCGGCAGTTCGAGATTTCCCATGGGTTGTGGACTATCATCCGGTGAGAATAGGCAAATCATGGTCGTTCACGATACTAAGGGTGCCGACGATCAAGAAGGTTTAGTTCTTACCGTAATCAAGTGTGTAATCTCACACCAAAATCTCGTAGATTCATGAATTCACTATCATGTTTGAAAAAAATAGATCGTTGTTGCTTACGAATCTAATAACTGTAATATGGCATGAATCGAGTAATTTGCTTAAACATCACTATTTCTAAAGATCTGTCAAAATCGGTGTTAATTTACTAAATTACGAATATGCCCCTATGGGCCAATTTACCAAAATGCCCCTATGGGCCGACTTGCTAGAATGTCTTAGTGGGCCGAATTATTAAATTTCTTTATTGGGCCGATTCACCGAAATGATTCACTAGATTAATGGTCGTCATATTTATGTGGATATTTTATATTATTATTTATGTTGCATTTTTTTTTATATTTTGCATGGGATGGGAAAAATTGTATGGAGAGCAGTGTAGCCTGGTGGCACTGCCACAAATTGTTTAATATTGTGCTCAAATATGATTTCAGTGGCTTGACCACAAAAATATTATATAAATACCGGTTCGATCGCAAATTGGTATGAGCAATGGGTGGGTTGACTTGATCCCCACAGTGTGATTGGTCTGGTCGGGGTGTGATGGATGGATGGGTTGGGTTGCATACTTTTCATTTATATATCTTTGCTATGTAAAATGGGCTTAGGCCCAAGGTTATGCTATGCGGGTTCAAACCCAGTGGACGACAGTAAGGGGATTATACACTGGAGTTCTAGTAACTCACCCCTTTCTCTTAATCCTTGCTGGTAATGATCAGAGTGAGGACTTGGGCCCATGGATGACTCGGTGGAGGCCATACTTTGGAAATAATATTTTCAACCTTAGTAAATTTCGTTTACGCTTTATTTCGTTACTCTTACTATTTTGGGTTTAAAGTTGTAATAAGGCCTCTGAGATTTTTATTTTGTTTTATGTTTGACGTATTTATTATCTTCCATGAATTGATTTAAACGGGGATTTTCTAAAATCATAAACAACGGTTTTTCTTAAAATTTATCAACAAACGGATTTCATAATAAATATGTACAAATAATTTAACTTGGATTTTTCCTGCAAGTTATTAATAATATTTTCAAAAGTCACGGTTTTAAAAGATCACTAGTTCGGTTATCGATTCTTCAATCAACCTTTCAAAATTAGTAGTATTTTTATCAAATATTTCTAATCAAATTTGTTTTCTTAAATTTTAACCTAATAACAACATCTTTAGTAAGAATCACAAGTTCTTTACTCGTTTTCTTCATGTGACATGCCAGATCTGGTCATACCGCTTGGGCCGGGTTTGGGGTGTTACATTCCAAGCCTAACCGATTTTTACATATAACATTTACAGCACATATATTTCATAAAAATCAGAAATTTTCCATGAATTTCACATCTTTACAATTTAGTCCCTAAACCACAATTTCATGAAAATTCACTTTACAAAAGTTGTTTATCTATCAACAACCTTACATTTTCTAGCCTAAATTTCAAATTTTTAGCATATTCATCCATGGAAAAATTTCAATACTTTAATATCTTTTCAAATTGATCCCCAAAATAGATAGATTAGGTTATTCCGATTTCAAAAATATAAAAATTACTAAAAATGGGACAAGATTACTTACCCAATTAAGCTTACTTGATTTTCTTTCTCTTTCCTAGGGTTTCCATAGAATTTGGGGAAGAAGATGATAAAAGATGATGATATTTGTAACATCCCAAAATTTGAGTATTATTTGTGTTGGCTCGGGTATGAATTTTGTGTGTTAGCATAGTCTTATGAAGGCTTGATTTTATTAAGGAAGCTAGAATAATTTTTAGTATGGTTTATTTAATAAAGCAGATTAAGTGGGCTTAGCACTTAAGTTAATTTAAGTGTTAATTAAAGCATAAGAGGAGTAAGTGGAAAGATGGTTAAGGAGCTTGAAAGGTTGCTTGAGGTTAGAGGTTCGAGTAGCATGTTTAGCATTTTGAAGGCTTATTTTTGAATCCTAGCATTTATGGACGGTCAACCATTGTTTATGATAGGTTGGACTTTCATCTTTTGGCAAGTTGAATTTTTGTTTAAGGAAAGCTTGAAATTGGGGATAAGAATCTTAAGGTTATGGAAGGTTGGGGAGACATAAGGCTTGGTTTTAGGATGATGTTTTGGAAGGTATTCCTAGGCCTTTAGTGGATGTATGTGGACGGCATGGGTGTCTAAGGGGTGGCCAGAATGTGATAGGTAGCTTGGGGGATAGTTGGCCAATTTTTGTCATTTGAACATCTTTTTGCAATTGTTTTTTTTTCCTCTCCAAAAACTTTCCTCCTTGGCCGAATGTGTCTTGTGCATTTTGGTGCATTTTGCTTTTGATTTTAGCCTCATTTTGTTGAATCAAATCATACCATTTTCCTTTCTTTCATTTGCTCTTTTGAAACCGAAACTAAAATCTATCTTTGTGCATTTTTGTGCACTTTCTTTTTGGCAAAGAAGTGTTTGGCGAATCTCTCCCACATCTCTCTCTTTTTCTTTCTTTCAATATTATTCAAATCACATTTTCCTTTACACTCTCTTGTCCGAATCATTCTTCATCTCAAATCCCATTTCTTTTTCATTTACTCAAAGTTAAAACACCCATTTACATTTTATTTCTTCTTCTCTTTTTATAGCCGAAACTCTCATATTCTTTTGATTTATTTTTTGGCCGAATATTCAAGGGTAGGACTTCATTTGATTTCTTCAATCGGTTTGGTAATAGGTAAGTGTTCATGGCGATTTTATTATTATTTCTTTTCTCTTTTCTAAGTCATTTTCTTGTGGACAAAAGTCGAATCTTTGGGCATTGTTAGCAAGGTTCTAACCATTATAGGAATCGATTATTCATTTAGGCTTTTTGGGACTTCGGAAGCAATCGGTCTAAGTTTTCTCTAGCGATCAAAGGTTGGTAAGTCAAGTGGTAAGAAATCTTGTCGATTCATTATTCTTTAATGGATGTAAAGCCAAAGGCTATGGTGGATAAGGATTGTGGTTGGACGAATGGTCTATAGTAATGATTTAAGTATTGGCCGAATGTAGGGGCAAGGTGATCTAGTGCGGTAGAGCGGATCTTTGGATTTTAGTATTGCGTTGGTGAAAGGTGTGTATCTTACACACTTTATAACTTGGTTTATATATGTATATTTGTGTGTTATAACTAATCATATTATGAAAGTGGGTAAATCGATGAGATCTGGATATGATACCATGATGGTATGAATGAGGATTCGGGTAAGTCCGTTTCAATATGTTGTTAATACATGTGGATTGAAATCATGATCTACGATTTATGATATATTCATTATGAGATACATATAAAAGTTTATTGACATGATTTGTCTATCTATTGCATTGGTATGGGCAATATGAGAGGAGGGGGAAGATTGATGATTCGTGTCTTCGGACACCAGTGGTTTGGCACCACCAGTGGTTTGGCACCAACAAAGATGATTTGGTATCACATTCGTGTCTTCGGCACCGAGGTTTGGCACCTCATAGCGACTTGTCCCCTCGTGGTTAATTCCACCGTGGGTTGGCCCCACTTTTGAGATATGGGATCGTCTACCAGTGATTTGGTATCACACGTGGGTTGGCCCCACAACTTGATGATTCGTTTCTTCGGACACCAATGGTTTGGCACCACCAGTGATTTGGTATCACATTCGTGTCTTCGGACACCAGAGGTTTGGCACCTCATAGCGACTTGTCCCTGTGGTTAATTCCACCGTGGGTTGGCCCCACTTTTGAGATATGGGATCGTCTGCCAATGATTTGGTATCACACGTGGGTTGGCCCCACAGATGGATTACTCGTGACTACGGTCACCAGTGATTTGGTATCACATTTGTGTCTTTGGACACCAGTGGTTTGGCACCACCAGTGCTTTGGTACCACACGGGGTAGAAAAGGAGTTATGGATGGCTAGGTTGGGTGCATTATACATATATGTTGCTTTGTTATAATTTGTGTAAGTATGTGGTATTTACTCGGGAGAGGGAATATGCACTGAGTCTTGGTGACTCACCTTCTCCCTTATCTTTTCAGTGATTCGTGAGATCGCGGATATGGAGCGGATGAACTCGAGGAGGCCATGCAATAAAGTTTGGTTTTACATGAACTTCCATTTGGGTACTTTATTTTAATTTGGTTTTCATATTTTATGGATTTGTAATAAGGCCTCTTTAATTATGGTTTTGAATTATTTATATGCTTTGGGATTTATTCTAAACATGTTTAAGTATATCACTTGATTAATTTAATAATTGAGCTCAAAGTTTTCTAAACTATAAACTCGCAATGGTTTTAAAAATCTTACCATCGGGTAATATGAATAGTTCGATAGAAAAATTACAAGTTAAGTGTTTACAACAAATTAAGTGATTTCCAAAATTCAAGTTTCTATACTCAATTGCAAACGGATTTTCAAAGTGTAATTCAAAGTAAATCTCAGTTTTAACTTATTTTTGACAAATAAAGAATTTCAAAGAGTTTTTCACAAAATTTAATTGTTAATTCGATTTTTTTCAAAAATATTTTCCTTAGTGACATACCAGATTCGATCGTGGCGTATTGATCGGGTTTGGGGTGTTACAATATTAGTTATTTATTTAATTTATCATCTTTTATTTATTTAAATTTCCAATTTAGTCCTTTTCGTTTTCTAGTTTTCCATGAATGAATCATCAAAATATCTACTAACTTTTCTTAATGGTCTAATTACCATGTAAGGACCTCAAATTTTGAATTCCATAGCTATTTAATCCTTCTAGCTACTAGAATTCAACTTTTGCATTTATGCAATTTGGTCCTTTCTTTCTAATTAAACACAAAATCGATAAAATTTTCTTATCGAAATTTTCATACTTCTTTCCTATTCATTATGCAGACCATGCAATAATATTAAAATAAATTTTATTTTCGACTTGGATTTGTGGTCTCAAAACCACTATTCCGATTTCACTAAAAACGGGCTGTTACAACAAGCATTACAAGTCCATCATATAACATAAACTTCAAAGACACAAGCATAATAAAACAACCATTAATACTACCATAAGCCATCAATACAATAGACCTATACATGATAATATTGACATTTCCATACATGATAATTTAGCTCATAAATGAACTTAACCATGCTTCAAGTAATCATTTTCAAGTCATTATCAACATGCCAAGATAACCTTAAAAACAAGCACATCAAAGTAACCAATATCACATAACTTGGTAAGGCATCAAAATGTACCAAACCAACCTAGCTTTCCAAAGCTTATACATGCCAAAAATCTATTAACACATACACCATAATACCATCACAAAGCACCCTATACATGCCATTATAAACCTTAATCAAATTACTCAAAAACTACCGAATTGTCCACTGGATAGTGTGATAGATCTTCGACGAACTTCCAACCAATTGAGCTTTCGATAATCTATAAAGTTAAGGAAAATAACTACGTAAGCAATGAATGCTTAGTAAGCTCATATAACTTTAAACATAATAAACCATTTCAATAATGAACTGTATAAAATAAGTATAAACCTTTACCGATACCATAAGATTAATAAAGCCTATATAACACCATCAAACTCACAAGCTAGCATACTTGTTTATGATACATATGAAATCAACCATATATATATAAACATAACATTTAATTCATCATCATTACCATATGGTCATGTTTCATTCCATTAGCTTACTTACCATTTCCAAATGCTTAGTATAAGCTTAAACAACATCATCAAATCACAAGTTAGTGCACTTGTCCATAATATAAATTAGTTCATCCATAGCATAAGTAGATTTCCCACATATACGTACATCATTTAATTCATCAATCTTTTTATAATATCATGTTACATCTCAATTGTGAACTTACCGTCTCATTCCCTTTTCTTACCGCTGAACCATCTAGAATTTCATCGGATACTTGGGAAAGCTCACACGAAGTGTACCTTTACATGTAACCGTGACCTTTTCCTTTACATCAATACTCACACAAGCTGTGAAATGGGCCTATTCACACCAGCTGTGGATCGAAATGTAAACTAGACAATGCTGCTCACACGAGCTGTGAAGAATCCGCGACAAATGCAAGACCTCAGCCATCGGTAAGACATTCAAGACCAGCACCCAAAACATGAAATCCCTAATGACATGTCATTTGTATCTTAAGAATTCCTAAGGTTTAACTGGGATTCAATATCTTTCAATTCATCATAGCTTTGATACATTTATATTTTGATCCATTTACATCAAATAACATAATAAACATTTAATTTAAATTATATTTAATTGATTACAATTCATATGAACTTACCTGACTAAATTGCAGCAATAACTAAGTTCAAGGGTTATTTGGTAATTTTCTATTCTCCTCTATTTTCCACTTGTTCTTGATCTAAATTAATAATTTCATTCAATTCATTAATTCTTACAGAAAAATCAATTCATTTTTTGCAATTAAGTCTTTTTTTAACATTTTTACAAAATTTCCCCCAACATTTTACTTTTATACAATTTAGTCCCTAAGTTTAAAACATGCAAATTAACCATTTTTATTAATTAATCTCATTCCAACATTTAGATAATTAGTTTAGCTTATAACCCATAATAATGAAAATTTACAAAATTACCCTCAAAGTTTACTATTTTTGCAATTTAGTCCCTAAACCTGAAACTTGAAATTTCATCATTTCTAAAAAAAATTCATGCAAACCAATTTTTACCTATTTTTATAACAGCCCATATTTATCATCCATTTGCAATATTTTCCTTTAATTTTACCATTTTCATAAATAAGTCCTTATACCTTAAAATCATCAAAATTTACTTAATAAAATATGTCTATTTAACAACAAAGCTTAACAATCTATCATAATCTTTCACAAACACCTCAAATTCATCCATGGCACATTCTAAAACATTTAATAATTTCAAAAACAGAGGTACATGTTAGCTAAGTCTAATTGCAACGATCTCAAAAACATAAAAATTACAAAAAAATAAATAAATAATGGACTTACACCGAAGCTTCAAGCTCCCAACATGGAGTTCGGTCGAAGAAAAGTAAAATAATTTAGGAAGATGGCTTTGTGTTTCATATTTTAACTTTTTTACTTTATTTTCATAATAAAAATAACATATAAATTTAAAGTAAATTCAAGCCCAAACCGTCCCACAATTTTAAGAATGGATAATTTACCAATTAAGGCCATCCAATTATGTTTCTTTAATAAATAAACACCTTTAAACTAATAGCGATTGACTTTTTCAACTATTACGATTTAGTCCTTTTCGCTTAATTAACTATCTAAACATTAAAATTTCTTAACCAAATTTTAATACCACCTTAATAACACTCCCTAAATATTTAATAAAATATATATGGCTCGGTTTAAAGAAACGAGGTCCTGATACCTCATTTTCTAAAACCACTTGACTTTAGGGTTATACCACTTGAACCTAATTATTCATTCGAATAGCATAAATTGTCAATTCAAAATTTATTTTAATACCATATTTGACTCATAGATATTAAATAATAACATTTATGAACTTACTCGTCAAATTTGTTGCCCCGAAACCACTGTTTCTAACACCACTGATAAACGGGCTATTACAATGTGACACACCTCATTTTTAAAATAAATATTGCAAAATTATATTAAAAAATGAGGAAATAACATAGTTTTTAATTGATAAATGGAAAAGCATGGAAAGTAGATTAAGGTCCCAAGCTTGAATCACTTCCCTTGTAAAATAATTAAATTTTACAAAATCCCTTCTTTTATTTTAAGTGTATGCCGCCCATGCCTAATTAAACCTAGGTATAAATATTATTTTTAACAAATTTGATCATCCTTTAATCTCATTTTCTTCACCCTGGTCATCCCACCCTTCTCCTCTCCTCTCTTATCTTCAATTTTTTCTTTTATTTTCCCCCTGTTGCTGCCAACACCGGCGCTCATTAGCTTCTATCAAACACAATCAGCAGTTATCGACAATCATCGTCTTCTATTGTGTGCAAACAGTAGTTATCAATTTCTATCAGATGCAATCGGCAGTTATCATCTGCTGTCGTACTCAATCAGTAGTCATCAACTTCTGTCACAGCTTGTGTGCCACCAGTTGATAGCAACAGTAGCACTTTGCAGCAGCCTTTGGTGACCCACGGATGATTCTCTCAACATTCAGCAGCCCTTATTTGTCGCCCCTTTCTTCTAGCTTGTGTAAGTGCCTCTTTTCTTTAATTTTCTTGATGAATATTTTAAGGGAATACCCAAATTTCTAGATCTGTAATGAGGGTGGTCTTTAAGGTTAAATATTATTTTTTCTAGCCTTCCAAGTGATTTTAAATGTGGTTTCAAATCAGCCCCAAATTGGCCACCATTGGTGGTGGTGTTTGCGCCTAAAGGCTAGAAAGGGGGCAATTATTTCTTTAAGATTTCCCATCTTTTTCCAGAATTATCTTGGGTTCTTGAACCCCTCCTAATCGGCCTTTAATTATGTGTTAATTAAGGAAAATCGATCTTGATCAATCAGCAACTCAGATATAACAATTCGGGAAGCGTAATTGTAGTTGATTATATACTAGTGTGTAGTTTCGATTTAGATGTTGGGCAAATTGTTAATTGATCACATTAAATATTTTAGTCATGGATAAGCTACTAATTTTGTATTATTTAAATGTGTTAGGTGCTAACTTAAATGCCCTACGTCAACAATGAGGCTGAAAGATGTTCGCGCATATGATTTGCATCAAATCAATGTAAGAAACCTAACTAGTTTGGATCTAAAAAATAGTTATAATTGTAATGGTTGGATTGAAATAATAAGTGTGTGTTTTGGGGCTATTTAAGAGACATATTGATTTATTTTAATACTTATTTTTAATTTAGGTTAATTTTAAAGCTTAATAGAGAAACCACGAGATTTACAAGTGTGATGTGGAAGAGTGGAAAATACGGTGTGGGTCCTAACTTAAAAACTAGATTGTTAATAATTATTTTAATGATATAATTGATGATTTAGTTTGCTGATCAGACTTGGCTAATTAGCTAAGTAATTAAATTTGTAAATGGTCGAACCAGGTACGTTTCAAGCCCTAACTGTTTGGCATGTTAGCAAAGTTGCTAAATTGACTGAATGATTGCATGATTGATATTGTTGTGAATGGTTAGACAACGTGATGCATGATTGGTTATTTGTATAACATGATTTGAATGAAAATAAGGCTTATGCATGATAGATTGGTATGAGTAATTTACTATGCAATGTTTGAAAGAGTAATATACATGCACACAAAAAAGTTTGTAAGAACACATGAAATTGTGATTTGATTAAATGATACCACCTTGATGGTAAATTGAAAGTTGGATCAATGATCCTATTCACTGAAAGTATTTGGTTATTCGAGAGCATATTGAACATGCCAATAAATTGTGAAAGTATTGAATTATGACTATGTATGAGATTGTATGACATACTACATGTGCATTGGGGTGGGTTGTTATTGTGGTTGACGGAGGAGTTTCGTGGAGATGCGACGGCATATTAAGTTTGCATTTATTCATAGTTAGTGCACTGCACTAGAGATTCGAGGGGATTTGGCAATTTTATCACATTTATTTATTAAGTGGCAGATTTTCTGCAATTATATTCATTCGGTGGTTTTACCACATTGAGCTTTGCACACATTCGATGGAGTTTCGCAGACGGGTTCTGGGGAACTCGTGGTGTTTAGCGGATGGTTGGGGTAGGAACCATTTTGCATTGCATCATGCTCACGACATACTCAAATGTTATTGATTTATGCTATGTATTGTGTTGTATTGAATGATATCAAAATTAATGATTGTTACTCGAATAATTGGTGGCCCATGCTCATACACTGTTTGACATCAATTTGATAATGGCTATATAATGATATGAAATTCTAATGATGGATATGTGTTCTTCTGGTAATGCTAATATGTTTCACTATAATAGGTATTTATGTCTATTTAAATAACGGTTTGACTCACATTGAGCTTTCATAAGCTCACCCCCATAGTGTTTAACTTTTCAAGTAAACCTCAAACTAGGACCAGACCCGACATGTAACGCCCCAAACCCGGCCTAGACGTTATGGCCGAATCTGGCGTATCATATTGAAGTGTTTTTCAAAAACCGTGTTTTTATGAAAACCCTCCTTAGTATTTAAAAACTAAAGTCTCAGTTTGTGTTCGTTCAGTTTCAAAATGTGATTCATTGAAAAGTTAATCACTTTTAAAAACGTTATTAACTTCGTTGAAAATCTCTTTTAGTCGCGGAAGCTAATTTAAGGTAAAGAAGTTTAAAACGTATGTTTTTAAAAATAGTAATTGGGTTGAAAACTCGTCTACGTCTAATAGATATAAAACGTAACAAAATCCCAAATTCAGGATTAAATCCAGAGAGGCCTTATTACAGAAATTAAAACCCAAAACCGAATTTAAAACATATATAAAGTCCAAAGCATAACAGCCGCAGTCGTGTGGTCACCTCCGAGTCCCTCGTAGCACCGATCCTCCTAACGCTGGGGATTACCTGCACAGTTAAAAACGGGGTGAGTTTATGAAAACTCAGTGTGTAATCCCCTTACTAGAGTAACAATCAGTATAAAGAAACAGAAACTGAAATAGTCTGGGCCAAAGCCCTATAACAGTAACAGTACAGTCCAGTTTGGAGCATACGTAGGCAAAAACCCACTACAATATCGTTTGGGTCACAGCCCATAACAGAATCAATTGGGCCCAGCCCAAACCAATACAGAACAAGTGGCCCTAAGCCCAGTACAATGACAAATCTCATAAATAGATATGCAACAGTATGAGTATGCATCCCACCTCGATCCAGCCAACACACCACCCGTACCAACCCTACACTCCTGTGGGGATAAAATCGACCCACCCAGCCAACACACCAAGCTTAGCACTGGTTGCGGCACTAAGTCAACAGAACAACTTGGCACCGTGGACAGAACGACTAAAAGCCATAAACAGAATGGTTATAAACCATAATCAGGATGGCACAAAGCTATCAGTAAGTGTAATAAATTTGGCACATAGCCATCAGTGACGGTAATATAATCGGCACACAGCCACGGGTAATTATGATCGACACAGAGTCATCAATATATATGTTAGGCACATATCCACGAGTAAATACGATTGGCACAAAGCCATAATCAAGATAGCACAGAGCCATATTTAGGTTGGCACAAAGCCATAATCAGATTATGCGGCTTTAAGCCGTCCGTCGGTCCACAGTCGTCTCATGCGACCCGTGTGACCTTAACAGATTAATACTGGATCCATAGTCCTCTCATGCGACCCGTGCGACCCTATCAGAACTTCCTCCATATCAATGTCCCAACCCCATGCAATATGTCGTGTTTGTCATGCTCAATCATTACACGTGTATGCAAAATGGCCATGCTCAGAAAAGTCATTTAAACACATATTAAAAGCATATCAGTCACACGACCATAGTTAAGTCAGTTAAAACACAGTCATACGATCACAGTCAAATCAGTCAAATTCATAGTCTAAGTCAGTCATTTACCCACAAGGGAAAAATAGTCATTTTACCCTATAAGGGTATTTCAGTAATCCTACCCTTCAGGGGTATTTAGGTAATTTTGCAAACAGGAGGTATTTCTGTAATTTCACAAATCGAGGGTATTTTGATAATTTCACAAATCGAGGGTATTTCGGTAATTTCACAAATCAAGGGTATTTCAGTAATTTCAAAAATCGAGGGTATTTTAATAATTTCACCAATTGAGGGTATTTTAGTAATTTCACAAATCGAGGGTATTTCGGTAATTTCACAAATCGAGGGTATTTTGGTAATTTTACAATCCAAGGGTATTTCGATAATTTTATAAATTGAGGGTATTTCGATAATTTTACAAATTGGGGGTATTTTGGTAATTTTACAAATCAGGGGTATTTCGGTAATTTTACAAATCAAGGCTTAACGACCCAACCGAAGGTCCACCGTCGCCTCGAGCGACTTAAGTAACCCAAACAGACACAACGGTGTAAATGGGCCTAAGGCCTATTACTCGGCCTAAGTGGGCCCACAGCTCGGGTGGCCCATTCAGCCCAAAAATCAGATACGGCTATGTTTACACCATAAATCGGTTCACTAATAGTCACTTACCACAAAATTCCTCCGTGTGGGGCCCACGTTCCCATTGGGCCCACACGGCCCATTTTGGCCCGGCGAAGCCCAGAACTACCTAAGTCATGTGCGCGACATGACAAGTCTATCGAATTCTCACTTAACAGCGAAATGACAAGTCTATTGATTTCTCACTTAACAACGAAATGACAGGTCTATTGATTTCTCATTTAACAGGGAAATTTACCCACACGGGCCCACTCGACCCAAATCGGCCCATTAGGCCTATTAACGGCCATGTCCACGAGATCGCTCATGACGGCCTTTGTCAATGTGTCGACTCCCCCACACGAGTGTCCGTGCGCCCGTGTAGTAGCCATTGCCGTATCATCGGCTTTCCAACATTTCGACATTTGTCGTTCTACAACGCGAATAGTGTGTGTACACACCTTGATGGAGAGAAACGCAGTAGCCCACGAGCGTAGAACCTTGTCTGAATCGGCTTATAATTCCCAAGCCATTTGATTATGAATCGATATCACCTCCTTGTGGTTTATCTGTACCACCACATTATCTATTAAGCATCAATATCAATAACAATGTAACACCCCAAACCCAGCCTAGAAATTAGGCCCGAATCTGGCGTGTCACATTGAGGTCTTTGAAAAGCTAGGCGTTCGTTTAAAAATGTTGTATCTTTTTTTTTTGAAAACTCCGAGTTTCATTGTTTGTTTGTAAAAAAAATACGATTTGCTTGATGTCCGTCTTTGAAGAGTTATTATTATTTTGAAAAATGCTTTCGTTAAGAAAATAGAACTTGTATAGTTGCAGAAACGTGACATTTTGGAAAACGGTTTTTAGCATTTTGGAAAACTCAGTATTCAAACATTTAACAGTTTAAGAGTAGCCGACTTTAAAGTTAAAAGAAAATAACATCCAATGGCCTTATAACAAAATATTAAACCCAAATTAAAATAATCTTAAAATAAACCAAAACGAAATTTACTAAAGTTCGTGAGAAATACTCCGACGTATGGCCACCACAGAGTCCACCGCAGCTCCAAATCCTCTAATGCTGGTGATCACCTGCATGGTTAAAGTAAAGGGGTGAGTTACAAGAACTCAGTGTGTAATCCCCTAATCGGTCATTAACTGGGCCCGAGCCCATATGGAAGCAGACTGGGCTGAAGCCCTATTCGGTAACAATCTGGGCCTTAGCCCTATAAAAATGATAATGCAAACAGAGTATGCAGCCCAACCCAATCCAACCCTACACACCACCCGTACCAGCCCTATACACCTGTGGGGACCAAGTCAACCCACCCAACCCTACACACCAAGTATGCAGCCGAGCTGCCAGAAAATAAGCGGCTTAAAGCCGTCGATAGGTCCACAGTCATCTTGCGCGACCCGTGCGACCCTAACAATCAAATCGGTGAGTCCACAGTCGTCTCGGGCGACCCGTGCGACCCTAACAATCAAATTGGTGAGTCCACAGTCGTCTCGGGCGACCCGTGCGACCCTAACAATCAAATCGGTGGGTCTAGAGTCGTCTCGGGCGACCCTTGCGACCCTAACAGATCAATCACTTCCTCCAATTACATAACCCAACCCAATGCAAAATGTCGTGGCATAATAATTCAATGTATGCAACAATGTACCGTCATGGCAATTAAACAAATTATACACAAACATACCAAATCTGCCCCTAAGGGTATAACAGTAATTTTATTTACCCGCTAAGGGTATTTCAGTAATTTACCCTCCAGGGGTATTTCGGTAATTTTAACAATTAACGGCCTTTCCGAAGGCCCACTGTCGCCTCGAGTGACATAGCTCTTTTTGGGTCTCTACGGAGCTATTGGGCCTAAGATCCATTTCAGGCCCAAACGGGCCCACACGCTCGTGTGGCCCATTTCGCATGGTTTTGGTCTCAGATTTTCAGATTTTGCACTCGCGCTTATCATATGTCAATTATCCATCAATTTCGCCCATGTGGGCCGGATAGCCCATTGGGCCCATTTGGCCCGTTTCGGCTCGATTTGGCAAGTTACAGCCTTAGTTTCGCGAGAGTGCTCGCGACACCCTCTATGGCTTACCGCCCTCATTCGTGTTTTGATTTACCACTACGAGCGCTCGCACGCTCGGGTGGTCACAGTTGCCGACTTTTTGGCCTTTTGACTTTTGGCCGATTCAAAAACATCACATGCAATCATTCAGAGGGGTGTGAGATTACACACCTGCTTACGGGTTTGCGGTACTCGGCACTTCCCTAACACCTGAGATCACAATAGCTAATGGTTAGTCTTAATCCACACTACTCCCCAAAATTGAGATTGATAACGACCCACCATACTTACCAACCCCGACGACAACTCCTTGCTATGCTAGAACGCTTGATTACTCCCTTCGATTATGAAGTTGGGTCCCTAACAAAGGAACATAAGTCAATACCGTTGTTCCAAGTTCACAAAGACAAGGCTATTCAGCCTTAAGAAACTCAGCAAGATAAGGAAAACTTCCACCCCTGATTAGCCATGCCCCCACTTACCAACCATTGAAGAAAAACACGAAGCGGTTTGCACCCAGGGCACCTTAGAGAATTCAGCCCTTACCACAACAAGAAGGATTTCAAATAGAAATAATGAGCCGGTTTGGCCTTGGCAAAGAAAAGTGAGAGTTCGGTTTTAACAAAGAGAAAAAGAGAGAAACGAAGAAAAAGAATAAAGAGAAAAGAAATCACTCCCTTGATCAACGAGAAACCGAATGGAGAAGAAACCTCAACAACTGATAATAGCAACTATGAATTCAAAATGAAACCCTTCGGCAATTGGCAGCCCCACTAAGAAACCAGATTCGGCTATGGGATTAAACCGAGATAAGCATTCAATGATGGGAAAGAAAAAAAAGAGTCAATCGAAAACTAGAAGAAAAAAAAGGAGTAGCAATTTCGGCTATGTGAAACACAAGAGAGAAAAGTGAGAAGAAAGCAGAAAAGAACGTGTGCAAGGAGATGGAAAGGGGGAGTTTCGGCCAAAAGTGATTAGATAACAAGCAACAGAAAGCCAAGTATGAAAAATCGAACAAAAGAGAGGAAGGGTGAGACTGAGAAATTCGCCAATAGCAAGAATGAATAGAAAAGACCCGAAAATGACAAAGTCAACCACAAAACAAAACGCAAAACAATTCCAATGGCACACACTAAAGTTTTCGGTTTTGCTCCTAGCCTAAATGCCGAATTTCCTACTCAAAACTAATCCCTAGGCGAAATTCCCATCCCCCACACACACCACATTCGGCCAAACACTACCAACCTCCCCTAATCCCATGATTCTCTCCCCTTTTTGCTCCACCACTCACTCCCCACCTCCCATTCAAATCATTTGACCAAGTCTCCCTTCCACCTTTGTAGAGTCCTAGTCCAACACCACCTCTTCCATCCATTTGACATAAAAAATAAAAGCCTAGATTTGCCAACTATAGGATTCGAACCCCTCTCTCCTTGCCTCACAAGTGACACCACCACCACTCCACCACAAGTTCCCTTGTGTTGAACAACCACACTCTAATAAATATAAGTCCTGCTTCCAACAGTCCTCCCCCCTAAAGTGCCCAAAAAACCAAAAATTTTACTGTGGCTCAAACTCGACCCTAGGCCTCCCTAGAGCCCCTAAATACCCTCAAATAACCCGCAGAGCAAGCCCAACATACAATTGTACAAAAATTACAACCCCTAATTTTGGGGATGTTACAATTCTACCCCCTTAAAGAAATTTCAGCCTCGAAATTTCCCACTACCCAATAATCACACAACACAGGTTACACCATTACGCTTCTACTGAGCATTCTGATTCCGATTTCAAATTAGGTAAATAGTACACTATGAGTAATGTACGTACCAGTATTCACATCTAGAGCGTCCCCATCTTCTTGGCGACGTGCTGCATAAACCAAAGCTGGCTGCCTTGCCTCCATATGACCAGTACCTCTGCCTGGAGCTTCACGACCCAAACCGTTTCCCCCTCTGGCCTGGCCGTGGCCTCCCACTGGCTGCTTACCACCCTTCAGCGGCTGCACATTACCTCTACCCGTAATTTGCATCCGATCCAACCTTCTAGGACATTCTCTAACACGGTGCTCCATTGATCCGCAACTCAAACAGGCTCCTATCCTTCTCCAGCATTCGCCCACATGGCGTCTTCCACAATCAGTGTAAGGTGGCAGCCCAAAAGTGCCGAAAGGGGGCCCAGCCCTAACTGGCCCATTAACTCTGGCCCTTTTCCTGGGCCTCTGCTCAGAACCGGTGGCCTCTGCATCCTTTCTATTCTTCCCTTTGTCTTCCTCACGATTCTGGCGCTCTGCGCGCTTTACTTCCTCAGCAATCTTAGCTTTCTCTACTAACATAGCAAAGTCCCTCTCCCTCTGTGGAGCTATCAACACTCGAAGACTATCTCTGAGGCCATCCTCAAACTGTACACAGCGCTCGTATTCGGTCGCAACTATGCCCCGAGTGTACCGGCTCAAGCGCAAGAACTGTGCCTCATATTCCGCAACGGACTTGTTCCCCTAAACCAGATTCAAGAACTCTTTTCTCCGGGCGTCCCCATAACTAGCCCCGACATATTTCCCTTGGAAAGCTATTTTAAAGAAGTCCCAGGTTATATGATCTGCTTGTGTACCTTCCCTCACAGTGAGCCACCACTGGTATGCCTCATCTCGTAGTAGAGACACTGCTCCTTTCAATTTCTGTTCCACTGTGCAGTCCAGGTCATCCATAATTTGCTTCACAGCCTCTAACCAGTACTCTTCTACATTCGGGGCTACACCAGAGATGCCCCTAAAAACTTCAGCCCCGTTTGACCGGTGTCGCTCAGAAATGGATCCCCGGGCTACCGACCTCGTACTCGCTCCAGCAACCCATTCCAAAACTCACAGCATTGCTTGGGACAAAGCATCGTCCCCTCCAGTCCGGTCATGAGACCCCGTTTCCGCCACTGGCGATGCTGGCACCTCGCCTTCAGACACATGCCCTGTAACAGACTGAATTTGACCTTAATCGGAATGGTGGTTTCGGGACCACGAATCCGAGTCCGAGAAATATTTTAATATTTTATTTTGAGTCTTTTATATGTGAATTAATGTGTGTGAAAGTTTCGTAGAAAATTTTTATCGTTTGAGTGCTTAATTTGTTAAAAAGGACCTAATCGCGTAAAGTGAAAAAGTGGTAGACTAAAGTGAAATGTGCTTAATTGATCATGGCTTTATAATATGAAGTATATAATGGGTAAATAACCCATTTTAGATGTTAGTGGCCGGCCATGGACAAGTTTGTCCTTAAGTTAAAATGTTTAGTTATTTTTAATTATAAGGTTAGTTTAGTAAATTGGTATTTATTTATTATATGTTAAAATAACCAAGAAAAGAAAGCCATCATATTTTCACTCATCCATGGCCGAATGTGGAGGAAGAAATAAGCTTTTTGTTCTTTGAAATTTTTGCACTTTGAAGCTAAAATTCTAGGTGAGTTTTTAGTTAGTTTTCGATAAATTTTACGTTTTTGAGATCGTTGCTTCGAACTGTAGTTGACCCATGTTAGAATTTTTGAAAATGAGCATGTATGAGATTCAGCCATTGCTAGGTTCTTGTGATTTTTGGTGATTTATGATTTGAGATAAATGATATGTTAAAGATTTACAAATTTTGTATTAGGAATTTTGGTGAAAATTTTGTATTTAGGGCTAATTTGTAAAAAATGAAATTTTAGAGGGACTTAATTGCAAAATAAATGAAATGTGAGGGCTTGTAAAGTCCCTAGGAACATTCGGCCCTTGTATAGTATTAGCTAATTTGATGTATTTTGTGTGTTATGCAAAATAGGACTAAATTGCAATGTAGTGAAATATTAGGGGTAATATGGTAATTTGTCTAATTATGTGATTTGGGACAAAATTGAATTGAAATGTACTTGAATGAGCTGAATTTAATGTGTTTTAGATCAAGAGCAAAGAAAAGCGGAATTGGATCGGGAAAGACGAAGGTTCTCGAATAGCCGATTTACACGGTCTATCGACAACCCGGGTAAGTCCTTAAGCAAATATCGTTAAAGATTTATTTACGACTATGATGAATAATGAAACTTGAATATTTAAAGTATAATTATAGATAATAGCCGAATGTAGATGTATGGTATTGAATTGAATTTACTTTGTAAAACGAAAAGTGTATAAATATGTTTTGGTTGGTATGTGAAGGTAATATGATCTATATGAGTTGTTTGCATTGTTGATGTTATGAAATGAGTGTTGAATTAATGATCATATCTATATCGGGCTTTAAGCCTAGCAGGCTTCGTGCCGGTGTTATTTATTGGGCTAAATGCCTAGCAGGCCTTGTGCCGGTGATGTATATCAGGCTTATTGCCTAGCAGGCTTAATGCCGGTGATGTGTTATAAATCCTTTACAAGGTGGGATGTAAATACTTAAATAAACAAAATGCTCGGGTAAATATAAAGGTTAATGAATGCAAGGAACAAGGTATGTGATTATCTTTCCTTTCAAATTACATAAGTGGTAGAATGGTTAAAGTTTTCGATAATGAGTCTTTATGATATGTGTATTTGAATTATTCATTAATAAGTGTGATATGTATATTGAATATAAGCTTGGTGATATCTTTGAGATTCGGTCAAAGGTAAAAATGTCAAAAGTGAAAGTTATTGAAAATGCATATCTCAGATATATATATGATTAATCATATATACTTATGATATATGTTATACTTGTTAATAAGGTAATATCACGAATACTTAAGGCTTAAAGTGTTGGAAGGGTTGTATACCTTCAATGAGGGAATAATAGATGATAAGTTACATAGGCAATTGTTCGACCATATTGAAATTATTATTTGTTAAATTACTTGAATTTACTGAGATATATTTATATATGTATGTGTGCTAAATGTTGGAATATTTGACTCGTTGTTTCAGTAAATGCTTAAGACTTACTAAGCTAGTGAGCTTATTTCGTGTGTGCTCTTTGTTCTGCTTTTATAGATTTTCCATCAAGCTACGGGCATCCGAGGATCGTCGAAAAAGTCAACCACACTATCTCCCTTGTGGTATTTAATCTTAGTTTTGAACCGAAGGCATGTATAGGTTAGACTAAGGTTTAGATTAATGACTTTCGGCCTTGTATATATATGAATAGCCTTGCGAAAATGGCTATTTCTTTTGATTAAGTTTAATTCCTATGTTCTTGATATAATGGATTGATTATGATATTAAGGGATGTGAAATTTGGCCATGGTTTAATCATGTATGGAATATGGTCAAATAATATGCCTATTATATCTAGATGTGATGCATTTGGGATAAGTATGATATATTGATATGTTTTGCATTCATATTGATTTGGTTCGAATGAGGTGGATATAGTTGAGATGATGTTCTTTGGGTTGTAAATTAATTTGGTCTATTTCGATTATTAAATATGCCATGTTAATGTTGATGAGTAGTAAGTTATTTTAGCCTATATTCGGCCATGGTACATATATATTTGATAAGTATGGTTTGATTTTGTGGTTTAAGGCAATTTGGGCTAAAACAATGACTTGATAAGGTATATTGGTTTAATAGACGTTCATGTATGTATAATATTTCACAGTCTATATGTGCAACCGTTTGATGCGTAAATATATGTTTATAATAATAAAGTGTACATGAAAACATTTGTACATGGATTGATTTCAAAAAATGGTATGTGCTAATTTGGTATTTATAAATATTACGTATATATATATATATGGAATGCTTTAAGAATTTTATTTGATTAAATATGTAGGTGACTATTAGATTTTTGTCTGTGTTCATGTTATAGGTGAATAAATGTCTAAATATTATATACTTATGTAGTCGTTGTTTTTTTAAATGACCATGTGATTTTATAATGCAAGTTGTTATATTAAGACCTGATAGAATATATATATATTCATTTGTGATAGCATGAAATGATATGAATTTATCAAGTGTTAGTTGGATGGAGTGTATGGACTTGGTAATTGTTATGGTAAGACCTCGTAACCCTAATCCGGCGACGGATACGGGTTAGGGGTGTTACATGCCTCGACTCTGAGGATCCAGCCCCAGCATCTTGGCCTCTACCACGGCCGTGTGTACCTTGTCCACGTCCTCTCGTACTCATACTACTGAATCGAGTTAATCTGTTTAAGAATTTTATGCATCAGCTTATTGTTCAAGTAATTACTAACAGATGTTTTATGAAAGAACAATAATAGGAGTAGTTTTCGCAACTCGATTTTCCTAAAGTTTCAATCTCTATAGTCTTAATTCCTATAGCTAATAGTTCCAGTGTACTACCACTAACTTTAGTAGTTTTCTCTCTACAATTATCTCATCATATCATCAGATAAAGTAAGAAGACTTACGGATTTGGTGCCGGAGACTGGGGGTGCCATACTTCCAATAACGCTATATTTTTTTCTAAACCACATTTTAAACTGAGTTGGAAAATTTTTCAAACCCATTCCACAGTCGAGTTTTACAATCTAGCTCTGATACCATAAAATGTAACACCCTAAACCCGACCTAGAAGTTAGGCCAGAATCTAGCGTGTCACATTGAGGTGTTTGAAAAACTAGGCGTTCGTTTAAAAATGTTGTATCTGTTTTTTTTGAAAACTCCGAGTTTCGTTGTTTGTTTGTAAAAAAATGCAATTTGCTTGATGTCCGTCTTTGAAAAGTTATTATTATTTTGAAAATTGCTTTCGTTAAGAAAATAGAACTTGTATAGTTGCGGAAACGTGACATTTTGGAAAACGATTTTTAGCATTTTGGAAAACTTAGTATTCAAACATTTAACAGTTTAAGAGTAGCCGACTTTAAAGTTAAAAGAAAATAACATCCAATGGCCTTATTGCAAAATATTAAACCCAAATTAAAATAATCTTAAAATAAAGCAAAACGAAATTTACTAAAGTTCGTGAGAAATACTCCGACGTATGGCCACCACAGAGTCCACCGCAGCTCCAAATCCTCTAACGCTGGGGATCACCTGCATGGTTAAAGTAGAGGGGTGAGTTACAAGAACTCAGTGTGTAATCCCCTAATCGGTCATTAACTAGGCCCGAGCCCATACGGAAGCAGACTGGGCTGAAGCCCTATTCGGTAACAATCTGGGCCTTAGCCCTATAAACATGATAATGCAAACAGAGTATGCAACCCAACCCAATCCAACCCTACACACCACCCGTACCATCTCTACACACCTGTGGGGTCCAAGTCAACCCACCCAGCCCTACACACCAAGTATGCAGCCGAGTTGCCAGAAAATAAGCGGTTTAAAGCCTTCGGTAGGTCCACAGTCGTCTCGGGCGACCCGTGCGACCATAACAATCAAATCGGTGAGTCCACAGTCGTCTCGGGCGACCCGTATGACCCTAACAACCAAATCGGTGAGTCTACAGTCGTCTCGGGCAACCCGTGCGACCCTAACAATCAAATCGGTGGGTCCACAGTCGCCTCGGGCGACCCGTGCGACCCTAACAGATCAATCATTTCCTCTAATTACATAACCCAACCCAATGCAAAATGTCGTGGCATAATAATTCAATGTATGCAACAATGTACCGTCATGGCAATTAAACAAATTATACACAAACATACCAAATCTGCCCCTAAGGGTATAACAGTAATTTTTTTTACCCGCCAAGGGTATTTCAGTAATTTACCCTTCAGGGGTATTTTGATAATTTACCCTCTAAGGGTATTTCGGTAATTTTAACAATTAACGGCCTTTTCGAAGGCCCACTATCGCCTCGAGCGACACAGGACTCTTTTTAGGTCTCTACAGAGCTATTGGGCCTAAGATCCATTTCAGGCCCAAACGGGCCCACACGCTCGTCTGGCCCACTCGCGCCTATCATTTGTCAATTTTCCATCAATTTTGCCCATGTGGGCCGGATAGCCCATTTGGCCCGTTTCAGCTCGATTTGGCCTGTTACAGCCTCAGTTTTGTGAGAGTGCTCGCGACACCCTCCATGGCTTACCGCCCTCATTCGTGTTTCGATTTACCACTACGAGCACTCGCACATTCGGCTAGTCACAGTTACCGACTTTTCGACCTTTCAGCTTTTGGCCGATTCACAAACATCACATGCAATCATTTAGAGGGGTGTGAGATTACACACCTGTTTACGGGTTTGCGGTACTCAGCACTTCCCCAACACCTGAGATCACAATAGCTAACGGTTAGTCTTAATCCACACTACTCCCCAAAATTGAGATTGATAACAACCCACCATACTTACCAACCCCGACGACAACTCCTTGCTATGCTAGAACGCTTGATTACTCCCTTCGATTATGAAGTTGGGTCCCTAACAAAGGAACATAAGTCAATACCGTTGTTCCAAGTTCACAAAGACAAGGCTATTCAGCCTTAAGAAACTCAGCAAGATAAGGAAAACTTCCACCCCTGATCAGCTATGCCCCCACTTACCAACCATTGAAGAAAAACATGAAGCGGTTTGCACCCAGGGCACCTTAAAGTATTCAACCCTTACCACAGCAAGAAGGATTTCAAATAGAAACAATGAGCTGGTTCGGCCTTGGCAAAAAAAAGTGAGAGTTCGGTTTTAACAGAGAGAAAAAGAGAGAAACGAAGAAAAAGAATAAAGAGAAAAGAAATCACTGCCTTGATCAACGAGAAACCGAATGGAGAACAAACCTCGACAACTGAGAATAGCAACTATGAATTCAAAATGAAACCCTTCGGCAATTGGCAGCCCCACTAAGAAACCAGATTCAGCTATGGGATTAAACCGAGATAAGCATTCAATGATGGGAAATAAAAAAAAGAGTCAATCGAAAACTAGAAGAAAAAAAGGAGTAGCAATTTCGGCTATGTGAAACACAAGAGAGAAAAGTGAGAAGAAAGCAGAAAAGAACGTGTGCAAGGAGATGGAAAGGGGGAGTTTTGGCCAAAAGTGATTAGATAACAAGCAAAAGAAAGCCAAGTATGAAAAACCGAACAAAAGAGAGGAAGGGTGAGACTGAGAAATTCGCCAATAGTAAGAATGAAGAGAAAAGACCCGAAAATGACAAAGTCAACCATAAAACAAAATGAAAAACAACTCCAATGGCACACACTAAATTTTTCGGTTTTGCTCCTAGCCTAAATGTCGAATTTCCTACTCAAAACCAACCCCTAGCTGAAATTCCCATCCCCCACACACACCACATTCGGCCAAACACTACCAACCTCCCCTAATCCCATGATTCTCTCCCCTTTTTGCTCCACCACTCGCTCCCCACCTCCCATTCAAATCATTTGACCAAGTCTCCCTTCCACCTTGTAGAGTCCTACTCTAACTCCACCTCTTCCACCCATTTGACACAAAAAAAATAGAAGCCTAGATTTGCCAACTGTGGGATTCGAACCCCTCTCTCCTTGCCTCACAAGTGACGCCACCACCACTCCCCCACAAGCTCCCTTGTGTTGAACAACCACACTATAATAAATATAAGTCCTGCTTCCAACAGTCCTCCCCCCTAAAGTGCCCAAAAACCAAAATTTTCCCAGGGCTCAAACTCGACTCTAGGCCTCCCTAGAGCCCCTAAACACCCTCAAATAACCCGCAGAGCAAGCCCAACATACAATTGTACAAAAATTACAACCCCTAATTTTTGGGATGTTACAAACAAAGGTTAAACAATTACTATCCTAAGGAAAACACACTGCCAATAAGAGAACTAGACATTCGGCCAGTATATGAAAGCACATAACCACTTACCCTTAACAATCGGCCAACCCGATAAATTGAACTCAATCAACCCACAAGAGAAGACCAAATTCAGCATTTCAGAGGCTGGAGAAATGATTCGTCAGAACGCTTGTAGGTCGAAATGTTTAATCGATAGAGAAGGGAAAAAGAATGAAGGCAGAGAATGAGAGGTTGAATTCGGCTCACATTAAGAAGACTAGGAAATAGGGAAAAGAGAATAAAGAAAACCGAAACGGGAAAAACACAAAAAGGTCTATGGCAATCTTTGGCACTATAGATAGAAGAGAGAAAATAAAACAAATCGGTATAAAAGAAAGCAATTGCTGAAAATGCACCAAATGCACTCCCTAGCCGAATTTGCCTAAACAAAACTCCCCCCCAATCGGATCCCACTTCTCACATTTGAAAATCCTTCAAAAACTCCACCAATCCCTCCACCGAATTTTCTCCTTAATTTACTCCAACTCCCCATTCAAATTCAATTCAAATTCTTATGACCAATTCAACCACGGAGTTCCAGTCCAGTTCTAACACCTCCCCAGCTCGAGCAGCAAAATAAACATACAATTACGCACGCCAAGCCTCGAACCTCAGACTCCTTGCCACACATGTAGCGCCACCTTGCCACTAGATCCCTTCTCTCTTTTTGTCATAAAATAAACACTAATTATTATAAGCCCTATAAGCTAACATCCAGGTTCACTTAAGAGCCCAAATTAAAATTTTTCAAACACCCAGACTTGAACCCAGGCTTCTCAAGTACTCCCAAATATGCCCAAATACTTAGCCACTAAAGCCACACTTAATTTATGATATTTTCTCGCACACCTAAACTTTTATGAGCAGTCTCCTAGCGGCTCCCACGCACAAGGCCCAATCCTACTAGGCCCAAATTCAGGGCGTTACAATTCACCCCTCCTTGAAGAAATTTCGTCCTTGAAATTTCAAACTGATAGGGTAGTCGTGTAACAACTACAACATTACGCTACCGCTGCGCACTATGATCCCAATGTCTTTAACACACATCCAAAACATCCACCTATCGTAGCAGATAGGTTACAATTTCTATATCTAGAACATCACATCCAACATTTCCAAACACACACAGAATAAATACCAAAAATACAGTCCAATATCTAAAGAAACCACAGTACTTCTAACTCACTGTATTTCAATTTCTAAACAGACAAAAGTATTCAGAAAACTTACAGATTCGGCGCCAGAGACTCAGTGAGCCACACTTTCAGGAAAATACTCAGTAAAACATGTCACATACTTCAAATCTTTTGAAACAGTTCTTTCAGAAATTCAATTTTAAAAACCCAATCCACAGCCTAGTTTTGCAACTTGACTCTGATACCACTAAATGTAACGCTCCAAACCTAGCCTAGACGTTATGGCCGAATCTGGCGTATCACATTGAAGTATTTTTCAAAAACCGTGTTTTCATTGAAAACCCTCCTTAGTATTTAAAAACTAAAGTCTCAGTTTGTGTTCGTTCAGTTTCAAAACGTGATTCACTAAAAAGTTAATCACTTTTAAAAACATTATTAACTTTGTTGAAAATCTCTTTTAGTCGCGGAAGCTAATTAAAGGTAAAGAAGTTTAAAACGTATATTTTTAAAAATAGTAATTGGGTTGAAAACTCGTCTACGTCTAACAGATATAAAACGTAACAAAATCCCATATTCAAAATTAAATCCAGAGAGGCCTTATTACAGAAATTAAAACCCAAAACTGAATTTAAAACATATATAAAGTCCAACGCATAACAGCCACAGTCGTGTGGTCACCTCCGAGTCCCCGCAGCACCGATCCTCCTAACGCTGGGGATTACCTGCATAGTTAAAAATGGGGTGAGTTTACTAAAACTCAGTGTGTAATCCCCTTACTAGCGTAACAGTCAGTATACAGAAATAGAAACCGAAATAGTCTGGGCCAAAGCCCTATAACAGTAACAGTACAGTCCAGTTCGGAGCATACGTAGGCAAAAACCCACTACAATATCGTTTGGGTCATAGCCCATAACAGAATCAATTGGTCCCAGCCCAAACCAATACAGAACAAGTGGCCCTAAGCCCAGTACAATGACAAATCTCATAAACAGATATGCAACAGTATGAGGATGCATCCTACCCCGATCCAGCCAACACACCACCCGTACCAACCCTAAACTCCTGTGGGGATAAAATCAACCCACCCAGCCAACACACCAAGCTTAGCACTGGTTGCGACACTAAGTTAACAGAACGGCTTGGCGTCGTGGATAGAACGGCTAAAAGCCATAAACAGAATGGTTATAAACCATAATCAGGATGGCAAAGAGCCATAATCAGGATGGCACAAAGCTATTGATAACTATAATAAATTTGGCACATAGCCATCAGCGACGGTAATATAATTGGCACATAGCCATCAGCGACTCTGTGTCGATCATAATTATCCGTGGCTGTGTGCAGGGGCGAAGCCAGGATAATTTTTTAGGGGGGGCGGATGAAATTTTAATTTTTTATAGTTTATATCTTTCTAATTTGTAAAGGATTAAATCAAAGTTTTATAATTTTAGGGGGGGCCAAAGTGAAATTTTACCTTTATTAATTTAAAATTTTAAAAAAATTTCAAGGGCTTAAATAGCAATATTACCTTTTAGGGGGCCGGGGCCCATGCCAGCCCCCTAGCTTCGCCCCTGCACACAGCCACGGATAATTATGATCGACACAGAGTCATCAATATATATGTTAGGCACATAGCCATGGGTAAATACGATTGGCACAAAGCCATAATCAAGATGGCACAGAGCCATATTTAGGTTGCACAAAGCCATAATCAGATTACGCGGCTTTAAGCCGTCCGTCGGTCCACAGTCAGCTTTAAGTTTTGATAGGGTCGCACGGGTCGCATGACAGCTGTGGACCAACGGACGGCTTAAAGTCGCGTAATCTGATTATGGCTCTATGCCAACCTAAATATGGCTCTGTGCCATCTTGATTATGGCTTTGTGCCAATCGTATTTTCCCGTGGCTATGTGCCTAATATATATATATCGATGACTCTGTGTCGATCATATTTACCCAAGGCTGTGTGCCGATTATATTACCGTCGCTGATGGCTATGTGCCAAACATAATACAGTTACTGATGGCTTTGTGCCAATTATAATACCGCTACTGAAGTCTTAGAGCCGTATATATATACTAGTAGCTTTGCTGCAATTTTGGTTAGTGCCGCAACCAGTGCTAACATTGGGAGTGTAGGGATGGCGTGGGTGATTTATTCCCCGCAGGTAGTGCAGGGTTGGACGGAGGCAAGTGTAGGGTTGGATGGGATGGGTTAGCATGCATCACACATTATGCATAAGGAATCGATTCTGATATGGGCTAGGCCCAACTGTTACTGATATGGAGAATGGGCTAGGCCCAATTGATTCTGATAAGGGCTGAGACCCAAGTGAAATTGTACTTGGCTTAGACCCACACACATTGTTTTGTTCTCAGTAATTGGGCTCGCCCCGCATCGGTCTCAGATCTGTCTATTTTACTAATCATTTTTAGTTAGGAGGATTACACACTGAGTTTTTACAAACTCACCCTGTTTTTAACTGTGCAGGTAATCCCCAGCATTAGGAAGATCGATGCTACGAGGGACTCGAAGATGGCCACACGACTGCCTTTGAACTTCATTTATGCTTTAGTTTTTGTTTTGGGTTTTAATTTTTGTAATAAGGCCTATTTAAGGTTCTAGATTTTTAACTTTGGGTTTTATTTATGTTTGAATTATATTCGTTAGATGTAAATCGCAGTTTTCCAAAATGTTAACTGTTTTTAAACAACACTATGTTTTCGCAACATTTTCGAAATGGTTTCGCGACTTAATCTTTTTCGTAAATCAATTTCTTTCAAAATTTGCTTCCGCAACTAAAAAGATATTTTGGGAATAAAATTAATAATTTTTCAATGTACCACGTTTTAAAATAAACTAACATAACTGAGAGTTTACTTAAGCTTTTAAACAAGAAGGGTTTTTAATGTAAATAAGGTTTTGAAAAACACTTCAATATGACACACTGATTCGGGCTAACTTCTAGGCCGGGTTTAGGTGTTACATTTAGTGGCATCGAGCCAAAGTTGCAAAACTCTACGGTATGGATTGGGTTTTAAAATTGAATTTCGGAAGAATTATTTCAAAAGGTTTGAAAAGAGTTGAAGTTTTGAAATGTTGTATTGACTATTTTTACGGAAGTGTGGTTCACCGAGTCTCGGCACCAAATCAGTAAGTTTTACATTGAGGCGATGATTTAAAATTAGATTTTGTATTTATTCGGTGTATGTTCAAATCGATTATATTTTTAGCTAGCAACAGATCTTGTGATGGATTCCGAAGGCAAGCAAGGTCACGAGTCGCCCGTCTCTTGGAACATAAGATGGTTCGGAGGCGGTGGTCGAAATAAGTCCGCCAACCGGGTAGCGATAACCGGAGCTTGAGTGCGGAGGCAATCGACCCGATTGGTAAGGGATGTCTTTGGAAGAAGTGTTTGAGGCAGGAGTTAAGGCGTATGGTGAAACACTTCAGGCTAGGTGCTCGGAGTGCAGTAGAAAGAGGGATCACAGTCCTCTGAAGCAGGAGCCTCGTTCTATGAAACGCGTTAGGACGCGTCCGAACTTTCCGGCTTGCTAGCATTGCAAAAGGCGTCATCCGGGTGAATACTGGAGGAAGTCAGGAGTGTGTCTTCGATGTGGGTCTAAAGAGCATCAGATTCGGGATTGCACGGTCCCTTTTAAGCCAGGTGTGTTTTGTTTGATGTGATGTTTGAATATAGAAATTGTGTGCATGTGTGATAAATATATGTTTGCTTCTGTGGTTAGATGTTTGGTTGTGTGTAAGAGGTTTCAAGATTAAGTTAAAAGTGTATTAGTGTTATTGAGATGAGAGTGCGCAGCGGTAGCGTAGGGGTGTAGTTGTTACACAACCACCCTGTTAGTTGGAAATTTTGGGGACGAAATTTCTTTAAGGAGGGGTGAGTTGTAACGCCCCAAATTTGGGCCTAGAAGTATTGGGCCTTGAGTATGGGTCCGTAAGGAGGCTACAAATAGGTATTTAATTGTGCAAGGAAATGACACAATTAAATGTCTGCTCAAGTGGTTAAGGGTCCTGAGAAGTGTTGGAAAAGTCATGGGTTCAAACCTGGGCTTTAGCAAAAATTTTGGTTTTAAGTGAATAAAACCCTGGATGCTTGGATGTAGGCCTTTTAAATTATTTTGATAAAAAAATGATACAAGGAAGCATGTGGTCTAGTGGTTGTGGCGTCATTAAGGGTGTAAGGGAGCTTGGGTTCAAATCTTGGCTCTTGCTGAAATTTCTTTAATTTTTGGCTCTTATAAGAATCTGGACAACGGCACATAGGTTTTATAAATATTTGCGCATGTTTTAAGTCACAAAAGGAGCTTGTGTTGTGGTGGCATGTAGCGTGTGGAGAATAGGAGAGGGCAATGGTTCGAATCCTATTGCAAGCAAAAAGGGATATTTATTTTACAGTTGGGACAGTTTTGGAGGAATGATAGAGGGATCCCACATCGGGAAGCTAGCATGAGAGTAAGCGAGAAGCTGGCTTTAAATAGAGCGATCTATGAGGAGAGTAAGCATACCTTGGTTGGTGTTTGGGCATAGGAGTGTTCGGAGTGCGGATTGACTCCAGATTCCTATCAGGTGTGTATTTCGCACTACTCTAGCTGTAGAGCAGCAAATGTCAAAATGTCGGTTACACGGCAATGGTAGCCACACGAGCGTGCAAGCGCACGTGTGGGAGCTTCGACGCGATAGTTGAGGCCCCCATGAGTGTTCTCATGGGTTTAGGCTGCCTTGGGCCCGTGGGCCCATATGAATAAATTGTATGATTGTGTAGTAGATATTGGACTGGTCTATGTGAATCTCATATCTGTGGCTAGATTTGGGCTAAATGGGCCACACGAGCGTGTGGGCCCATTTTGGCCGAGAATAGGCCCTAGGCCCATTCACATCATTATCTCTGTTTAGAATACCTTGGTTTACAAAATTACGGAAATACCCTTGGTTTACAAAATTATCGAAATACCCTCAGTTTGCAAAATTACCGAAATACCCCTGATTTGCAAAATTATCGAAATACCCCCGGTTTGTAAAATCACCAAAATACCCCTAGCTTACAAAATTACCGAAATACCCCTGTAGGGTAGAATTATAGAAATACCCCTGAAGGGTAGGATCACCAAAATACCCTTATAGGGTAAAATGACTGTTTTGCCCTTATGGGTAAATGACTGACTTGTGTTATGATTTGGCTGGGATTGTATGACTGTGTTTTAACTGACTTGACGGTGGTTGTATGACTGATATGCTTTTAATATGTGTATAAATGACTGTTACTGAGCATGGCCATTTTGTATACACGTGTAATGATTGAGCATGACATACACAAATAAAAAGATATTTTGTGAATAAAATTAATAAACTAACGTAACTGAGAGTTTACTTAAGCTTTTAAACAAGAAGGGTTTTTAATGTAAATAAGGTTTTCGAAAAACACTTCAATGTGACACACCAGATTCAGGCCTAACTTCTAGGCCGGGTTTGGGGTGTTACAAGTAATAAGAGATTTCGACAAAAGGGGAAGAGAACTAGGGTTTCTTTCGGGATTTGAGGTTGGCAGCACAAGAGGGAAGTTTAAGGACTTTTAGGGTTTAAGCAAATTACTTTGAGGGATATGAAAAATAGTAGAATGAAGAGGGGTTTATATAGGGAAAAATTAGGGCAGCATGTAGCAAAAATTTAGCTACATTAGGGTTACTTAGGCGGCAAGTAATGGGTGTGACGGCAAGGCATGAATTTTTCCCTCCTTTTTGCTGTCTTGGGCCTCAAACTCAGACTGTATTTATAAACTTACTCAAGAAAAAAAAACTGATTAGTACTTGGGCCAAATTTGACCCCCTTTATTAACATAAAAAAATTTAAATTTAAACAGAACAAATAAAACTTAAAAATTTTAAATTTTAATTAGAAAATTTCTTCTTAACAAATTACATTAAATTAATTCCCAGGAAAGGTTGGAGGGGTCACAGTGGTCCCGCTTAAGTTCCAATATCCTTAGATAGAATTAATTAAATGTAATAAGTTAAGAAAATAAGTTCTAATTATTTATTTATTTACAAAACAAGTTCATGAAAAATCAAGCGTCTGTTAATTTGAATGAGGATTCAACTCGCTCAACTTCACCATCCCAGTAGTGTTTGAGACGTTGACCATTAACTTTAAATGTACATCCTTAATTGTTGTATAATTCAATAGCTCCATAAGGATAAACTCGATAGATGGTATAGGGTCCTTTCCATCGGGATTTAAGCTTCCCAGGAAATAACTTCAACTTTGAATTAAACAACAAAACCCTCTGACCTTCTTTAAACTTGTGAGGTTGTATATGACTATCATGCCATTTCTTTGATCTTTCTTTACACATTTTGGCATTCTCATAGGAAAACAACCTCAGCTCTTCCAATTCATCAAGTTGTAACATCCTTCTCTCACCAGCTTGCTTAAGATCATAGTACAACTATTTCAAAGCCCAGTGAGCTTTATTCTCCAACTCTAATGGCAAATAACATGCCTTTCCAAAGACTAACTGATAAGGAGTCATTCTTAACAGTGTCTCAAATGCTGTTCGATAGGCCCATAATGCATCATCGAGCCTTCGAGACCAATCTTTTCTGCTAGGGTGTACTACCCTTCCAAGAATACCTTTGATTTCACGGTTCACTCTCTCAACTTGCCCATTAGACTGGGGGTGATAGGCAGTAGCAATCTTGTGCTTCACATCATATTTGTCAAGTAACCACTTAAGCCATTTGTTCACAAAGTGAGAACCTTCATCACTAATAATAGCTCTTGGTGTCCCAAATCGTGTAAACACATGCTTATGTAGGAATCGCATGACTACCTTAGCATCATTTGTAGGGTATGCTTCAACTTCAACCCACTTGGATACATAGTCCACAGCAACTAAGATGTATTTGTTCCCATATGAAGAAGGAAACGGGGCTAAGAAGTCAATGCCCCATACGTCGAACAATTCAATCTCCAAAATGTTTGTCAAGGGCATCTCATTCCTCCTTGATATATTTCCTGTCCTTTGGCATTTATCACAGTTCTTCACATAAGCATAAGCATCTTTAAATAGTGTAGGCCAAAAGAACCCTGCTTGCAAAATCTTTATTGCAGTACATGAACCACCAAAGTGTCCCCCACTTGGAGATGAATGGCAATGATACAAGATCTCAGCAATCTCACTTTTAGCTACACACTTTTGGATTATATTATCTGCACACTATTTAAACAAAAACGGATCTTCCTAAAAATAATACCGACTATCATGAAGGAATTTTTTCCTTTGTTGGTATGTCATTTCTCGAGGAATTATTCCACATGCAAGATAATTGGCAAAATCATCAAACCAAGGTGTTTCATGAATTCGACTTACCTCAAATAAGTGTTCATCTGGGAAATTCTCGTTGATAGGCGCACATGATCGAGTTACCTCGTCTTGTTCCAACCTTGACAGATGATCAGCTATTTGATTTTCAACACCTTTTCTGTCTTGGATCTCAAGGTCAAATTCTTGGAGTAAAAGTATCTAACAAATTTGCCTCGGTTTCGCATCTTTCTTCGCGAGCAAGTATTTAATGGTCGCATGGTCAGTAAATACTGTAACTTTGGTACCTATGAGATATGAGCTGAATTTGTCAAAAGAAAATACTATAGCGAAGAGTTCCTTTTCAGTTATCGTATAATTGAGTTGGGCTCCCATCAAAGTTCTACTTGCATAGTAAATAGGGTGAAACACTTTGTTTCTTCTTTGACCCATCATAGCTCCAACGGCATAATCACTTGCATCGTACATCAACTCAAAAGGTGAGTTCCAATCAAGTGTAACGATTATTGGGGCTGAGATTAACCATTTTTTTAGATCTTCAAAAGCTTCCAAACAGGCTTTGTTGAAATCAAACACTGTATCTTTCTCTAACAACAAACACAACGATTTAGAAATTTTTGAGAAATCTTTGATAAACCTTCGGTAAAAATCGGCATGGCCTAAGAAACTTTTGACTCTTTTCACATTAATTGGGGCCGGTAATCTTTCAATTATGTCCACCTTTGCTTTATCGACTTCAATTCCTCTCTTTGAGATTTTATGCCCTAAGACAATCCCTTCCTTAACCATAAAATGGCATTTTTCCCAATTAAGGACAATATTCGTCTCTTCGCATCTCTTCAGTACCTTAGCCAAATTACTCAAACAAATATCATAAGTGTTACCAAAAATAGAAAAATCATCCATGAAAACCTCAACAAAATTTTCAACCATATCAGTGAATATTGCCATCATGTATCGTTGATATGTTGCAGGTGCATTGTATAAACCAAAATGAATTCGCCTAAAAGCAAACATACCGTATGGACAAGTAAAAGTTGTTTTATATTGGTCCTCCGGAGCTACAACTATTGTAACACCCTGGTTTTAGGGGTTAGATTTTTGGTGCTTAGCTCGGGTGTTGGCACACTTCAGTGTGTGTTTGGGTAAGTTTTAGGGGTCCTGAGAACCCTAGGTGGTGGTAGATTGCTTTGGTAAATTTGTAAGTTTTAGGGGCTAAAAGGGGGAGTTTGGATGGAGAGGGCTTTAAGAGAATTTTTGGTGGGGTTTTGGCATAAGAATTAGCCTTGGTAGAGTGGCAAGGAGACGCCACTAAGAGCTTGGGGAAGTGACGCCTCAGGTGCAAGGGAAGGGGGGGCCAGTGTTCGAGCTGCGAAGGCAAAGACTTTGGCCTTTGTTTTTGCGTCATTGAGGTAAGGAGTTGGATGGACGGTTTGAAAGGCTTAAAAGGTGGAGAAGACTTGGTCATTTTTTTGAATTTTGGCTAGTTAAGTTTGACTCATTCAAACTTTTTGAATGGGTGGAAGGGAGGTATTTTAGGAGAAGTTTGAGGATTTTTTTGGGGGATTTGGAGCTAGGCCGTGTAGTATAAATAGGGGAAGGGGAGGTGCTCATTTCATTCACCATCTGCTCATCATTCTTTGTAGCCGAAAGATCATTCTCTCATCTCCCTCTTGTGCCGAATTTTGTTGGTTCTTCTCTAGTTCTTTGTGTCCGAATTTGTAGCAAGAGAGAACCTCTTCTTTCCCATTTATTTTGCATAGGCCAAACTTCTTTACCTTTTTCCTTGTAGCCTAAGCCGAATATCCACAGCCTCTTCTCCTTTTTTTCTTCTTTATGTTTTAGCCGAATCTCCTCTCACCCTTGTCGAAATATCCTCTTAGTAGCCTAGTGTGGTTGGCCGAATATCTGCAAGGGCGACCTCTCCTAGTTCTGCTCCATTCGGTTTAAGGGAAGCCAGAAAGAAGGAAGCATTGAGGAAGTCTCTTGGATTCGATCATCCAAGGGCATATCGACAAGAGCAAGGGAAGCCTTCTGGGATCTCAGTTATTTCGGTAAGGATATTAGTAGGTGACTTAGAATTAGTTGTTTATGACTTCGTTGATTAATCGTGTGGTTACGATTAAGTGACTTTCAATGGGCGTGGATGCGAGTACCAGTCAAGGGGAAGGGAAGGTCCTGTCCCAAAGTTTAAGAAAAGATCCGTTTCTGGCACATGCGAGATTGGCCACGAGTGTGGGCGACCAACGAGGAAGCGTTAAGCAAATAGCCGTAGTTTCGCTAGACGATAGCATCGAGGATCGAGAGTCTAGAACTCCTAGTAATAAGGTGTGTAACTAACCCACTTGTTTCCGGGTTTTATGTGTTATATGTTTTACTAACAAGTGCAATAATGAGTGTGCCATATATACCCCTAAAGGGTATAGCGATGACCAGTTTAGTATCGGATCTATTGCGGTGTGATTATTTGTTTATGAGTATGTTTATGGACATTAATAAGCATGAGCATGCATTATCATGATTATATTTTATGTGGCATGTGCATGGGTGGGATATGAAAAGAAGATGCGGGTGTACTTGAGTGCGTGGTTGATGTCGACTTTGTGCTACATCGTGGATTGCGCCCGAGGTCGCGTTGTGGATCTTTGCGATTTAGTTCGGCGTGGTTACCTTGATTGATATGAGCTTTATGCCATATCGTGGCTTGATGGATTGCTTGTGTGCTCTATCGTGGTTTGATGTTAGCTATACGCTACATCGTGGATGGCATTGGTTGCCTTTTGGAGGGAAAGGAGAGGTGACTCGATAGTCCCCGGTGTGTGGTAGGTTTGGATAAGGGGGTGTGTAGCGGATGGACCCTAGGTCGGGTTGGGAATCATGTTGCATTATTTTTTTGTAATAAGCGTGGAAATGGGCCAAGCCCGTTGATATGTGGTTTATTGAGAAATGGGCCTAGCCCAGATTTGAATATGATTGGAATGTGGGTCAAGCCGATTGTGGAAATTGTTAAGTGAGTAAATATCTATATTACTTGTTGCATTTGATAATTGGGATGTTATGTGGTTAGCATGTGGGTGGATTTCGATGGTTTAGTTATACACTGAGTGCATGATGACTCACCCAACTTTTAATCATCGCAGGTGAGTCATGATTAGTGGACGGGTTGGAGTGGATACAAGGTGGCCCATGCGAGAGGAGACTTTCATACGGAGATGTTTTACTTTATTTAAGTATTTTATATTATCAGTATTTTGGTATTTTATTTGATGTAATAAGGGCCTCTTTGATTTAAAGTACTCTACTTATTAATGTTGAAGTTTACACTTAGAGATATTTTTGCAAAAGATTCATATTATAACAACTTATAATAATGTTTTAATTCGGAAGTTTTCAACAAGCTTACCTTATTTAATAATTTTAAATGGACACGATTTTCAGCGATAATAAATTTTCAAGTTTAATTCTAAAGTCAAAGATTTCCAACCGTCTTTCCCAGTGACATAACCAGATTCGGTCGTAGTGAATGGGCCGGGTTTGGGGGTGTTACAACTATTTGGTTATATCTCGAATAGCCATCTAAAAAAACAATATAATTTATTACCTGCCAGTCGATCTAACATCTAATCCATAAAAGGCAACGGAAAATGGTCCTTCTGAGTGGTTTTATTCAACTTTCTGTAATCAATACAATTTTTCCAACCAGTAACAGTTCTTGTTGGAATCAACTCGTTACGCTCATTTTCAACAATCGTGATTCTACGTTTCTTCGGCACACACTGCACCGGACTTACCCATGAACTATCTAAAATAGGATAGATGATTCCTGCATCTAACCATTTGATCACTTCCTTTCTCACAACTTCTTTCATAATAGGATTGAGCCTCCTTTTCCCATCAATTCAAGGTCTTTCACCTTCTTCTAAAATAATTTTATACATGCAAAAAGAAGGACTTATACCCCGAATATCAACTATGGTCCAACCAATTGCTTTCTTAAATTTCTTTAGAATAGTAATTAGTTGCTCCTCTTGATCTTTCGTCAATTCTGCTAAAATAATCACAAGCAAATTGGAACAGTCAGCTAAATAAACGTATTTCAAATGGGAAGGAAGTACCTTTAGTCCAAGTTTAGGTGGTTCTTCAATTAACAATTTGGGTTGCACGAGTTCTCTAACTTCTAACTCCAATGGTTCAAACCGTGTGGATTGAATAAAATTTCTCGGATTGGCTTCCATCAAAGCCATGTTTTCTTCACCTTCTTCATCCTCTAAAGGGTCAAGATCTAAGGCTTTCTCCAATGGATCTTCTTCAAAATTGCTTTCCATAGAAACCAAGGTTTCTTCCATAACTAAACACTCTTCTGCCGGATCAGGAAATTTCATCGCTTTAAGAATGTTAAAGGTTACCTAATCGTCTTGAACTCGCATGGTGAGTTCACCTTTCTGCACATCAATTAACGCTCTTTCCATGGCTAGGAAAGGTCTCCCAAGGATGATCGGCACTTCCTTATCTGCTTCAAAATCTAAGATAATGAAATCGGCAGGAAAAATAAATTTATCGACTCTTACCAAAACATCCTTGATCTTTCCCTCGAGATATGCTAAAGATCGATCCGCTAGCTGAAGTGCCACAGTTGTTGGTCTTACTTCACCTATCCCTAACATCTTGAAAATAGACTTAGGCATCAAGTTGATACTCGCTCCTAAATCACACAAAGCTTTACTATAGTAAGATTCACCAATGTTACAGGGTAAAGTAAAGCTTCCTGGGTCCTTCAATTTTGGTGGCAATTTATTCTGCAAGAACGCACTGCACTCCTTTGTCAAGGCAACAGTCTCATACTCACTCAGTCATTTCTTCTTGGACAGTATATCCTTCATAAACTTCACATAATTCGGTATTTGTTCTAAAGCCTCCACCAACGGAATATTGATGTGTAACTGCTTCAGAACAACCAAAAACTTCTTGAATTGCACCTCATGTTTCTGCTTGTGTTGCTGCAATCTTTGCGGATATGGAGGTGATAGAACTTTTGGTTGAATCGGACAACTCTTCTGACTAGGTAAATCTGCATCCAAAGAAGATGTTAAAGTATATGAATTCACTAAGTTAGGATTTACCTTGTCAGTCTTTGCAGATTCTGACTCCTTTGGTGTAGGAATTTCAACAGCTGGTTGATTCTTCTCAACGGGCTTATCTTCGACATCAATCAATCGGGGTTCCAAAATTTTACCACTTCGCAATACCACTGCCTTGATATGTTCTTTACCCAAATTTCTTGGATTCTCAGTATCGCTCAGCAAGGTTCCTTGCGGTCTATTACGAAGCTCCGTAGCTAACTGACCCATTTGGTTTTCCAAATTTTTCAATGTTGCTGCTTGGCTTTGGATCAAAGCGTCATTACTTGCCATGTACGCTTTCAAAAAGTTCTCCAAACTGTTTGATGCCTCATCTTGAGGTGGTTTTGGAGCTTGCTGATTAAACCCTTGAGATTGGTTGGGTTTATGCTGCAATAAGTTGATGTTCGTTCCATTTCTTTGGTTGCTTCAAGAAAAATTAGGATGATTACGCCATGAAGGATTATAGAAGTTGGACTAGGGTCCTTGTCCACTCCTATTTTGATTTTGGTTCCCCACATAATACACTGACTTGGGATTTGATGGACAATTCTCAAAAGAATGACCTTCCCCACAGTACACATAGGAAACTACTTCAAACGGACTTGGTGGCTGAGCTGCAAAATTATTAGCACTATTAGCGGTAAACTGCTTTAACATAGAGGAAATAGACGATAACTAAGCTGATAACGAAGTGAGGGCGTTAACTTCATGAACTCCAGCTACACGTCTTCCTGAAGCTGTTCGATTTGTTGGCCATTGATAGTTATTACTCGCAATCCTCTCGATGATCTCATAAGCCTCATTATAAGACTTAGACAAAATTGCACCATTCGCTGAAGCATCTACCATAAACCTTGTATGTGCATTGAGACCATTATAGAATGTCTCTAACTGGATACAATGAGGAATCCCATGATGTAACACCCTATACCCGAATCCGAGACCAAGACTGGATACGAGACATTACCATGCTTAAACTCACTTAAACATGTACTTACGGGCTATAAAATTTTGTTCCGAATTAAAAACTTCTCTTTCTCAGTCTATTCATACCTTTCATGAGCCTACGAGGCCTTAAACACTTATCTAAAAACTTTCGGAACTTATTCAGAAACTTTTCTTTAGAGCAGGGGTCACACGCCCATGTTGTATGGAACACGCCCGTGCACCCCTAAAACATGCCCGTGTCTTTCACCCATGGTGAATACTGGCAAAATATACACGGCCTGGACACGCCCGTGGCCCCAAACCGTGCCTAAAACCCCAGCATTTTGCCAATGCCCCACGGCCAAGGCACACGCCCGTGCTTACCACCCGTGGTGCACACTAATTACCTTAACATGGCCTAGAGTCTAGACACATGCCCGTGTGACTAGTCCGTGGTCTATTCTGACTTAAAATGCAATGGTGCAGGGTGCAAACGGCCTAGACACACACCCGTGTGTCTATCCGTGTGGGCACTTAGAGGCTATTTACCAAGCCAATTGCCACCCTGAAATCGAGACCAAACTCAAGCTCAATTCAGCAACTCAAGTAATACATCTTTCATGAACAATACAACATGCTTCATTGATATCAATAACATACATACTTAGTCAATCTTGGCCAATCACTTAGCCATTTACAAAAGAATAATAAACTTGATAGCCCATATTTTTGCCCTTTCTAAGACATATACTCAAAATGAAATGTTTCCTATACATGCCATACTTAATATAAACAACTTGGCTATACCAAAATAGTGATTGATAGTGTGCTCTGAGCTCCGGTGACGATGATCCACGAGATTAGCTTGGCGGGACTACATGGAAAGAAAGAATAAAAGATGTAAGCATTTAGCTTAGTAAGTTTGCATATAATGCACATAACAACATACTTGCTTCATATAAACCATTTGACATAAACAATGGTATCATAATTTCAGCTATAAAGCTTACTTACTCATATCTGATTCTTACGAATCTCATGATACTTACTAGTCTCATGCTTGTGAAGTAAACAAGGTACCTGTATCACTTGATCACATTGATTAGCATACTTTAGCATAGTAATCATAATCTCTAACTTATCATTCATAACATGAATAATACTCATTCTCAACTTGATGATAACTCTGCCTACTTAATTTCTTGTTATCTCATTTAAACTTTACTTGTTTGCCCAATGAATTTCTATGAATAACCGAGGATACTAAATCTCATCTCACACGCTCGATGCCAAAGCCATATCCTAGATACGGTCTTACATCGAATCTCTCATCTTGGTTTTGAGGCCATGTCTTGACATGGGCTTATACGAAGTCTTTCTCGTGAGTTCCCTTGGGAACTTACCATTTCCATGTCTTGACATGGTCTTACTTGGTACCTTTACTCATGAACTGGTCAATGCCGAGCCTTGGCTTGGACTTACATGAAATCTTCCTTGTTACTCACCAATGCCATGCCTTGGCTTGGACTTACATGGGATCTCTATCTCTTGATAGTTTTTCAATGCCAAGACTCGTCTTGGACTTACATGTCATATTTGCTTGGAAACTCACTAATGTCATGCCTCGGCTTGGGCTTATATGGGTCTTCATCTCATAATAACTCTTCAATGCCAAGACTTGTCTTGGTCTTACATGATAACTTGTCTGATTGCCGATGCCATGCCTCAGCTTGGACTTATACGGACTTTCTCATTTCATGTGATAGATCGAGTATCCTAAGCTATTCATCTTCAATCGGGGCTTTCTCATGCTTGATCTCATTGATTACTTTGTTTAACATAACATTAAACATTTTCATGATAATATTGTACATTATACTAAGCAATTCAATGATATTAATCATAAAGCTTAGAAATCATGCGAACTTACCTCGATATACAAAATGTATGTAGGTATGCAATTTAGTCCTCGACTTTGTTCTTGCCTCGATTTCGATCCGGGCTTCATTTTTCTTAATCTATAATCATAAATAGATCATTTAATACTCACATTGACTAAATTGACTCTTAACTCATACTTTGGTAAAATTACTATTTTACCCTTATACTTTCTCATATTTTCACTTTTGCCCCAAAGCTCGTAAAATGAATCTCATTCGTCTTTCTTAAACTTCATGCTTAGCTGATTCATTTTCTCTACTATAGCAATCATCAATTCCCACTATTTCTAATAGGTATGACCAATTCCATAACTTTTACAAACTAGTCCTTACTAGCATTTTTCATTAAATTCACTTAGAAAAATATGTTTATCTAACATCAAACTCTCATAAACTTCCATAAAATATCATTTTACAAGCATGTCACTCTTGGTTAGATTTTTGAACATGCATCTTAGCTCATTTTATAGCTAAAAATAGCTAATTCATAATACGAGAACTTCAAAAACACGAAGAATATTAAAAACGGGGCTAAGATGAACTTACTAGCAAGCTTGAAAAAAAATGAAGAACCCTAGCTATGGAGTCTCCAAATTTTTGGCACAAGAGGAAGAAGATGAATAGATTTTTATCATCTTTTTCCTATTTTAATCAATTATTAGACAAATGACCAAAATGTCCTTCTCTTTAAAAAATTCTATTTTTCTAACTCATGTCCATTTTTGTCCAAAAATTATAATTTGGGAAAATTGCTATTTAAGGACTCATAATTAATATTCTAAAGCTATTTCATACAAAAAAAGCTTCTAGAAACTCATATTTTGCAACTTTTGCAATTTAGTCCTTTTTGATCATTCCATGTCAATTTCACAAAATTTCTACATGGAACTTTAGTACTATGATGCAAACATGTCATAAACCTTAAGAACTCAATTTTACTGACTCGGGTTTGTGGTCTCGCACCACTATTCCGTCTAGGCCCTAAATCGGGATGTTACACATGATGAGGACACTTACGAAGTAACTCTTTGAATCGCTCCCAAGCCTCATACAAAGACTCGTCATCCAATTGTTGGAAAGTTGTGATCTCGTTCCTCAACTTAGCATTTTTGCTAGGCGGGAAATACTTAAACAAAAATCTCTCTACTAATTCTTGCCATGTAGATATGGAATTTGGTGGCAATGAATTTAGCCATTCTCGTGCTCGATCTCGCAACGAGTACGGGAACAAATTCAACCTCAATGCGTCTTCAGTCACATCAACTATCTTGAATGAATCACTCACCTCCATAAACAATCGAAGGTGGAGAAGTGGATCTTCCGTAGGCATACCACTGAATTGGCCCACCGTTTGGAGCATTTGAAACATCACTAGTTTCAATTCAAATTGTGTTGCCTCAATATCTGGCTTTCTAATTCCTGGATTTAACTCACTAAAAAGTGGCACAGCATATTGTCTGATGCATCTATCCCTATCATCGGGAATGAGGATGTGATTTCATACACGATCGGATTCATTACCTTAGTCTTGATTCTGAATTCCAAGGTCCATCTCGACTTGTCTTTGAGTTGTTTGTTCACGTCTTCTTTTTCTGAAAGTTCGCTCAATTTCAGGGTCTACAGAGAGTAAATGGAAAATCTGATCTATGCTCATAAACACCTCAAAAGAAAATCAAAAAATTAAAAAGAATAAGTTAGTAATGTTAGAAATAAACCAAATTGGAAGTAAATAATTTCACAGAAAAAATGATTATGGCAACAGTTAACAATCCCCGGCAATGGCGCCAAAAACTTGTAATGCGTAGGTTTGTGCAAGTGTACACAGTCGTTGTCAAGTAATAAGTAAGTATCGAGTTATCGTCTCCACAGGGATTGTATTTGTGCTAAGCCACTTAATTTTTAAAATTATATTAACAATTTGGTAAATAAAAACACAATATGATTGAGAAGTGATGATTAAAATTAAATATATTAAACTAAATGCAATGATCCCTAATGCAAATTATCCTAAATATGCAAACTATATGAATGAAATAGATATTAGCAAAATTAAACACAATTTGCAAAAATTATAACATAAATAAACTAGGACAATTACTTTAATTAAACTCAATTTATTATCAACATACTTAATAACATTCTGAAAAACATTCCATGGCAACTCGATCTTTCATGAGTTTGGAAACCACATTAGGTCCTTTCAACATCCTTTACTTAGTAAATACGCATTTTACTGATCCTTATTTACTAAGGGTTTCTTAGCATTCGTGTGAGGTAACAAGGACGTGTTAGGTTTGAAACAGTTTAATCACACAAATCTAAAAACTATGCGAGATAATGAGCTTGGTCGAGTTGTTATGCAACCTGCAATTTAATCGGTTAGGATCTAAATTGAGCATGCACATTTCAATTATGTGTCCACTAGCCGTCGTAAATGTCGTCGATCGCTCATTTAATTCGGTGCATTTCAATCACGTGTGAACGAAATACAGACTTGATTTTAATTGAAAACATAATTGACTGAGGCACAAACATTATAAGCATGAATCAAATAAATATTATTTAATCAATGCAATCATCCTAGCTTAAATAAAATTAAGCTTACATTGTTGTAAACAAGAACAAAGAACACATAGCAAACATTTTCAGATTAAATCAAAGAAAAGAAAGACTAAACCCAAATCAAAGTGGCTGTCACCCAAAACTCTGATCGACAAGGCTCCTTCACTCCTTCACTTTGCTCCTTTGATGATGGCTCTCCAAGGTGGCCGACCAAGGGCTCTTTAAGAGGCTTAATTGCTAAAATCTCTATGAAGAGATGATGCTAGGCGTGGGGAATGGAAAATGCTAAGAGGATTGAGAGAGAAGGGAGAATGATGAAGGATGAGGGATGATGAATGAATGAATGAATGAGGGGGTCTTATTTATAGGTAAGGAGAAGGGGATAGTTTGCTAAAAATAGGAGGTTCCATCTCTTCAAGCATCTTCAAAGGGTGGCCGGCCATGAATTGAGGAAATTGAGCTGATTTTTGCTTAATTTTTGCTCAATTTAAGTGCCACAACAACTCAAGACTGAGACTCGGTCAAGTGCAAATCTTCAGGTAAATCTCTAATTTCTTCCACATTGCAAGGACCTTGTGCAATTAAACCAAAAAGTGGTTTATGTGGACAGCCAAGTGTAGCCGAAAATTGGGTTGACTTGGTCTCCAATTTGGACGGTTTTGTAATCCAACAAAGCTATCAGACCTGTCCAAAATAAATCAATAAATTAGAGGACCAAAGAATAAAATTTATCCAATTTAAATAATTAATTGTAACCGAAATTATTAATGAAATATCTAAAAATGAATATTTGAATATAATTTTATATTTTATTATTTAATTTAATCATGTATGGCCCACTTCATGTCTTAAAAATATAATATGCTCAATTTAATATAAAATAAGCTATTTTATGCATGAAAACTATATAATAAAGCATAAAATCATATTTTAATAATTTATATGTCCTAATTTCATATTTTCAAATATTTCATTAATTTATTAAATAATTACTTAGTTTTAACAACAAATTTAAGTAAAAAGGTGATAAATTATAAGGAAAAATCCTATATATTTTTCCGTTTACACTTGGTAACTTTTCATTTTGGGACTTTTGCATGCATGGATTACTCAAGCATAATAACCAGAAAACGCATGATAACTTGCTTAAGTAAAATTTGACATTGTTCTCTAATTTTTGCTGCATTCCAAAGAAACCATTTTTGAAAAAAAAAATTGATAAGGTGACTAGATTTCCAAAATGAAATGAATAATGGTTTTTTTTCTGCTGCATTAGTTAACATCAAGTTTTTACAAAGTAAAGCGATGAACAAACATTTTTTTTCTGAAGCAACACCGTCAATAATAAAGTGAATCATACGTAAAACTACGGTTTTTCTATAAAATGAGTTTATTTAAGGTCTTCAAAAGTAACGTAAGTTAGCTTAGCCATTTCGGTGGCTAATGTAACCTTCTCAATCTAGCCCTAACATCTAGGCTGGGTTTGGGAGGTTACAAACATGAATTTCAAGAAAATTTTATCATTCTTACCTCAATCACTTATATTCACTATTAATCCTTATTTTCTCCTTCATCCAAGACAATTATAAGTGCAATATTTATGGAATTTAGGTGGCTACTACTCTTCTATATTGATTTCACTTACTGATCATGAAAGAAATTGGAGGGATTAAGCTTAATTGGCTTGGAAATGGCAAAAAAAAGAACCTATTTGTAAGAAAAGCAAAAGTTAAAATGGAGGGTTATGAAGCTAACGTGAGGATGGATATAAATAGCATGGTTTTCTCTTATTTTCTACACACTTCCATCAAAATATTTATTATGTTTTATGATTAAAATATTGTTTTACACTTTGACCCTCCAATCTTATTTTAACACAATTTAGTCCATTAATCATTATACCTTACATAAATATCTAATTTAAATAATTACTATTTTGTCCTTCAACTTTTTCTATAATACCATTCATGAGTCATATTTTCTTTTGGTAAATTTTCTCCTCTAGTCCTTCCTCCTTTTCCTTCTATTCAATTTAATTGTTCCAACTCTTAATTTTCTTACTTTGGCCTCAATACTTTTCACTCTCTCACAATCTAGTCAATATCCTGGGTTTATTTCTCTCAATATTTAAGCCTTTCCAAACGCCTTCAGTATTTGTCTTTACTCTCTACTAACTCTGATAATTTACAATTTATGACATTTCTCGAATTCCAACTGATTTAACATTTACTTATCACCATTTCCAACTCATGGAATTTTGGAGATGTTACAGTACTAATACCCTTTCTAAGTATCGACACCTCAGAGCAAAAATGTCAAAAATCTGCATTATGGTACCTATTTCATGCCAACTTAACTATTACTCAAATGGTGCTTAAATGCACACTGGAACTTGCATAAAACCAATCCAAAATCACACCTAAACGTTTAATTTTAACCAATTCACATCATTCAAACCAATAGGCCATAATTTTGCACCAAAACAACTTTTATCAAACTTAACCTATTCTTTCATGCTTTCAAGCCATTTAATGTCAACATATGCCATTCCAATTCATGAACATTTATGTTCTTCAATTAGCATTCAAATTGTTGCAACACAATAACACTTCAAACATACAAAAATTGGCATCAAGTGGCACCAACTCAAGCATTAATCAACTTCAAACCAATTGTAACACCCCAAACCTGGCCCACACACCACGACCGGATCTAGCATGTTACTAGGGAAAAGGTGTAAAAATGAATTTTTATTTTTGATGCAAAAAAAAATACCGTAAGTTTGAAAACCTCTCGCTTTAGGTAATGTTTTGAAAACAGTGGTTTGCAAATGAGGGAGAATTTCTGAATTGGGTTAAGTTCTGTTTGTTATTCTTGCTATTGAGAGAAAAACGGTTGTTTTTATGTTACCCAAGTTTTGAAAGCTCTATTTTAAGTCCCATGTTAATTTATAGTAAAGTCATATCTTAAATAAAGATTAAATGATAAAACCAACTTAAAAATCCAAAATTTACCAAAATCCAAAGTGGCCTTATTACATATTAAATTAAATATCCCAAAAGAAAATAGCAACTAGTAGTTTAAAGTAACGTTTACTAAAATAACTCCTGCATGGCCACCTCGAGTCCACTCCAACCCGGTCCAATGAGTCATGAGCTACCTGCGTTGTGTTAAGAAAATAGGGTGAGTCACCAGACTCAATGTGCAATTATACTACAAGATTCCACAAGTGGGCTTAGGCCCCATATCATCATCGAAACATCATATCATGCACAATAACTGTAACATCCCAAAATTTGAGTATTATTTGTGTTGGCTCGGGTATGAATTTTGTGTGTTAGCATAGTCTTGTGAAGGCTTGATTTTATTTAGGAAGTTAGAATAATTTTTAGTATGGTTTATTTAATGAAGTGGATTAAGTGAGCTTAGCACTTAAGTTAATTTAAGTGTTAAATTAAAGCACAAGAGGAGTAAGTGGCAAGATGGTTAAGGAGCTTGAAAGGTGGCTTGAGGTTAGAGGTTCGAGTATCATGGAAAGCATTTTTGAAGACTTTATTTTGTGTTCTAGCATTAATGGACGGTCAACCTATGTTTATGGTAGGTTGGACCTTAAGTTTTTGGTAAGTTGAATTTTGGAAAAGGAAAGCATGAAATAGGGGATAAGAATCTTAAGGTTATGGAAGGTTGGGGAGACATAAGGCTTGGTTGTAGGAAAATGTTTTGGAAAGTATTCCAAGGCCTTTAGTGAATGTATGTGGATGGTATGGGTGTCTAAGGGGGTGGCCGAATTTTGTTAGGTAGCTTGGGGGGATATTGGCCAATTTTTGTCATTTGAACATCTTTTTGCATTTTTGTTTTCCTCTCCAAAACTCTTTCTTTGGCCGAATGTCATTGTGCATTTTGTGCAAATTTAGCTTTTGTTTTAGCTCTTATTTTGTTGAACCAAAAATGCTATTTCCTTTCTTTCATTTGTCCTTTTGAACCAAAACTTCATTTTGGTATTTTTGCACTTTTCTTTTAGGCAAAATAGGTGTTGGCCGAATCTCATCTCTCCCACATCTCTCTTTTCTTTTCTTTTTGACATTTGTTCATAATCACATTTTCTTTTACACTCTCTTGGCCGAATATCTCTCCATCTCAAATACCATTTCTTTTTCATTTGTTCAAAGATAAAAACATCTACCTCCATTCTATTTTTCTTTTCTTTTTCACTTCACCATAGCTGAATCTTCCCACTTCCTTTTAGTTTTAGTTTGGCCGATTATTCAAGGATAAACTCTCTTTGGTTTCTTCAATCGATTTTGATAAAAGGGGTAAGTGTTCATGGACGTTTTCCTTCAATTCTATTCTCGTCTCTATGTTATTTTCTTGTGGATTAAGGCCGAATATATGGGCATTGGTTTGCAAGGTTCTAATCATTCGTAGAAACCGATCTCTTTTAGGCTTTTCAGGACGTTGGAAGCAATCAATCTAAACCTCGTTTCTTTATCAATCGATTTGGGTAAGTTCAGGTAAGATTTGGTATTACAAGTGACAACTCTTTGGGATTTAGTAGTATGGCCGAATGGCCTTTGTTCATAATTTTAGTATTGGCCGATTGTAGGACAAGGTGTTCTAGTGCGGTAGATCGGACTCGGGAGTTAGTTCTTGCGTTGGTGAAAGGTGTGTATCTTACACACTTTATAACTTGGTTTATATATGTATATTTATGTGTTATATAACTAATCATATTATGAAAGTGGGTAAATCGATGAGATCTGGATATGATACCATGATGGTATGAATGAGGATTCGGGTAAGTCCGTTTCAATATGTTGTTAATACATGTGGATTGAAATCATGATCTACGATTTATGATATATTCATTATGAGATACATATCAAATTTTATTGACATGATTTGTCTATCTATTGCATTGGTATGGGCAATATGAGAGGAGGGGGAAGATTGATGATTCGTGTCTTCGGACACCAGTGGTTTGGCACCACCAGTGGTTTGGCACCACCAGTGATTTGGTATCACATTCGTGTCTTCGGACACCAGAGGTTTGGCACCTCATAGCGACTTGTCCCTGTGGTTAATTCCACCGTGGGTTGGCCCCACTTTTGAGATATGGGATCGTCTGCCAGTGATTTGGTATCACACGTGGGTTGGCCCCACAACTTGATGATTCGTGTCTTCTGACACCAAAGTGGTTTGGCACCACCAAAGTGATTTGGTATCACATTCGTGTCTTCGGACACCGAGGTTTGGCACCTCATAGCGACTTGTCCCCGTGGTTAATTCCACCGTGGGTTGGCCCCACTTTTGAGATATGGGATCGTCTGCCAGTGATTTGGTATCACACGTGGGTTGGCCCCACGATGGATTATTCGTGACTACGGTCACCAGTGATTTGGTATCACATTTGTGTCTTTGGACACCAGGTGGTTTGGCACCACCAAAGGTTTGGTACCACACGGGGTAGAAAAGGAGTTATGGATGGCTAGGTTGGGTGCATTATACATATATGTTGCTTTGTTATAATTTGTGTAAGTATGTGGTATTTACCCGGAGAGGGAATATGCACTTTGAGTCTTGGTGACTCACCTTCTCCCTTATCTTTTCAGTGATTCGTGAGATCGCGGATGTGGAGCCGGATGAACTCGAGGAGGCCATGCAATAAAGTTTGGTTTTACATGAACTTCCATTTGGGTACTTTATTTTAATTTGGTTTTCATATTTTATGGATTTGTAATAAGGCTGTTTAATTATGTTTTGGATTATTTTTATGTTTTGAATATATTTAAAATATGGCTTATAAATTACTTGGTTAATCTAATAATTGAGCTCAAAGTTTTTAAACTAAAAACTCGCAATGGTTTTAAAAATCTTACCATCGGGTAATATGAATAGTTCGATAGAAAAATTACAAGTTAAGTGTTTTCAACAAATTAACTGATTTCCAAAACTCAAGTTTCTATACTCAATTGCAAACGGATTTTCAAAGTGATATTTCAAATTTTCTTAAAAAGATATAAATGTTTTCTATCCTATGATTTATCAACTAAGTTTTAAAGTCTTATGTAATTCAAAGTAAATTTCAGTTTTAACTTATTTTCGACAAATAAAGAATTTCAAAGAGTTTTTCACAAAATTTAATCGTTAATTCGATTCTTTCAAAAATATTTTCCTTAGTGACATACCAGATTCGGTCGTGGCGTATTGACCGGGTTTGGGGTGTTACAATAACTAGTATGATAGCCCAACCCAACCTAATATCCATCCTCTACACACCGCTCCTTACATCTATCCTCATACACACCTGGGGATTTCTATAATCAACCCTCTATCCGCTACACACCTCTTTGGCAGTCATGCTGACAGACACACTGCTCAAAGTCCACATAAGTGGTCTAGCCACCGAATCCACACGCGATTAAATCACCATATCCATAATGAGGCTCGAGGCCATCATCAACCGTGACGAAGTCACCCATATATATACACTTCCCCTTTCACATCATTTATAACCCAATACCCCATGCACATGCAACATAATATGACAGGTAGGCAACATGATAAGACATATATATATATATCATACTCATATGCATCCACCACAAGTTATCCACGATTGTTAATGAAGGTAGTATACTAACCTGGTTTACCGGTTACCCAACATAGGTAATTCACCCACCACTGCCGCTATTCTCGACTTACAAGCATAACACATACATATACAAAATTAAGAGAATAGTGTGATAATTACACACCTGATAACACGCAATACGACGCTTTCTATGTCGACACTATCACTAATGGAAACCACTGCTATCTGTTTGCTACTCCGCTCCGAAGCCGGCCCACAACCCGGTGGCCAGTCTCGCACTGCTGACACCGCTTGCTTCTTAAACTTAGAGATTGAGTTCACGGGTCCAATCCCCTCCTTTGCCTGATCGGTACTTGATTCCATCAAAAGACCTTGTCAGTCGCTACCATCATGACATATGGTTGTTAAACCATAACATTGGGTTAAGGTAATAATACGATAACGGGTCTAATAAGTCTAAGGAGAACACCCTTACCTTGAAATCCCAAAAGAGATAGGGTTCAGAAACTCACAATTTTCGGCTTAGGGATCTAGACGATTTGATCTACTTCGATTCCCGACGTGATGCCCAAAAAAGAGAACACAAGAACGGTCAAACATTAATCAAAAGATAACCTTACCAAGCCAATTAGCCTTTCGGCTTTGGCTTCCAAAAACCGAAAGAGAAAGGTGAATTATAGAAGAAAATGTCACTTACCTTAATACAAAAGATTTGGCTAATCCTAATAGATTTCGGCACTTAGCACCCTAGAAGAAGAATTTCGGCAAAGGTTAGGGAAGAAGATGAAAGAGTCGCAAATTAAACAAAGAGGTATATAGGTGAGATGTGGGAGTTTCGGCTTTAAGAAGATCAAAAGAAAAGATGGTGCAGAGAAATCTACGGGGATTCGGCTTATAGGGAAAGAATGGAAGAGAGAATGAAGATCATAGGATATTCGGCCATGGCATAGATATGGAGATGAAAATGGAGTTAAGGGTTTCGACTTTTGAGAACGAGATGAATGAGAGAAGAAGAGTAAAATGGAATGAAAAGAAGCAATAGAACCGATAAAGAAAAAGAATGGTTTCGGCAAGACTTGGGGTAGATTCGGCTATGGCAGGAAAATTTAAAGAGAAGGAATGCTTAAGAGGGTTTCGGCTCACACTTGGAAAAGAAGAAAAAGAGAATGGATGAAGACCCTAAATGTCGAAAATGAACAAAAAGAATTTTGGCACACCTAAGCCACTCTAAAACCTATTCCCCCCCTCACCTTAGTGTTTGAAATTCGGCCAACACAATGCTCAGATGTCCATCCCTTCTTTTCCTCCACAAATTTCTCCTGATCACTCGTTTGAAATATTTTAAATATTTCAAACTCCACTTTTTCCTCCTTGCCATCCATTTAAACTATTTGACTCAGTCCACCCTCTATCCTGAAGTGTCCCAGTCAACCTCTGCCTCTGCTCTCCCTGACACCAAAAAGAATCCCAAAGTGAGCTCTTCGCGACTTGAACTTGCTCCCTCTCCTACTCTTGTGGCGTCACCTTCAAACCCTTATGTGGCGTCACCTTGCCACCTTGCCAGCACCTTACTTGTGTCAACCACACATCAATATAATCCCTTAAGTCCCATTTCAACAAGCTCTTCCCCTAAAGTGCTTAAAAAGAAAATTCCCACCAAGAGTCTGGCTTTTCCCTAAGTCACTCTTGGACCCTAAAATACCCTAAACTAGAATGATAAACATAACATTCACACACAACACATAAAATGCAAAGGCCCCAATTCAGGATGTTACAGTTCTACCCCCCCTTAAAATAATTTTGGCCTCGAAATTACTTGGTCAAAAGAGATGAGGGTATTGCTATCGCATCGACTCTTTGGGTTCCCACGTGGCATCCTCGGAACCGTGATTACGCCACAGAACCTTAACCAACGGGATTGTCTTTCTACGCAACACTCTGACATCACGATCCAAAATTCGAACTGGTTCCTCTTCGAAAGATAGGTCAGGCCTTACTTCAATCTCTTCTATCGACACAACATGAGTTGGATCCGAATGGTAGCGTCTTAACATAGAAACATGAAATACATTGTGGATTTGACTCAACTCTGAAGGTAGCTCGAGCTGATAGACTACTGGTCCCACACGCTTCAGCACTCGATAGGGCTCGATGAACCTGGGGCTTAACTTACCCTTCCGTCCAAACCTTAACACCTTCTTCCACGGTGAAACCTTTAAGAAGACCCGGTCACCCACTGCGAATTCTACCTCCCTCCGTTTCAGGTCTGTATAAGACTTCTGCCTATCGGATGCTTCTTTCAACCGAGTTCTAACTAGCTTAACCTTCTCTTCCATCTCAGCAACCAATTCTGGGCCGAACATCTAACGCTCACCCAACTCAGTCCAACAAGTTGGAGTACGACACTTCCGACCATACAATGCTTCATATGGCGCCATCTGAATACTCGCTTGGTAACTGTTGTTGTACGCGAACTCTGCCAACGGTAAGAATTCTTCTCAACTGCCTCTGAAATCAATGACACAACCCCTCAACATATCCTCCAAAACCTGAATTACCCTTTCAGACTGGCCATCCATCTGTGGATGAAACGCCGTGCTAAAGTCTAGCCTTGTGCCCAAAGCCTGATGCAACGCCCTTCAAAACTGCGACGTAAATCTAGGGTCCCTATCTGATATGATTGACACTGGTACCCCATGCAGCCTCACAATTTCTGTCACATACAGCTTAGCCAACCTTTGAAGAGAATAGTCAACACGAATAGGTATGAAATGAGCGGATTTTGTCAACCGATCCACGATCACCCATACCTCTGTCTTTCTTAGTAGGCGTAAGGGGTAGCCCACTAACAAAGTCCATAGTGATTCTCTCCCACTTCCACTGTGGAATCTTCACTAGCTGTAACAACCCCATAGGCAACTGGTGTTCGGCTTTGACCTGTTGACACGTTAAACACTTTCCCACAAATTTCGTAACTTCTCGCTTCAATCCAGGCCACCAAAACTGTTCCCGTAGATCCCAATACATCTTACTTCCTCCAGGATGCATAGCTTAAGGGCTACTATGCGCTTCCTGCAGAATCATCTGCCTTAACTCCATATCCTTCGGCATGCAAACCTTCCCACGGAAACACAAAACCCCGTCGTTGTTCAAACTGTAATCCTCTATTCCACCATCCTGCACTTGCAGAAGTCGAGTACTCAAAACATCATCCGATAACTGTTTCTCTTTAACTTGATTTACCCATGTCGGCTTCACTTGCAGCTCAGCCAATAAACTCCCGTCATTATATAGACTAAGATGAGTGAACATTGCCCTCAAATCTGATATTACCTTTCGGCTTAACACATCTACCACCACATTCGCCTTACCCGAGTGATATTCAATCGAGCAGTCATAATCCCTCAACAGCTCTACCCACCTTCACTGCCTCAAGTTCAGCTCCTTCTGAGTCAACAGATACTTTAAACTCTTGTGGTCAGTGTAGATAACAGACTTCTCTCCATACAAATAATGTCTCCACACTTTTAAAGCGAAAACCACCACCGCCAATTCCAGATCATGCGTGGGATAGTTAATCTCATGCGGTCTTAATTGCCGGGATGCATAAGCAACAACTTTCCCCTCCTGCATCAGCACACAACCTAATCCCGTGTGTGAAGCATCACAATACACTACAAAATCCTTCCCAGCCTCAGGCTGAATTAAAACCGGGGCCTCCGTCAAAATCCTTTTTAGCTTCTCGAAACTCTCTTGCTGCTTGCCCGTCCACACAAAAGGTACCTCCTTTCTCAACAACTTAGCCAGGGGTGCTGCAATTGAGGAAAAACCCTCGACAAACCTTCTGTAATATCCTGCTAATCCCAAGAAACTTCGAATCTCCACCACAGACTTAGGTGGTTTCCAATCCAGCACCGCCTCGATCTTCCGAGGATCAACTCTTATTCCTTCAGCAGATACCACATGACCTAGAAAAGTAACTTCTCTTAACCAAAATTCGCACTTGCTAAATTTGGCGTACAATTTCTTCTCCCTTAAAATCTGTAAAACTACCCGAAAATATGATTCATGCTCCTCCTCTGTCTTGGAGTATACTAAAATATCGTCTATGAACACTACTACGAACTGATCCAAATAGTGTTGAAATACCCGATTCATCATATCCATGAACACGGCTGGTGCGTTTGTCAACCCAAACGGCATTACCAAAAATTCATAGTGCCCGTAGCGAGTCCGGAAAGCCATCTTATGAATATCTACTTCCTTTACCTTAAGCTGGTGATACTTGGACCTAAAAGCTATCTTCGAAAAGACCGAAGCCCCTTTGAGTTGATCAAACAGATCGTCTATCCTCGGTAGTGGGTACTTGTTCTTGATCGTCAGCTTATTCAACTGGCGATAATCAATGCACATACGCATAGATCTGTCTTTCTTCTTAACGAATAACACTGGTGCTCCCCTTGGAGACACACTTGGTCGAATAAAACCGCGATCTAACAACTCCTGAATTTGAGCTTTAAGTTCAACCAGCTCCTTCTTTGCCATCCTATAAGGGGCTATGGACACCGGAGTGCACAGTAGAAGCTCGATCCCAAACTCCACCTCGCGATCCGGAGGCAACCCTGGAAGCTCTTCCGGGAAAACATCTACAAATTCCTTTACTGTTCTAACCTCCTCCAAAGTCGCTTCCTTTTCATCTAAGGGACTGACAAAAGTTAAGAAGGCCATGCACCCTTTCTTCACCATTTTTTCTGTCTTAAGAGCAGACACTACATTAGACAGGTAGTCTCTCCTCTCACATATCACCAAGACTTCATCATCCTCGGGAGTCTTTAACGTCATGCGCTTTGCAGCACAGTCCAAGTTTTCACGATATCGTACCAACCAATCCATGCCCAAGATCAAGTCAAATTCTCCAAATGGTAGCTCCATCAAGTCAGCCGAAAAAACTAACCCTTGAACCTCTAAAGGCACACTTCTAAAGAGTTTATTTACCACTACCGATTTCCCTAAAGGACTAAGAACAGTCATCTCCCTAGAGGCAGTTTCAGGATTCATATTCAAAGTTCCAGACACCATACTAGCAACATAGGAGTGAGTCGACCCAACATCAATTAGTGCAGTAAAGGGTAACCTAAAAATGAGAAACGTACCCGTTATAACGTCTGGTGCATCCCCCTCTTCACGACGTCTGGCCGCGTAAACCAACCCAGGCTGTCTAGCCTCAGTACCCCCTGTTCCTCTGCCCGGTGTTCCACGACCCCGACCAAAACCATTCCCTCCTCGGTTCGGACCACGACCCCTCGGCATCTGTTGACCACCCCTTCCTGGCTGCACATACCCCTGACCTACCATCCGAGCCCTGGTTATGTCTTGCGGACAATTCTTAATCAAATGATCCTTTGACCCACACCTGAAGCACTCCTTATTTCTTCCCCAGCACTCCCCCGCATGTGATCTCCCACAATGAGCACACTGTCAAAATTGCCCCACAGCAGCCGGAGTAGTAACGCGAACAGGTCCTTCAACCCTAGGCCTATTCTGAAAACCTCCCGATGATCCTGACGGTCCATAACTCCTCTTATTCCTTCCTCTGTCCTTATCCCTATTTTGCTTCTCAATTTGCTTTACTTCCTCAGCTATCTTAGCTTTCTCCACCAAAATAGCAAAGTCCCACTCCCGCTGAGGAGCTATCAACACTCGCAGCTCATCTCGCAGCCCATCTTTGAATCTCACACAGCGCTCGTAATCGGTTGTAACAATCCCTCGGGCGTATCGACTTAACCGCAAAAATTTTGCCTCATACTCAGCTACCGTCTTACCCCCTTGAACTAAATTCAGGAATGCCTTCCTCTGAGCATCCACATAACTGGCCCCAACGTACTTTCCTTGAAACTTCATCTTGAAGAAATCCCAATCTACTCGGTCTGCCGGAGTACCCTCTCTGACGGTGAGCCACCACTGGTAGGCCTCATCCCGAAGTAGGGAAATCGCGCCCTTCAGCTTCTCTTCAGCTGTGCAGTCCAAGTCATCCATAATTCTCTCGACCGTCTCTAGCCAATACTCAGCCACGTTTGGAGCTACCCCAGAGACACCCCTAAATATTTTGGCTCCATTCGCTCGGAGTCGTTCAGACACAGATTTCTGGGCCCCAGTACCCATGCCCGCCCCCGCAACTATCTCCAAAACTCATAGCATTGCCTGAGACACCGCATCATCTCCACCTGTTTGATCCTGAAACTCTGCTTTCGCGGCTGGCGGCAGTGGCATCTCATTCCCTGACCAATGACCAGACCCTACTGGTTCCAACACAACAATCCTGCCTCTACCACGTCCATGCGCATTACGTCCACGTCCCCTATTACTCATAGCTAACGCTCCGCCCTTACTTTGGTTATAAATTTTCTGAGTCAGCATATCTTTCCACTTGTTTATTAACGAATAGTTTTATGACACAGAATTTTAAGTTGTTCCTTCGTAAAACACATACATCCCTAAAGGTTTCTGCCTCTATAGTAAATATTCTAAATTTTAACATCCACAACAATGCATCATATAACCACCTCATACAATTTATTTAACAGTCAGAAGACTTACCTGGTGGACCTGGGCCGGGAACTCGAGTGTCATTCCTTCACAAGACCATTTCATGAAAAATTTCTTTTAGACTAACTTTAATATATAATTTGAAAACGTTGTGACTCCCAAAACCCAAGGCCGAGTTTAAAATCGGGCTCTGATACCAAATTGTAACACCCCAAACCCGGCCCACACACCACGACCAGACCTAGCATGTTACTAGGGAAAAGGTGTAAAAATGAATTTTTATTTTTGATGCAAAAAAAAATACCGTAAGTTTGAAAACCTCTCACTTTAGGTAATGTTTTGAAAACAGTGGTTTGCAAATGAGGGAGAATTTCTGAATTGGGTTAAGTTTTGTTTGTTATTCTTGCTATTGAGAGAAAAACGGTTGTTTTTATGTTACCCAAGTTTTGAAAGCTCCATTTTAAGTCCCATGTTAATTTATAGTAAAGTCATATCTTAAATAAAGATTAAATGATAAAACCAACTTAAAAATCCAAAATTTACCAAAATCCAAAGTGGCCTTATTACATATTAAATAAAATATCCCAAAAGAAAATAGCAACTAGTAGTTTAAAATAACGTTTACTAAAATAACTTCTGCATGGCCACCTCGAGTACACTCCAACCCGGTCCAATGAGTCATGAGCTACCTGCGTTGTGTTAAGAAAATAGGGTAAGTCACCAGACTCAGTGTGCAATTATACTACAAGATTCCACAAGTGGGCTTAGGCCCCATATCATCATCGAAACATCATATCATGCACAATAACCAGTATGATACCCCAACCCAACCTAATATCCATCCTCTACACACCGCTTCGTACATCCATCCTCATACACACCTGGGGATTTCTACAATCAACCCTCCATCCGCTACACACCTCTTTGGCAAATCATCTTTGTGAGACACACTTTACTCAAAGTCCACATAAGTGGTCTAGCCACTGAATCCACACGCGATTAAATCACCATATCCACAATGAGGCTCGAGGCCATCATCAACCGTGACAAAGTCACCCATATATATACACTTCCCATTTCACATCATTTATAACCCAATACCCCATGCACATGCAACATAATATGACAGGTAGGCAACATGATAAGACATATATATATCATACTCATATGCATCCACCACAAGTTATCCACGATTGTTAATGAAGGTAGTATACTAACCTGGTTTACCGGTTACCCAACATAGGTAATTCACCCACCACTGCCGCTATTCTCGGCTTACAAGCATAACACATACATATATAAAATTAAGGGAATAGTGTGATAATTACACACACGATAACACGCAATCGACGCTTTCTATGTCGACACTATCACTAATGGAAACCATCGCTATCACTGCGCTACTCGCTCCGGCCCCACAACCCGGTGGCCAGTCTCGCACTGCTGACACCGCTCGCTTCTTAAACATAGAGATTGAGTTCACGGGTCCAATCCCCTCCTTTGCTTGGTCGGTACTTGATTCCATCAAAAGACCTTGTCAGTCGCTACCATCATGACATATGGTTGTTAAACCATAACATTGGGTTAAGACAACGGGTCTAATAAGTCTAAGGAGAACACCCTTACCTTGAAATCCCAAAAGAGATAGGGTTCAGAAACTCACAATTTTCGGCTTAGGGATCTAAACCATTTGATCTACTTCGATTCCCGACGTGACGCCCCAAAAAGAGAACACAAGAATGATCAACCACGACCAGACCTAGCATGTTACTAGGGAAAAGGTGTAAAAATGAATTTTTATTTTTGATGCAAAAAAAAAACCGTAAGTTTGAAAACCTCTCACTTTAGGTAATGTTTTGAAAACAGTGGTTTGCAAATGAGGGAGAATTTCTGAATTGGGTTAAGTTCTGTTTGTTATTCTTGCTATTGAGAGAAAAACGGTTGTTTTTATGTTACCCAAGTTTTGAAAGCTCCATTTTAAGTCCCATGTTCATTTATAGTAAAGTCATATCTTAAATAAAGATTAAATGATAAAACCAACTTAAAAATCCAAAATTTACCAAAATCCAAAGTGGCCTTATTACATATTAAATAAAATATCCCAAAAGAAAATAGCAACTAGTAGTTTAAAATAACGTTTACTAAAATAACTTCTGCATGGCCACCTCGAGTGCACTCCAACCCGGTCCAATGAGTCATGAGCTACCTGCGTTGTGTTAAGAAAATAGGGTAAGTCACCAGACTCAGTGTGCAATTATACTACAAGATTCCACAAGTGGGCTTAGGCCCCATATCATCATCGAAACATCATATCATGCACAATAACCAGTATGATAGCCCAACCCAACCTAATATCCATCCTCTACACACCGCTTCAGTACATCCATCCTCATACACACACAGGGATTTCTACAATCAACCCTCCATCTGCTACACACCTTTGGCAGCGGTCATGCCGAGACACACACCGCTCAAAGTCCACATAAGTGGTCTAGCCACTTTGAATCCACACGCGATTAAATCACCATATCCACAATGAGGCTCGAGGCCATCATCAACCGTGTGAAGTCACCCATATATATACACTTCCCCTTTCACATCATTTATAACCCAATACCCCATGCACATGCAACATAATATGACAGTAGGCAACATGATAAGACATATATATATCATACTCATATGCATCCACCACAAGTTATCCACGATTGTTAATGAAGGTAGTATACTAACCTGGTTTACCGGTTACCCAACATAGGTAATTCACCCACCACTGCCGCTATTCTCGGCTTACAAGCATAACACATACATATATAAAATTAAGGGAATAGTGTGATAATTACACACCTGATAACACGCATACTGACGCTTTCTATGTCGACACTATCACTAATGGAAACCATCGCTGCTATCCGCTCGCTACTCCGCTCCGAAGCTGGCCCACAACTCGGTGGCCAGTCTCGCACTGCTGACACCGCTCGCTTCTTAAACATAGAGATTGAGTTCATGGGTCCAATCCCCTCCTTTGCTTGGTCGGTACTTGATTCCATCAAAAGACCTTGTCAGTCGCTACCATCATGACATATGGTTGTTAAACCATAACATTGGGTTAAGACAACGGGTCTAATAAGTCTAAGGAGAACACCCTTACCTTGAAATCCCAAAAGAGATAGGGTTCAGAAACTCACAATTTTCGGCTTAGGGATCTAGACCATTTGATCTACTTCGATTCCCGACGTGACGCCCCAAAAAGAGAACACAAGAACGATCAAACATTAATCAAAAGATAACCTTACCAAGCCAATTAGCCTTTCGGCTTTGGCTTCCAAAAACTGAAAGAGAAAGGTGAATTATAGAAGAAAACGTCACTTACCTTAATACTGAGAAGATTCGACTAATCCTAATAGATTTGACTTAGCACCCTAGAAGAAGAATTTCGGCAAAGGTTAGGAAGAAGATGAAAGAGCATAAATTAAACAAAGAGGTATATAGGTGAGATGTGGGAGTTTCGGCTTTAAGAAGGTCAAAAGAAAAGATGGTGCAGAGAAATCTACGAGGATTCGACATAGGGAAAGAATGGAGGAGAGAATGAAGATCATAGGATATTCGGCCATGGCATAGATATGGAGATGAAAATGGAGTTAAGGGTTTTGACTTTTGAGAACGAGATGATTGGGAGAAGAAGAGTAAAATGGAATGAAAAGAAGCAATAGAACCGATAAAGAAAAAGAATGATTTCGGCAAGACTTGGGGTAGATTCGGCTATGGCAGAAAAATGTAAAGAGAAAGAATGCTTAAGAGGGTTTCGGCTCACACTTGGAAAAGAAGAAAAAGAGAATGGATGAAGACCCTAAATGTTGAAAATGAACAAAAAGAATTTCGGCACACCTAAGCCACTCTAAAACTGATTCCCCCCTCACCTTAGTGTTTGAAATTCGGCCAACACAATGCTCAGATGTCCATCCCTTCTTTTCCTCCACAAATTTCTCTTGATCACTCGTTTGAAATATTTTAAATATTTCAAACACCACTTTTTCCTCCTTGCCATCCATTCAAACTATTTGACTCAGTCCACCCTCTATCCTGAAGTGTCCCAGTCAACCTCTGCCTCTGCTCTCCCTGACGCCAAAAAGAATCCCAAAATGAGCTCTTCGTGACTTGAACTTGCTCCCTCTCCTACTCTTGTGGCGTCACCTTCAAACCCTTATGTTGCATCACCTTGCCACCTTGCCAGCACCTTACTTGTGTCAACCACACATCAACAAAATCCCTTAAGTCCCATTTCAACAAGCTCCTCCCCTAAAGTGCTTGAAAAGAAAATTCCCACCAAGACTCCGGCTTTTCCCTAAGTCACTCTTGGACCCTAAAATACCCTAAACTAGCATGATAAACCTAACATTCACACACAACACATAAAATGCAAAGGCCCCAATTTAGGATGTTACACCAATTCATCTAGTTAAAAATATTATGCAAATCTTATATATATGCACAATAAGTTCCCAACCAACATTTTCAAGACACCTATGTACATGCCACATAACTGGACTTTAAAACGATCAAAAGTATACCGAGTTGATAGCAGGCTAACAACTACAAGGAAAAAGAAATAATGATATAAGCATATTGGATGCTTAGTAATTTCATAGGCATAAAAAATAACTTACCTCATTTTAAAATTTAATACAATAAGCAATTCAACTTGGCAAGTTTGCCTAGACATGACAATCACATATCAACAAGGTGAGTTCCTCATATAACCATATCAATAGCGATTCAAGTATTTAACATTCAATTCAATGTCATCCATATAGGATCAACAATTTAATACCATTCGTATTTTTCAATCAACACTTAATCTTTTGCATATCAATTCATACCATTTCACTGTCATTTTTCACTTTTCTTTAACCATTTAGCCCGATAAACTCTAATGAACAGATTTGGATAGACGGGTAACTATACCACACCAGGTTGCTCATCAGAGTAGTAACTACACCACACTAGGGCACTGAAGTGCAAAGCCCATAGGCAAACATATGATTTTGTAATAATGCGTCCCTTCACCATACCAGGGTCTCCGTAGAGATATTTACTATTCGATGACCCATAACAAATGCCGAGCCTCGATATGATCTGTAATAAACTCCGTACAATCACATACTGGTTCCATCACAAATAACTTGTACCAGTGCACGATTTAACCCTATTGGCATGTCAATCGTATCCTATCCTTTATTACATTCATTCAGGCACATTTAGCACATATAATCATTTCTTTACAATTTACTCCATATATAACCTTTTTTGTACTAAATTGTAAACAATTTCAATTACATTCAAAAAAACACAAATTCATAATTCAAGTATATATTACAATTAAATATAGCCATACCACATGAACTTACCTGGTAAAAACAACAACAAACAAACCGTCGAGAACTAACACGTAATTTTTCCCTTTTCCTTGATTTTCCTCCGGTTGATTCAACTCCAGATCTATATGGTAATTTATTTCAATTTATTAATTCCAAATATTTTATACCACTCTATTATATGCATATGTCAGTTCAATTTCATTTTTCAAATATTCCCTAAAGTTTTACATATTATTCAATTCAGTCTCTAAATCCGAAATTACCATCACTTTCGAATTTGAGCCTTGATTTCAAAACCGATCTCAATTACATCTTTCTATAACCCTCTATTAATAATAATTATAGAAATATATTACACCAATTTCAAAATTCATGCACTTTAGCCCCTAAGTTCAAAAACTAGCAATTAAACATTACAAACTAATCATTTTTCACATTAAAACTTCAAATCTATTCATTTGACACCAAAATCTTCAAGAAACAAAAAATGGTAACTTTTAAAAACTTTAAAAGTTTCACAATTTGGTACACCCGTTAGCTAAATCAAGCTCTCAAAACCTAAAAAACATAAAAATTACGAGAAACGAACATGAAATAACTTACCAATTTGAAAGTTGATTGCTTGAGGTCTAAGAATGGCTTCTCTTATGTTTTTTTTGGCTCTGATGGTCGAAAAAAAGGAAAATAAATATGACACCTTTTAAATTTTAGCTTTTATATTAAAATTAAAGTCAAATTAATCTCAATTTATTATTCTAATCTTTAATTAACTTAACTTAAACATAAATAAGCCAAAAAGAAGTGGGAGATGGCATCATTATTCACTATTTAATAAGAAAAATGGGTCCAAATTCTCAATTGGTCCCTAAACTAAATAAAAATCTATAGTGATTAACTTTAACCACTTTTACAATTTAGTCCATATCCTTATTATCTATCCAATTGATAAAATTAAGGGACCAAATTTTAATTAAACTTGATACTAACCTCGTAAAGATTAAATAATAATATTTATGAACATGAACATCAAAAATGGGGTTCTGAAATCACAATTTTTCATATCAATGAAAAACAGGTCGTTACAAGCATATGATACAATATACGATAGTTTTCGGGTCTTACACGAGCTTACGAAATCTCTATTATTAACTCGAAGTCCGATTAGGACCAAATTGCAAATATTTTAAAATCTCAGGTTAACGTTGTGACCCCGGGGCAAAGGACTCTGCCGTGAGATCTGAGGCATGAGCACCGGCTAGAGCCTATGCAATCCGTGCTCAAGAGGAAGCTTCAGCGCCAAATGTTATCACTAGTACATTTTCTATCTTTGATACTGATGTTACTGCTTTGATTGACCCGGGGTCAACACATTCATATGTATGCCAGACTTTAGTGTCAGATAAGAAATTGCCTTTTGAGTCCAATGAATTTGTGGTTAAAGTAACGAACCCCCTAGGTCAGTATGTGTTAGTTGATAAAGTTTGTAAAAACTGTCCTTTGATGATTCGGGGTTGCAACTTTTCGACTGATTTGATGTTATTTCCCTTTGATGAGTTTGATGTGATTCTGGGTATGGACTGGTTAACTCTACATGATGTTGTTGTGAATTGTAGACGAAAGCATATCGTATTGAAATGTCAGAATGATGAAAAGCTTCAAATTGAGTCAGATAGATTGGATAGTCTATCTAATGTTATATCAGCTATGTTTGCACAGAAATAGTTTAGAAAAGGCTGTGAAGCGTATCTCACTTACATATTTGATTCTATAGTTACTGAGTTGAAGCTAGAATCGATTCCAGTGGTATGTGAGGATTCAGATGTGTTTCCAAAGGAGTTATTGGGGTTACCGCTGATCAGAGAGGTTGAGTTTCCTATTGAGTTAATGCAGGGAACATGTCCGATATCGATAGCTCCTTATATAATGACACCTACAGAATTGAAAGAGTTGAAAGCACAGTTGCATGAGTTGGCAGATAGTGGTTTTGCTCGACCCAATTTTACTCCTTAGGGTACTATGGTGTTATTTGTTAAGAAAAAAAGACGAGTCCATGCGATTGTGTATCGACTATCGATAGCTCAACAAAGTCACGATGAAGAATAAGTATCCTTGGCCATGTATTGACGATCTGTTTGATCAGTTGAGAGGTGCGACGGTGTTTACAAAGATCGATCGTCGTTCGGGTTATTATTAGTTACGAGTTAAAGACTCAGATGTGTCGAAAACCACGTTCAGTGTAACACCCCTTGACCGGGTTCTCCGCCGGAATCAAGCCCGAGGCGTTACCGAACTCAAACCACTTGATCGCCACTTAGGCTCGTCGTAACTACTCTCTGAAGTCATCTCAACAACCTCTTTCTCGACTTACGAAGCCTCACTCATACACACGAGGGCTCTCGAGACTAAACCGGAACTTTTTCCAATCTTAAAATTTTTCTCCTTTATACAGGTCTCACACGCCCGTGCAAGATTAGACACGCCCGTGCATGGACAGACACGCCCATGTCCCCAATCGTGCCTAAAATTCCAGTATTCTGCCAATGCCCCACGGCCAAGGCACACGCCCGTGCTTACCACCCGTGGTGCACACTGACTACCTTAACACGGCCTAGAGTCTAGACACACGCCCGTGTGGCTAGCCCGTGGCCAACACTGATTAATCCTACACGCCCTAAACACACGCCCGTGTGGCTAGTCTGTGGTCTATTCTGATTTAAAATACTAACATGCAGGGGACGCACGGCCAAAGCACACGCCCGTGGGCTGACCGTGTATCACACATGGCCTAGACACACGTCCGTGTGTCTATCCACATGGCCAAGAACAAAGCTATTTGCTAAGCTCTTCTCACCCTTATATCTTACACAACATGCACTCATACAACACATCCATAATCAACTCAAATTGAATTGCAATCTCACATAGACAACTATAACTTTCTTTCATTTAATGTAATAGCCAACAACCATGGCATTATACAAAATAAGCTATCCATCTAAAGGCCAACACTTCTTAGCCATTTACAACAAAATTCACTAACTTGTCTAGCCCCTATACATGCCATATACAAAACATTAAGTTTCATGTACCAAAGTGTGCTGATATGTGGGCTATCTTCTGATGATCCTCGTATCTCGATTCAACGCTTTTAATCTATAAGACAAGGGAAAAGAAAGGGAGTAAGCTTTGAGCTTAGTAAGTTTACACATAAACAATTAAGCATCATAGTATAAGCTAACCCACAAATAGCATTATACTAACATATAATATACCATTGTGCTTACTCTTTCTATCCCTTACAACATTTCCAACTCATCATGAGTCACATACTCATAACCATTGAAATGCACCCCTGCATTAAATATCACATTTACATAACATACAACACCTCATTATTTCTCGTAATACATCCACACGCTTAATCCACATAACTTATCCACACGGCTTATCCACACGGCTAGTTCACATAACTAATCCACACAAATGTATTACACACACACTAATACACACGGTTAATCCACACGGCCCAATATCTCTGGTGGTTTCGCACTTTGCACACCACAATTGATTAATAAGGTGGTATCGCACTTAGCCTACCACAAAGGTATTCATAGTGGTTCAGCACATAGCCCGCTAGACGATATACCTCACGATAGCATCGCACATAGCTAGCTCATTATCAATATGCATTAGGATGGTATCGCACTTAGCCCACCATCTAGCATTATCACAATACATGCACAAGTCTACTTACTTAATCATTCTACTTAAACCACATAAGTCCTCAATCATTCTCGATCATACATTCATTCACAATTTCTACTACATTCATCCCACATAGGTTCTCAAACATGCTACACACTAGCCAGCATTAACAAATTATAAGTATGAATGCATTATTTATGCATAGACTTACCTCGATACTCAAAAGTATAGAAATATGCAATTTAGTCCACCACCTTGCTTTTGCCTCGGTTTCGATTCGGGCTTCGTCTTTCTTGATCTATAATGAATAAATCAGCTTATTCAATACATACATTGACTAAATTGACCCACATCTCATACTTTAGCAAAATTACTAATTTGCCCCTAAACTTTCTCATATTTACACTTTAGTCCCAAAGGCTCTTAAAGTGATTTTTATTCAACTTTCTAGTCTTTCATGCTTAACCGAACCACTTATTCAACTAAAGCTATCATCAATTCTCACTAAACCACATATGTATAACCAAACTAAAGTTTTTCACAAACTAGTCCCTACATGCATTTTCATGGAAAATCACTTAGCAAAAGATGTTTCTACTACATCAAGCTTTCATATTCTTCCATAAAACATCAAAATACATGCATGTCATACATATGTAAATTTTTGAACATCCATAATAGCTCACCAAATAGCTAAAAATAGCTTACTCATGCTACTAGGACTTCAAAAATATGAAGAATATCAAAAACCGGGCTTAGGAGCACTTACTAGCAAGCTTGAAAAATTGAAAGAGCCCTAACAATGGCTATTGGAATTTTCGGCAGCTTGGGGGAGAAGATGAGTGAATTTTTGTCATCTGTTCACCTATTTAATCATTTAATAACTAAATGACCAAAATGCCCTTTTTGATAAACTTCAAATTTTAACTCATCCATGCCCAATTTTGTCCAAAAATTAGAATTTGGATAAATTGCTATTTAAGGACCTCTAATTAATAATCTAAAGCTATTTCACACATATAGCTTCTAGAAACACACATTTTGCAACTTTTGCAATTTAGTCCTTTTGGACAATTCAACCACAATTTCACAAAATTGCTTCATGAAACTTTCACACTAGCATGCATACAAGGCATAAACCTCAATAACTCATTTATAACCCTCAGATTTGTGGTCTCGCACCACTATTCCGACTAGGCCCTAAATTGGGATGTTACAACTCTCCCCCCTTTAGAGATTTTCGTCCCCGAAAATCTTACAAGTAAAGAGGTTTGGATGCTGCTCTCTCATAGCTTCTTCTGTTTCCCACGTAGCCTCTTCCACACCATGTTTCTGCCATAACACTTTCACTAGTACTATGCTCTTATTTCTCAATTGTTTCACTTCTCGAGCTAAGATCTTAATCGGCTCTTCTTCATAAGACATATCCGGTCTTATCTCAATTTCAGTCGAAGGAATCACATGTGAAGGATCGGAGCGATACCGTCGCAACATCGACACATGGAACACATTATGAATCTTTTCCAACTCTACTGCAAAGCCAACCAGACGTGCGTTGTGCCCAAGTGCATGCGTGATCTCATACGGCCATATAAACCTTGGACTCAATTTCCCTTTTTGTCTGAATCTCATAATCTTCTTCCACGGGGAAACTTTCAAAAACACTTTGTCATCCACTTCAAACTCAATTTCTTTTCTTTTCAAATCCAGCGTCACGACTTACATCGCCGGTCCAGAAGCGACCTTGGACTATTACGGATTACTTTCACCTTCTCTTCAGTTTCTTTCACTAGATCGACCCCATGGATCCGCTTCTCACTAAGCTTGGTCCAATACAAAGGAGTCCGACACTTATGACCATACAAAGCCTCATACGGTGCCATCTGTATACTCGACTGATAACTATTATTGTAGGCGAATTCGACCAAAGGTAGATATCTCTCCCAACTACCTTCGAATTCTAACACACAGCATCGAAGCATATCTTCAATAACTTGAATCACTCTTTCAGACTGACCATCGGTTTGCGGATGGAACGCAGTGCTGAAATTCAATCTCGTACCCATGGCCTCTTACAACTTCTTTTAAAATCTCGAAGTAAACCTCGGATCTCTATCCGATATAATAGACACAGGTACACCATGCAATCTCACTATCTCTGCCACATACAACTCAGCTAACTTATCCAGTGAATAATTAACACGTACTGGAATAAAGTGAGCCGACTTTGTCAATCTATCCACAACAACCCACACAGCATCTCTCTTCCTCAGAGTCATCGATAACCCCGTTACAAAATCCATGGTAATCCGATCCCACTTCCATTCGGGTACCATTACTGGCTGAAGTAATCCCGAAGGCACTTGATGCTCAGCTTTCACTTGTTGACAAATTAAACACTTGGTCACAAACTCTAAAATATCTCTTTTCATACCCGTCCACCAATACAACTTCCTCAAGTCGTTGTACATTTTCGTACTGCCCGGATGTACTGACAAACATCCACTGTGGGCCTCATGCAAAACCTTTCGAATCAACTCATCATCTTTAGGAACACAAATTCTATCATGATACATCAGACAACCATTCAAATCCACTCGAAAATCAGAATCACTTTCTGATCCGCACTTAGCTATCTTAGCTTGCATTTCACTGTCATTTTTCTGAGCCTCACATATTTGTTGAAAAAATAGTGGCTTAGCTCTCAACTCTGCCAAAATAGCACCATCATCAGACAATGCTAAACCCGTGCTCATAACTCTTAAAGCATACAAGGATTTCCTACTCAGGGCATCCGCAACCACATTCGCTTTTTTGGGTGGTAGTCAATGACTAACTCATAGTCTTTCAACAACTCAAGCCACCGTCTCTGTCTCAGATTCAGATCCTTTTGGTCCATCAAATTCTTTAAACTCTTGTGATCCTTAAAGATTCAGCACTTCTCACCATATAAGTAATGTCGCCAAATCTTTAATGCAAAAACAATCACCGCTAACTCCAAATCATGAGTCGGATAATTCTTCTCGTGCGATTTTAGCTACCTTGAGGCGTAAGCGACTACCTTACCCTCTTGCATCAACACGCAACTGAGACCATTAAACGATGCATCACTGTAAACCACGAACTCTTTCCCTGATTCTGGTTGAACCAAAACCGGTGCCTCAGTCAACATTGTTTTCAGTCTCTCGAGGCTCTGTTGACAAGTCTCAGCCCATTCAAACTTGACAACTTTATGCAATAGTTTCGTCATCGGGGTAGCAATCACAGAGAACCCCTTTACGAAATGTCTGTAATATCTTGCTAATCCCAAGAAACTTTTAATTTCAGACACATTCCTCGGCGGATTCCAATCCACAACAGCCGATATCTTACTCGGGTCAACTCTAACACCATCACCTGACACCATGTGTCCTAGGAATCCGACCTCTCGAAGCCAAACTCACTCTTGCTAAACTTAGCATACAACTGCTTATCTCTCAAAGTTTGCAAGACAATTCTCAAATGCTCTTCATGATCGTTCTCATCCCGATAATAGATCAATATGTCGTCAATGAAGACAACTACAAACTTGTCCACATACGGTCTGAAAACACGGTTCATCAGATCCATAAAAATCGCAGGTGCATTCGTCAAACCAAACGGCATAACCAAAAACTCATAATGGCCATACCTTGTCCGAAATGCAGTTTTCAACACATCTTGCTCTTTCACTCTGAGCTGATAATGACTCGACCTCAAGTCTATCTTGGAGAACACTGTAGCTCCCTTTAGTTGATCAAAAAGATCATCAATCCTTGGTAAAGGATACTTATTCTTCACTGTCACCTTGTTCAGTTGTCTATAGTTTATACACAACCTCATAGACCCATCTTTCTTCTTCACGAATAATACCGGAGCAACCCACGGCGAGTAGCTCGGTCTTGCAAAACCCTTATCTGTTAAATCTTGCAACTGAACCTTCAATTCTTTCAACTCTACAGGTGCCATTCTATATGGAGCAATTGAAATAGGTGCCTTTCCCGGAACCAACTCAATTCCAAACTCGACCTCTCTCACTGGAGGTAATCCGGTAACTCTTCCGGAAATACATCTGGATACTCACATACCACTGGCACTATTTCAAACTCTACTCCAATCTCTCGAGTATTCAACACAAAAGCAAGATAGGACTCACATCCTTTTCTCAAACATTTCTCAGCCACTAGGGAAGAAATCATCACTGGAAGACTATCCGATCCACCTGATTCAACCCGAACCACATCTCCACTCTCACATTTCAATTCAATAAACTTACTACCACAGTTCACTAAGACATTATGGGTAGTCAACCAATCCATGCCTAGGATTAAATCAAACTCATCAAATGGTAACAACATAAGGTTTGCCGGAAAACAATGATTCTAAATCAATAAAGGACAATTCTTACACACTCTGGTTTGCTCTTCGTATTGCCCACACTTTCCATCGAGGGAGCTTGAACTCTCGAACCCGAGTGAGTATTGCCCAAGTCTCGATGCGAATAACCCACTGGTGCTGTCGTCCGATGATTCACTTCCTTGGATCTTTTCGACTCGGCTTGGTATGACTTGCCCATCAGCCTCTTTCTAGCATCTCGGGCTTCACTCACGACTCCTCCTCTTTTACGAACTCGACTCTTCTACTTTACTCGCCCTCTCAACTAATACCACAAATTCTTTCAACTCCAAAATGCCCACTAGGAGTTTGATGTCCTCATTCAGCCCATCTTCGAACCTCTTACACAAGATGGTCTCAGTCGATACACATTCTTTAGCGTATTTGCTAAGCCTAGCAAACTCACGCTCATATTCCGCCACTGTCATTCTTCCTTGTTTCAACTCAAGGAATTCCTTTCTTTTTCGATCAGTAAACCTCTGGCTTATATACTTCTTCCGAACTCTTCCGAAAAGAAGTCCCACGTCACCCGCTCTCTCGGGACCACTAGCGCCAACGTCTTCCACCAATGGTAAGTCAATCTCTCAAAGAAGGATACGGCACACTTCAAACTCTCTTCAGCATACATGAGAGTTCATCGAACACCCTCATCGAGTTCTCCAACCGAACTCCGCCTCTGCAGGTCATCATCATCTACCTTAGCTCTAAACTCCTCACCCGTGTTTCCTAATCTTATCCACCGGGGTTTCGATATCCTCACTACATCCATACCTTGAGGAGCCACCGGATTTGGCTGAGGTATAGGAGGAGGAGGTGGGGGAGGTTGAGCATTAGGGTTCGCTCGAACATAATCCGAGTACCAATTGCTCATCATCTAGAGAAAGCCTTCTCGTGCCTCTTCCCCTTGACCCCTAACCTCAGGTCTACTTTGAACAGGCACTGTTCCTTGCGCAGGAGCCGGTGCATTACTAGCTGCTTCATCAGCAGTCGATGGATCGAAATCAATATACTATATAAAACAAGATTTAAAATCATCAGAAACCACCACACTATAATTGTACACTTATGGCATGTATAGCTAGACTCTTACACCCGCTACGGTAGTCCTAGAAACGGCTAAACCATAGCTCCGATACCACTAAATGTAACACCCCTTGCCAAGGTTCTACGCCGGAATCGGGCCCGAGGCGTTACCGAACTCAAACCACTTGATCGCCACTTAGGCTCGTCGTAACTACTCTCTGAAGTCATCTCAACAACCTCTTTCTCGACTTACGAGGCCTCACTCATACACACGAGGGCTCTTGAGACTAAACCGGAACATTTTCCAATCTTAAATTTTTTTCTCTTTTATACAGGTCTCACACGCCCGTGCAAGATTAGACATGTCCGTGCATGGACACACACGCCCATGTCCCCAACCGTGCCTAAAACCCCAGCATTCTGCCAATGCCCCACGGCCAAGGCACACGCCCGTGCTTACCACCCATGGTGCACACTGACTACCTTAACACGGCCTAGAGTCTAGACACACGCCCGTGTGGCTAGCCCGTGGCCAACACTGATTAATCCTACACGCCCTAGACACACGTCCGTGTGGCTAGTCCGTGGTCTATTCTGATTTAAAATACTAACATACAGGGGACGCACGGCCAAAGCACACGCTTGTGGGCTGACCGTGTATCACACATGGCCTAGACACATGTCCGTGTGTCTATCCACATGGCCAAGAAAAAAGCTATTTGCTAAGCTCTTCTCACCATTATATCTTACACAACATGCACTCATACAACACATCCATAATCAACTCAAATTGCATTGCAATCTCACATAGACAACTATAACTTTCTTTCATATAATGTAATAGCCAACAACCATGGCATTATACAAAATAAGCTATCCATCTAAAGGCCAACACTTCTTAGCCATTTACAACAAAATTCACTAACTTGTCTAGCCCCTATACATGCCATATACAAAACATTAAGTTTCATGTACCAAAGTGTGCTGATATGTGGGCTATCTTCTAATGATCCTTGTATCTCGATTCAACGCTTTTAATCTATAAGACAAGTAAAAATAAAGAGAGTAAGCTTTGAGCTTAGTAAGTTTACATATAAACAATTAAGCATCATAGTATAAGCTAACCCACAAATAGCACTATACTAACATATAATCTTCCATTGTGCTTACTCTTTCTATCCCTTACAACATTTCTAACTCATCATGAGTCACATACTCATAACCATTGAAATGCACCCCTGCATTAAATATCACATTTACATAACATACAACACCTCATTATTTCTCGTAATACATCCACACGCTTAATCCACATAACTTATCCACACACTTATCCACACAAACTAGTTCACATAACTAATCCACACAAACTATTACACACGCTAATACATACGGTTAATCCACACAACCATATCTCGATGGTTTCGCACTTAGCACACCACAATTGATTAATAAGGTGGTATCGCACTTAGCCTACCACAAAGGTATTCATAGTGGTTTAGCACATAGCCCGCTAGACGATATACCTCACGATAGCATCGCACATAGCTAGCTCATCATCAATATGCATTAGGATGGTATCGCACTTAGCCCACCATCTAGCATTATCACAACACATGCACAAGTCTACTTACTTAATCATTCTACTTAAACCACATAAGTCCTCAATCATTCTCGATCATACATTCATTAACAATTTCTACTACATTCATCCCACATAGGTTCTCAAACATGCTACACACTAGCCAGCATTAACAAATTATAAGTATGAATGCATTATTTATGCATAGACTTACCTCGATACTCAAAAGTATAGAAATATGCAATTTAGTCCACCACCTTGCTTTTGCCTCGGTTACGATCCGGGCTTCGTCTTTCTTGATCTATAATGAATAAATCAGCTTATTCAATACACACATTGACTAAATTGACCCACATTTCATACTTTAGCAAAATTACTATTTTGCCCCTAAACTTTCTCATATTTACACTTTAGCCCCAAGGCTCGTAAAGTGATTTTTATTCAACTTTCTATCCTTTCATGCTTAGCCGAACCACTTACTCAACCAAAGCATTCATCAATTCTCACTAAATCACACATGTGTGACCAAACTAAAGTTTTTCACAAACTAGTCCCTACATGCATTTTCATGGAAAATCACTTAGCAAAAGATGTTTCTACTACATCAAGCTTTCATATTCTTCCATAAAACATCAAAATACATGCATGTAATACATATGTAAATTTTTAAACATCTATAATAGCTCACCAAATAGCTAAAAATAGCTTACTCATGCTATTAGGACTTCAAAAATACGAAGAATATCAAAAATCGGGCTTAGGAGCACTTACTAGCAAGCTTGAAAGATTGAAAGAGCCCTAACAATGGCTATTGGAATTTTCGACAGCTTGGGGGAGAAGATGAGTGAATTTTTGTCATCTTTTCACCTATTTAATCATTTAATAACTAAATGACCAAAATGCCCTTTTTGATAAACTTCAAATTTTAACTCATCCATGCCCAATTTTGTCCAAAAATTAGAATTTGGATAAATTGCTATTTAAGGACCTCTAATTAATAATCTAAAGCTATTTCACACATATAGCTTCTAGAAACACACATTTTGCAACTTTTGCAATTTAGTCCTTTTGGACAATTCAACCACAATTTCACAAAATTGCTTCATGAAACTTTCACACTAGCATGCATACAAGGTATAAACCTCAATAACTCATTTATAACACTCGAATTCATGGTCTTGCACCACTATTCTGACTAGGCCCTAAATCGGGATGTTACATTCTGGACCAGGTATGGACATTATGAATTTCTTGTGATGCCATTTGGTTTGACTAATACACCTACTATATTTATGGATTTGATGAACAAAATATTCAGACCTTACTTAGACATATTCGTTGTAACACCCTGGTTTTAGGGGTTAGGCGTTTGGTGCTTAGCTCGGGTGTTGGCACACTCTAGGGTGTGGTTGGGTAAGTTTTAGGGGTCCTGAGAACCCTAGGTGGTGGTAGGTTGCTTTAGAAAATTTTTAGTTTTAGGGGCTAAAAGGGGGAGCTTGGATGGAGGGGGCCTTAAGAGAAATTTAGGTGGAGTTTTGGCATAAAGATTGGTGTGGCAGAGTGGCAAGGAGGCGCCACATAAGGCATGGGGAAGTGACGCCTCGGGGGAGCTAGAAGGGGTCTCGTGTTCTATTCGCAAGGCAGCAGTGAGGCCTTGTTTTTGCGCCATTAAGGATTGGTGGTGGACGGTTTTGAAGGCTTGAAAGGTGGAGAAAGACTTGGTCTTCTCTTTTAAATTCGGCTAGGTAGGTTTGACTCATTCAAATTATTTTGAATGGATGGAAGGAGGTGTTTTAGGAGATTTGAGGATTTTTTTTTTGGTGGAGGTTGGAGCTTGGCGAATAGTATAAATAGGGGAGGTGTTCATTTTCATTCATCATTTGCTTTCTCTCCTTGCCGAATTTTGCCTCCCAAATTCCTTTGGTTGCCGAAACCTTCTTCTCCAAATTCTTTTGCTCTCACATTTTCCAAGTGGCCGAATCCTTCACTCTTTCTTTTATCCCTTCCTTGTTCCTTCAAAACCGAAAGCATCTAGGCATCTTTCTTTCTCTTCCTTAAACACTTTTGCCGAAACTCCTTGAGCCGAATCTCTCCTCAACTATTTCCGAAACCTTCCTCCTTGTTCTAGTGGTGGTTGGCCGAATGTTCTTGTGGTCTTAGTGTGGTAATTCTTTCTTGTGTAGCCAAAGTAAGTAGGAGCGGTAAGAAGGGACCCTTAGGTCGGATTCATCAAATGTTGTAAGAGCATTCAGGATTTGATCACGGTGAGGTAAGGCTAGTTAGTAAGATTAAGTACTTAAGTGGTGTTTTGGAGGTTAACTGCTTTACTGATTAAGCTTTTGATGGAGGCCACAACCAATCAGTGGGCAAGGAAAGGTCCCTATCCCAAGTTCAAGAAGAGGGTTGTCTCGGCGATTCGGGATTGGCCACCGGGGTGTGGGCCAACAGCGAGGGATAGCTATAGGCGGATAGTCATCGTTTCTTTGAGCGATAGCTTAGGGATCGAAAGCATAGAACTACAGTGTTAAGGTGCGTAATCATCGCACTATTTCCTTCGATTAATTGCTTGCTAATGCTTATTGTGGATAATCGGATAACAGTGTGAGTAAACCGGTGATGTTAGGTTATTGTGTTATATATATATATTTGGTGTGGTATTGATATGAGTTGTATGCTTATTTATATGATGACTTAACATGTGGCATTTACATAACTTGCATGGGATTTGGATTGGATGGAGAAAGGAAGGGTGTACACATGATGTACGTGGTCTAATGTCACTCAGTCGCATTAGCGCTTGATGGTTAGCTTTGTGCTACCTCGAGGAGGTGTGGCTCGGTGCCCATCTCGACGGTTGATGGCTATGTGCGCCACCGTGAGACAGATTATGATGTTGGGATCACTTTGGTTGATCGGTGGCTCACCCACGGCCTTGAGCAAATGAGTTTGCCAAGGTAAGGTTTATGGATCACGAGGTGATCGGTGGTGGGTTAGCCACGGCCTTGGGCGTGGAGTCCGCTAAGGTTGGTGTACGGTTGACAAAGAGGGTTGGGCTGAGATGCATTCTTGCATGATTTTGTTACGAGAATCGTGTGGGTATGGGTTAGACCCATACGTGTGGAAATCAGTGTTTGTGGTTATGCACTCGAGTCGATGGACTCACTCTTTTCTTTAACCATTTCGGTGATGCGTAGAATCGGACCGGGATCGGAGAGGACACATGGTGGCCCATGCGAGAAGAAAGAGTTGAAATATTTTAAAGCTTATTCATGTTAGGTAATTGGTTTTAAATATGGATGTAATAAGGGCCTTCGACTTTTATTTATTTTTGAGAACTATTTTATTATTTTAAATTATGGTTGGTTTATATTAAAGACAAATTTATTCCAACAACTTAATTTCCAAATGGGCTTTATATATTCACTAAAGTTGACTTAGACAATTTATCACATTTAAGTTTTGGTTATGTTTTCAAAAGAACTTGGTTTCAAAAGATAGTAAATCTTCATGTTGTAAATTCTTAGTAAAGAAACCTATTTTCACTAACATAACCAGACTCGGTCGTAGTGAATGGGCCAGGTTTGGGAATGTTACAATTTGGTATCGAGCCCGGTTCAAAACTTCGGCTTTGAGGGTTTGGGCCCAAAACAGTTTTCAAATGGACTTTTGGAAAAAAAAAAATGGGCTTTTATAAAAAGGTTTTTCAGTTATTACGGCATGGCACTGTGACCTCAGGCCAAGTCCACGGTAAGTACTTGGACTTTCTTGAAGTGATTTGTTTATATGAATTGATTTGGGGTTAGTTTGGGCTCGTAGAATAGAATACTAGGATCTGTTGGACCCTAGGATTAGTCTACTCAAACATATGCATAAAACTTAAGGCTACTAAACAAACCTGTGAAGTTAGTCGTCGAGTTAAGGTGTGGCAACCACTGTACGCATGTCTACTAAACAAACCTCCTCTTTACTTGAATCCTACCTGGTGCGTAGCTACGGTTCACCTTAACCAAGAGGACTTGTTCATAGGCTAAACCGATTAATAAAACCCGAAAGGGAATTAGCCTTGCTGTTTTTAAAACCTCCTGTTTTAAAATTTTTCAAACTTACCTCTTTGGTTTGTGAAACCCTAAATCTGATTTTGAAAGACGTCTGTCGAATTACAAAATTACAAAAATGCCCCTGTGTTATAAAATTACCGTTCTACCCTCAATTTTTGATAAAATGCTTTTTACTTGGTAAAATACCAAAATCTCAAGTTTTCAAATATTAAGATATCTTGGTTTGTGAAAATTTACTGAAAATACCCTGTTGATAAAGTTACCAAATGCCCTTGGTTTCTAAATATTCGATTTTTCTCTCAACTTTTCTTGAAATATTCCTATTTTACCAAATATCAGAAAATTCTATTTTTGTGAAATATTGTGATATTCCGATTTGGAGAATTTACGAAAATGCCCATGATTTCCAAAAGTTAATTTCTTTCATGGTTTATTCAAAAGTGGATAAAAAATTTTTCTTCAACCGTTCTCCCCAGTGACATAACCAGATTCGGTCGTAGTGAATGGGCCGGGTTTGGGGATGTTACAAAATAGCTATGGCTTAGTAATTGGAGGTCCCAAATGAGCAATTGGCCGGCCATAGTAAGCTAAGGGGACAAGAACATTAAATGTGGTCATGTTAGGTGTTTAAAAAGAAATAAAATAAGATGAAATAAGCCAAAAAGCTATCATATTTTTATTTCTTCTCTTTCAACCAAAAATATCAGCCATGGGAGGGCTTTGAAAGCTTGAAAATTTCAGCAAGCTTCTCTTCACTCAAGTAAGTGATTTTGATGGCTTTAGATGTTAATTTTTGTACTTTTGAGACCCCTAAAGCTTAAGCTTTCTAAAGAAGGGACTAGTTTGCAATATGGTTGAAAGTCTAAGGACTTTCCATGAGAGATTTTATGTTGTTTGATGAGTTTTTATGAAAGAAAATGAATGATAGGATGATGAGAAACAACTTTTGTGAAAGGTGTTGTCATGAAAACACCTAATTGGGACTAAAATGAAAAAGTCGTAATTTGTTCATTAAGGCAGGAAATTGACGGAATTGAGAATAGTTGTAAGAGGATTAAATGTTCAGCTAGGCTTGTTTAACAAGAAAATGTGATGAAAATTTATTTACGAGCCTAGGGGCAAAATCATAATTTTGCCAAAGTATAGGGGCAAAATGGTCATTTTTTCCTAAGTAGAGATTATGTTGTAATACGATCATTAAGTGATTAAATCAGTAAATTTCATTGTTCTAGATCAAAGAAAATGAGTTTCGGACCTAGAACGTATGAAAAGAGAAATATGGGCAAAAAGTCATTTTCGGCTCTTTCGACATCGAGGTAAGTTCATGTGTAAATGTTGAAATTACGTATGAGCTTATTTAGTATTCCAATGTTGTATGGAATGTATATTACTATATGAATGTATGAAATGTCTCTTGATGAGATGTCAATGGAATTGAATTTAGAGTAATGGGAAAGGTGTATAGCACGATAGGATGATGGTTAAAGGCTCGAGTAAGACCATATTGGGATATGGCCTCGGTGTAAGAATTTGTATAAGACCATGTCAGGGACATGGCATCAATATGTTAGTGTATGTAAAACCCAATTGGGGTAGAGTGACAATGAGAACTATGTGCATGAGACTCAAGAGAGTTATTTAACAATTCGAATTATTCAATGTATATGTGAATGTATGTGGTTGTACCATGAGTAGCACAAGTATGTGTAGAATTGAATTGAGATGAATTCAATAAATGATGAACCCCTAGTGGGGTATGTGTATTTGATGCACTGTGTGAATGAGAACGAGTATCGTAGAAAGTTAAGTAAAAATGGAAACATGTGAGGATGTTCTTGAATGAACATTTGAAATAGAGATATACTTGTTAATTATTATCCATGAATGTAAATAACGGTAAGCTATATGCGATACCTCCCTACATGAGTTTCAATGGTGGGCTAAGTGCGAAACCACTGAGATACCTCCCTACATGAGTTTCAATGGTGGGCTAAGTGCGAAACCACCAAGATATTAGTAGCATGAGCAGCTTATTGAAAATGATTGATGTGTTGTTATATATGATCTTGTGACGATCAGTGCAGGAACGTATGCTAATTAAACGAGCGAATTGGCATGTAATGTGGTAAGAGATTGAATGAGTAAGTTTCAATAATGGTTGAGTAAGTAACCATGAGTTGATGAGAAAAACTCAACATATTGCCTTGGGGTTATGTATATTCAGTGAATATCAATAATTGTCAAATTATACAGATGAGCTTACTAAGCATTATTGCTTACTCTTTTATTTTTCTCATCTCTTATAGGTTTTATTACTTAGCTCGGGTTGAAGACCGTCGGAGATGTTTTCACACTATCGAGCAGACACACGGTATGAGGTATCAAGTCCTTAAGAGTCATGGCATGTATAGGGATTCGTTTAAAGTTGATGAAGTCTAATTGTGGTAACCAAATGTTGTTGGCCAAAGAGTATTCATAGTATGGTTGTGTATAGCCATTTATGATGGTTTAAGTTGTTGTAAATGTTGTGGGAATAATTCTCCCAAGTGTATGAGAGGAAAACTTTATTTTCTTGAACCAAACGTGTTAATTTATTTGTTTCAATTGATGTTTTGAGAATGTTTTGAAGAAGTATATGAATCCATGCAATTGAGAGTAAGAAAAGGCTTGGTAGATAGCTTCTAAGTGCCCATACGGTTAGACACAAGGGCGTGTGTCTAGGCTGTGCATAACCTGCACCTTAGTCTCATAAGTAAGAATAGGCCACAGGTTAATCCCACGGCCGTGTGTTGAAGCCGTGCATGACACACGGTTAGAACATGGGCGTGTGCCCCGGCCGTGTGTAATAAGTCAGTATATCAAGGTATAGTACACGGTCTAAGTCCACGGGCGTGTCAAGGCTGTGTGTAATTAGTCAGTGTCGACCACGGTCGGAAGACATGAGCGTGTAAAGGGGTGCACGGGCGTGTTCAGAACCGCATGGGCGTGTGCCTTAACCGTGGGGCATTTGGCAGAATGCTTGGGTTTAAGCACGGTTGTTGAACATGGGCGTGTGTGTCTACACACGGGCATGTCTCATTCTACACAGGCGTGTGGCCCCTGTTTCAAAGAAAAGTTTCTTTTAACTCGTAAAAGTTTCCAAACACAAGCTTAAGGCCGCGTAGGCCCACGATACGAATGTCTTGGCTAAGAAAGAGAAGTTTTTAATTTGAAACAAAATTTTACAGCCTGTAAGTGTATGATTAAGCAGTTAAAGCATACTAATATCTCGTATCCGATCTAAGCCTCAGACTCGGGTATGGGGTGTTACATTTAGTGGTATCAGAGCTATGGTTTAGTCGGTTCTAGGACTAACCTAGCGTGAGTTAGAGTCTAGCTATACATGCCGTATGTGGATCGTGATAGTGTGATGTCTCCCGGCTCTAACGAAATTATTTTGTTAAGACAGTGATGATTCCCAACCGAGCTAATTTCAGTAAGTTTGTATGATTTCTAAGCTTTATGATTTCTATCATTAAATTACTTAGTATAATGTACATTATTATCATGGAATGATTAATGTTTTGCTAAACAAAGAAATAAATTAGAATAAATACGAGCAAGTCCCGATTGAAGATGAAATTTCCCAGGATACTCAATCTACCACATGAAACAAGAAAGTCCGTATAAGACCAAGCCGAGGCATGGCATCGGCAAGCAAGCAAGATATTATGTAAGTCCAAGGAAAGCTTGGCATTGAATGAGATATCATGTAAGTCCAAGGCAAGCTTGGCATTGAACAAGTTATCATGTAAGTCCAAGGCAAGCTTGGCATTGAACAAGTTATCATGTAAGTCCAAGGCAGGCTTGGCATTGAACAAGTTATCATGTAAGTCCAAGGCAGGCTTGGCATTGAACAAGTTATCATGTAAGTCCAAGGCAGGCTTGGCATTGAACAAGTTATCATGTAAGTCCAAGGCAAGCTTGGCATTGAACAAGTTATCATGTAAGTCCAAGGCAAGGCATGGCATTGGTGAGAACGAGAAAGACTTCGTATAAGCCCATGTCAAGACACAGCCTCGAAACCAAGAAGAGAGATTCCATGTAAGACCGTATCTAGGATATGGCTTTGGCATCGAGCATGTAAGATGAAATTCAGTATCCTCGGTTATTCATGGAAATTCATCGGGCACACAAGTAAAGCTTAAATGAGATAGCAAGAAAGTTAGTAGCAAAGTTGATATTATGCCATTCTAGTTAAGGCTGACTAACAAGTATAATACATGTTATGAATAATGATGCTGAGATTATGTTTATTATAGTAAGGTATACTGATCTATGTGATCAAGTGTTACAGGTACCTTGTTTACCTTAGAAACATGAGACTAGTAAGTACCATGATGTATGTGAGAAGCAGTAAGAGTAAAATGCAGGATATGAGTACAGTCGTCCAATGATAAAATGATGAATAAGACCATGGCGGTACATGTCATCCCATGTAAGACCATATCTGGGATATGGCGTTGGCACCTAGAGGAAATCCCATATAAGACCATATGCCGGACATGGCACTGGTGGTGATGATCGTGTGCTAGTGTAAGACCATGTCCGGGATATGGTATCGGCCACATTATGAGGCGATGTAAGACCATGTTTGGAACATGGCATCGGCATTGATACGTGTGCTAGTGTAAGACCATGTCTGGGACATGGCTTCAACACCAAAGAAAGATCTCGTATAAGACCATGTCTGGGACATGGCATCGACATCTAAGTATGATCTCGTATAAGACCATATCTGGGATATGGCATCAGCATCAAATAGTAATCCCGTGTGTGACCATGTCTGGGACCTGGCTTCGGTATGAGATCGTGTAAGACCATATCTGGGATATGGCGTCGATATCGATATAAGATTTTGTGTAAGACCATAGCGAGGCTATGGCATCGTGACGACATGTAAAACAATAGCTGGACTATGATGTTGTGATACAAGTAAGACCATAGTTGGACTATGGCAATCAAGTAAACGACGTACTCAAAACCCGTAAGACATTCTCTAAATCGATAAGCAATAGTAAGAGGAAGTAGAATCAAATGTTGAATGCTCAAATAGATATTAATGTGGAACTTGAGTAAGTAAAGTCATTGTTCGAAAGTACGAGTAATAAAAACAATTGTGGCATGAAAAATGTGAAAACTCACTTGGAGTGAGTTGTGTGACTATGATGATATTCCATTGATGATGAATGATAAATCATATGTATGTGGTCACGAGAGTCAAGTTATGGGATGCTATGACCTCACCCCCTTACCACTGTTGGATTATGATGAGATGTTATAAGAGTTAAGTTGAGTAAGTTTGCATTCGGTTAATGCAATAATTATGTTAGTATAATTGAGAATGCTTTGTATCACATTGATACATGATACTCTACTATATAGAGTAATTGTTTTTGAAAATGAGGTTGAAGTCCTTGGGGACTATAATAAAAAGGGTTATCATTAATATATGAAAGAGATAAGGTCCTGTATAAGACCATGTTCGAGGCATGGCCTCGGCACCAAGTTATGATTTTGTATAAGACCATATTCAAAATATGGCATCGATACTTGATGTGGAAGCCCATAAAAGACCTTATCCGGGAAATGGCATTGGCATTTAGAGGTCACTCCATATAAGACCACCTTGGAGATGTGACATTGGTGTCGTACCTATATGTATGACGATGAATATACATCTTTGATTATCCCTACTGATCGAAGGGACAGGTAGATGAGTTAGAAATAGAAATGAGACTAGTACTAAAGTCATGTGAAGGAGTGAATACAGATATTCGTGAATGAATCACGAAGAAGCAGGTGCGATGTGTGGCACGATATGTGCTAAATAAATGGCAAGTTTGAGTAAGTTGGCTTGAAGCACATAGGGTTGTGCATAGTTAGTTGATGCCATAGATGGATTATAATAATCCCCTTGTGTATTGTGTACTATTATCCGTTGCCTTTCAGAACGGTTGTGGTTGTTCTTTTCATAAACTATAACTATGTGAGAATGTTAGCTGATAGTGAAAATCAGACAAAACGGTTGCCGATTTAGTTAATCAAATCGACATTTCTTTATCTCTTTGTAACCCTATTCGGGTACTATGAGGAGGAAGTGGGTGATGATTCTAGTATAAGAAGTTAAATCACAAGTTTCATGTTGTATGATGAGTTTTTAGTAAGCCAAATAGAGTTAATAAATTCGACCTAAATGCCCTGTCATCATGAGATATGATGTTAGTAAAGGTTTTAGATTAGTACAATGCAGGAGAAACTCGGATGAGAGTGTGCTAGAAATATATTCTCAGTATGGAGAAAAGAGTAGATTAATGTATTGAGATATGATTCAAGTTACGTGTATATTCACGCATGAATCAAGAAAGAGAATAAAATTACGTGTGTGTATGTGAGTAGGGAGCATGATATAAAGATATGCTCATCGAAATGTTCAAACCGTGATGGTTGAGTTGAAAGCTATTGAAAGAACTATTTATTTAAAAGTTCTAGTCTTGAGATCGATCAAATCAATTGAGAGAAAGAGTTGATGTGTTAGTGATCCCGAGACGATCACTACGTGTCCTTGTTGTAAGTTAGATGTTACGAAAGATCCATGTTAAGCAATGCGAGCTAGTTACTCGGTTGATCTTAGTTGGTAATATCCCAGTTTCAGCAAAGTTAATGACAAGAGCGAGCTTTCTTTTCAGAACAAAAGGGTTCAGAAATGAGATAGTAAGTGGTATTTTAAATAAGCTCTGAATGAGTTTATTGAGATGATAAAATACAAGTTGTATAAGTTTTCTGTTGTCGATGATTCCTCGAGATAGGATTTGAATGATGATAAATCCATAACTTATACAGAAGTTTTGGTATAGGATTCAGTGGTAGCATATCTACTAATGCAAGAAAAAGAAAGTACATCTATGTGCATAAATGTTTTGACTATAGAGTGCATTTCACGATATGATTGAGATTATGGTCAGAAATAGTTGACCACTAAAAGCTGAGTTTTCAAAGCGTATAAGTCAAGACTATTACAGTCGGTGAATGCTTTAATTAGAAAGTGAGGTAAAACCTTATAGATTTCAAATTCAGTTTGACAAGATTCCCTAAGAAGGGGATGTCATTTGAATTGTAGTGAATCAACCAGTGAAGATCCGAATGATCATTTGGGCATGTACGGAGTTCCAAATTAGTGGATTTCTGGATATAGTATAAGCCCCAGAGGAAGAATAACCTAGGTCGCAAGTTACGTTTCGATCTTATGTATCACAACTTAAGAATTATCGGCAAGAGGAATTTTAGGATAAGTGGATTTGCGATTTTGAAGATTAGATGGAAACATTTTAAGAATGTTGGTAACTAACCCTCCTGATAAGATTTTTGGGGACGAAAATCCCTAAGGGGGAGAATTGTAATAGCCCGATTTGGGGGCTAGTCGGAACAATGATCTCGGAATCACTAATTCGAGGTTAGAGAAAATTATTTTCATGTTATGTTATGAGTTACAACATGTTTATGAGTATGCATAAAAATTTTGGTGCCTTAATTTTAGCGATTTCTAGCTAAATTGTGAAAAAGGACTAAATCGCATAGAGTGCGAAAGTTCCATTCTATAGGTTAAAGGTACCAAATAGCTATGGCTTAGTAATTGGAGGTCCCAAATGAGCAATTTGGCCTAGTCTAAGTGAGTTGGCCAGCCATAGTAAGCTAAGGGGACAAGAACATTAAGTGTGGTCATGTTAGGTGTTTAAAAAGAAATAAAATAAGATGAAATAAGCCAAAAAGCTATCATCTTTTTATTTCTTCTCTTTCAACCGAAAATATCATCCATGGGAGGGCTTTGAAAGCTTGAAAATTTCAGCAAGCTTCTCTTCACTCAAGTAAGTGATTTTGATGGCTTTAAATGTTAATTTTTGTACTTTTGAGACCCCTAAAGCTTAAGCTTTCTAAAGAGGGGACTAGTTTGCAATATGGTTGAAAGTCTAGGGACCTGCCATGAGAGATTTTATGTTGTTTGATGAGTTTTTATGAAAGAAAATGAATGATAGGATGATGAGAAACAACTTTTGTGAAAGGTGTTGTCATGAAAACACCTAATTGGGACTAAAATGCAAAAGTTGTAATTTGTTCATTAAGGCATGAAATTGATGGAATTGAGAATAGTTGTAAGAGGATTAAATGTTCAGCTAGGCTTGTTTAACAAGAAAATGTGATGAAAATTTATTTACGAGTCTAGGGGTAAAATCGTAATTTTACCAAAGTATAGGGGCAAAATGGTCATTTTTGCCTAAGTAGAGATTATGTTGTAATACAATCATTAAGTGATTAAATGAGTAAATTTCATTGTTCTAGATCAAAGAAAATGAGTTTCGGACCTACAACGGATGAAAAGAGAAATGTGGGCAAAAAGTCATTTTCGGCTCTTTCGACATCGAGGTAAGTTCATGTGTAAATGTTGAAATTACGTATGAGCTTATTTAGTATTCCAATGTTGTATGGAATGTATATTACTATATGAATGTATGAAATGTCTCTTGATGAGATGTCAATGGAATTGAATTTAGAGTAATGGGAAAGGTGTATAGCACGATAGGACTATGGTTAAAGGCTCGAGTAAGACCATATTGGGATATGGCCTCGGTGTAAGAATTCGTATAAGACCATGTCAGGGACATGGCATCGATATGTTAGTGTATGTAAAACCCAATTGGGGTAGAGTGACAATGAGAACTATGTGCATGAGACTCAAGAGAGTTATTTAACAATTCGAATGATTCAATGTATATATAAATGTATATGGTTGTACCATGAGTAGCACAAGTATGTGTAGAATTTAATTGAGATGAATTCAATAAATGATGAACCCCTAGGGGGGTATGTGTATTTGATGCACTGTGTGAATGAGAACGAGTATCATAGAAAGTTAAGTAAAAATGGAAACATGTGAGGATGTTCTTGAATGAACATTTGAAATAAAGATATACTTGTTAATTATTATCCATGAATGTAAATAATGGTAAGCTATATGCGATACCTCCCTACATGAGTTTCAATGGTGGGCTAAGTGCGAAACCACCGAGATATTAGTAGCATGAGCGGCTTATTGAAAATGCTTGTTGTGTTGTTATATATGATCTTGTGACGATCAGTGCAGGAACGTATGCTAATTAAACGAGCGAATTGGCATGTGATGTGGTAAGAGATTGAATGAGTAAGTTTCAAGAATTATTGAGTAAGTAACCATGAGTTGATGAGAAAAACTCAACATATTGCCTTGGGGTTATGTATATTCAGTGAATATCAATAATTGTCAAATTATACAGATGAGCTTACTAAGCATTATTGCTTACTCTTTTATTTTTCTCATCTCTTATAGGTTTTATTACTTAGCTCGGGTTGGAGACCGCCGGAGATGTTTTCACACTATCGAGCAGACACACGGTATGAGGTATCAAGTCCTTAAGAGTCATGGCATGTATAGGGATTCGTTTAAAGTTGATGAAGTCTAATTGTGGTAACCAAATGTTGTTGGCCAAAGAGTATTCATAGTATGGTTGTGTATAGCCATTTATGATGGTTTAAGTTGTTGTAAATGTTGTGGGAATAATTCTCCCAAGTGTATGAGAGGAAAACTTTATTTTCATGAACCAAACGTGTTAATTTATTTGTTTCAATTGATGTTTTGAGAATGTTTTGAAGAAGTATATGAATGCATGCAATTGAGAGTAAGAAAAGGCTTGGTAGATAGCTTCTAAGTGCCCACACGGTTAGACACACGGGCGTGTGTATAGGCCGTGCGTAACCTGCACCTTAGTCTCATAAGTCAGAATAGGCCATGGGTTAAGCCCACGGCCGTGTGTTGAAGCCGTGCATGACACACGGTTAGAACATGGGCGTGTGCCCCGGCCGTGTGTAATAAGTCAGTATATCAAGGTATAGTACACGGTCTAAGTCCACGGGCGTGTCAAGGCTGTGTGTAATTAGTCAATGTCGACCACGATCGGAAGACATGGGCGTGTAAAGGGGTGCACGGGCGTGTTCCAAACCGCATGGGCGTGTGCCTTAACCGTGGGGCATTTGGAAGAATGCTTGGGTTTTAAGCATGGTTGTTGAATATGGGCGTGTGTGTCTACACACGGGCGTGTCTCATTCTACACGGGCGTGTGGCCCCTGTTTCAAAGAAAAGTTTCTTTTAATTCGTAAAATGTAATATCCGGGATTTTGGGCTTGTGCATTATTGCGTAATTATGTGAAGTAGCATGCCTGTGTGTGTTGTAAATATGTTTTATGAATTTTTAGAACCTTAAGACTGTAGGTGAATGCCTTAGAAAAATATTGAATTTTAAGTTTTAAAGGGGAGCTAAGCCTGAGAGGCCTTAAGAGAAATTGTAGGGGAAATTGGACATAAGAATCAGCTTGTTAAAGTGGCAAGGAGGCGCCACTTAAGGCATTGATAAGTGACGCCTCAAGCAGTGGAGAAGGGCTTGAGTTCGAGCCACAAGGGAAGCAAATAAAAGAGTTTAATTTGGCAGTAAGGAGCAAGAGAGGTGGACGGCAATGGGGCACTAAGGGATGAGTTTAAGATGTGGTTTAATCCTTCTGAAATTTCGGCTAAGTAGAAGATAAATGAGGATTTATTTTAAATTATTTTGAATGTTCAAGGAGGAGGAAAAATAGGAGCAAAGGAAGGGATGAGATAGGGGGAAGTAGTTGGCCGGCCTAGGGACTCCTTTAAGGTGATTTTCGGCCAAGTTTAGTAAGGGGAATAGCCGAATTTCATTAAGGCATTGTAGCCTCTCTTTCGTTTTCTTTTTCTCTCCAAAACCATCATCGCTCTCTTCTTTTTCTTTTAGTCTAGCCGAAATCTTCTTTTCCCTAATCCACCATTGTCGTAACCCCTAAAAAGATTCATACCCTTCCTCTTGTGTTCCTTGTTGAAGCCGAATCTCATATGTGGGTGACCATAGTCGAATGCTCCCCTATCCTTTAGGAGCCGAAAATTATTGATCAACATCTAGCTATAGCCGAATCTCTTAAAGTGGTGCCAGGCAGGAATACAGTCGATCCCAATATTAAGGGTAAGATCAATTGTCATTCGATCTTCAATCTTTTTCTTTTAGTCGAAAGTTAAGGACTAATCCCATTAATATTCTTATTTGCCGAAACTTGGAAGGATCTTTCAGGATTTCTAGTGTAGCCGACTCTAGGGGAGGTCTTCGGGATTTGTGTAGTAACCAAATCGGCAACAAGGTAAGAAGTTGGTTGCATTAATCCTTCGGGATTTGGTTATTTGGCCGAATGGCTTGTTGCTAACATGCTTAAGGTGGTCGAATATAGGAACTAGAGATCTAAAGCATTAGATCGGGATTTTCGGATTTCAAAGTGAAAGCATTAAGTAAACCAGGTGTGTACCCCACACTAACTCTTAATAGATTTATGGCATCAATTTAATATATGTGTTTATAATAATGTGAAAAGTGGGCAAAGGTACCATGTGATGGTACAAAGTACTCAGGTAAGTAACCTTAACATTATGTTAATAAATGATATGAATAATATTATGATATGAATATTTGGAATATGGTACATATGTGAATATCGATAAGAATGTGGAATAAGGCATAAGGCATGATATTGCATATTACATGTGACATGGGGCATATGGGTTATATGGAAAGGGAAGTGATCCGGTGGTTTATACCACAATATCGAATGTGGTGACTCATGTCACGAAATCTGAATGTGGTGACTTATGTCACAAAATAATGTCCGTGGCTATGCCACAAAATTTATAAGAGGCGATGAGCAAGTCGTCTGCGCAGCGATCGCCTTCCGATGATATGTAGCGGATGGAGGGTCGACTTAGTAGTCCCCACGTGTGATGGTTGAATACGGGTGATGTGTAGCGGATGGTTATCTAGGTATGGGTTCGGGTTTGCATCATTATTTCTATCTCATTATATATACGTATGATATGATATGATATGCCCGAATCGTTGGGACTTAGTGTTGGTTATACACACCGAGTCTGCTTTGACTCACCCTGTTGTGGGATATTTTTCAGTGACACTCGATGTGAGACCAAGGTCGGAAGGAGCTTAGTGGTGCCCATGTTCAACTCGGACTTTATTTTAATTTTGGACTTTTTATTTCTAAGTATTTTGGATTTATTCGGGTTTTGTTTTAATGTAATAAGGTCATAGCTATAAACTGATTATGCATGCATTTTTATTTATTTTATTATGATACAATTTTTATCAATTTAAAGTTTAAGCAACTTTTCTTAAAAATAAATCTTTAAATGTTTTAACACCTAACACAAATGATTTTCAATTTAAATAGTAAACTCTAAAAACTTGACTTTTTCCTTTAACTTATGATTTTGAAATATAACAATAAAGTCTTAATAAAGACTAATCTTCGAGAATAATGATGTTTTCAATTTGAACCCAATCCAAATTTTTCTCCTAAATCACCCAAAGTTTTCCAAAGAAACAAACAAGTTTTTAACCGTTTTACTCAAGGAACATACCAGATCCGATCAAGGCTCGTGGGTCAGGTTTGGGGTGTTTCAGCTTGGTATCAGAGCCCAGTTTTAAACTTTTGGCCTTGGGTTTAAAGCCCATAACATTTTCAAAATCGATCCCAAATAAGTTTTGTGAAAAATTTCGTGAAATGAGCAGGTTTTCTGGCATGGCACCTAAGTCTCCGACCCGAAGTCCACCAGGTAAGTACCCCTAACCGTTGTGTGAATTAATGTATGATTTGTATATGGGTATAACGGGAACGTAGAGTAGTATATTAAGTTATGGAACCCTAGGATTAGCTTTCTTCAATACAGAATTACATAAAACTTTAAGGCCTAATTAAACAAACTCAGGATCGAGTCGCCGAGTTAGGGTGTGGCAACCATTGTGCGCATGTCTAGGATTGGATTCGGGAAGAGCACAGTATTTAAGCGATCCTAGTGACTCACCTCCTCTTCACTCGAATCCTACAGTGCGTGTGTAACTGCTCACCCTAACCAAAAGGACTCATTCACAAAGCTAAACTCAATAATTAAAACCCAAAAAGGGACTAGCCATATTTTTATAAAAACCTTAGTTTTAAAAGCACCAAATTACCCCTTTGATTTATAAAAACTCTTTTACAAAAAAAAAAATTTCCGAAATATTCCCGATTTACAAAAATTTACTAAAATACCCTTGGTTTATGAAATTACCACACTACCCTCAATTTTTCTAAAATATTCTTACTTTACAAAAATATCAAAAACCCCTATTTTGCAAAACATCAAGATTGGTTTGGAAATTACCAAAATACCCCTATAGGACAAATTACAAAAATACCCCTGGGATTTAAACGGACAAAAATGTACAAGTGATGAATGTGTGTAGTAGATACTACTGAATGAAGGTGCTTCTTTCTCTGAACTAGGATAGAAGACTTGAAACAAAACTCTGAAATGATCGAAAGAACTACTACTAAACTTCCTTACATAAAACTTGTTCGTGGATAATTAGTGGAACAAAGACTAATGCATAAAACTTTCTAAAACAGATTAAATCGCGATCGTAGACATGAGTTCCAAGGGACGTGGTCGTAATGTGCGAGGACGTGGTAGAGGCAGAATGGCCGTATTGGAACCCGTTAGGTCTGGTCAAGGGTCCGAGAATGAGGTACCACCACCACCACCAATCTGGCGGCGCTTGAGCATCGAGATCGACGGGGATGATGCGATGCTCGCGAGCGATCTTTGCGGGTTCTTGAGAGGGTGGCCGGAGCAGGTGGAGGTGGGGGAGCTCGAAAATCTGTACCCAAGTGACTCCGAGCAAATGGAGCTGAAGTATTCCGTGGCGTATCTGGTGTGGCACCCAGTACGGCTGAGTATTGGATGGATGCGACAGAGCGAATTATGGATGAGCTGGATCTGACTGCTGAAGAGAAGCTGAAGGGAATGGTGTTGCTACTTCGCGATGAGGCATATCAGTGGTGGCTCATAGTTCGGGATGGTGCTACAGCTGAGGATCTCACTTGGGAGTATGTTAAGGCGGCATATCGTAAGAAGTATGTTGGAACTAGTTATACCGATGCTCGAGAGGAAGGCATTTACGGGCCGGTTCAAGGGAACAAGTCTCAGAGCGAGTCGAGGTGAATTCTTAAGGTTAAGCCGGTATGCTCGAGGTATCATCGTGGCTACGAGCATGAGCGATGTGTCCGGTTTGAGGACGGACCGAGGATGACTTTGAGGTTGTTGATAGCTCCACAGCAAGAGCGGGAGTTTACAGTGTTGGTGGAAAAGGCTAAGGTAGCCGAAAGGGTTAAGGAATCTGTAAGGCAGAATACGGACCAGAACAGGCAAAGGAGAGGGTTTGGATCATCAGGGTCATCCGGGAATGCTCAAAAGAGACAGAGGGTGGATGGGCCGCGAGGTCAGCAGGTTGTTACAGGAGGGCAGTATCGTACTTGTGATCAGTGTGGGAAGAGGCACCTAGGAGAGTGTTGGAAGAAGACAGGGGGATGTTTCAAGTGTCGGTCTAAGGAACACATGATTAAGGACTGTCCTATAAAGATAGATGGGGGTCGACCAACAGGTCAGAGTTTCAATCAGGCTGGAAGAGGTGGACCGTAGCCACCACGGGGTCGTGGTCCGAATGGCAGAGGAAATGGTGCTGGAAGAGGACGGGGAACACCAGGCAGAGGTGTTGGTAACGCAAAGGCAAGACAGCTGGGTCTGGTGTATGCAGTTCGCCGGAGGGAAGATGGAGATGCACCGGACGTCATAACCGGTATGTTCCTTATAGCTGATAAGCCTTACTTTGCTTTAATTGATGTTGGCTCGACCCACTCTTATGTTGCATGTAGAGTAGTCGAAATGCTAGGCATAGCATCTGAACTATCTAGTAGGGAGATGACTGTAGTATGCCCGTTAGGTCAAACTATAGTGGTGAATAGAATATTTCGCAATGTACCTCTAGAGATTCAGGGAGTGATATTCTCTGCCGACTTGATGGAACTACCTTTCGGAGAATTTGATCTCATACTTGGCATGGATTGGCTAGTGGAACATCGGGCTATATTGGATTGTGCAGCTAAGCGAATGGAGTTAAAGACCCTGGAGGATGAGGAGATAATTATGATTGGAGAAAGAAGAAACTACTTGTCTAACATAGTTTCTGCATTAAAGGCTGATAAGATGGTTCGAAAAGGGTGCAAGGCATTCTTGACTTTCATTAGTGCGTTGGATGCAAAAGAAGAAGGAGTTAGTGGAGTTAGAACCGTACGGGAATTTGTGGATGTTTTCCCAGAGGAGTTACCTGGAATACCCCCGATAGGGAGGTGGAGTTTGGAATTGACTTATCACTGAGGCGGCGCGCGATATCTATAGCTCCGTATAAAATGGCACCAAAGGAATTGGTGGAGCTCAAAGCTCAAATTCAGGAGTTGCTTGATCATGGGTTCATCCGACCTAGTGTGTCTCCATGGGGAGCACCGGTCTTGTTTGTGAAGAAGAAGGATGGGACTATGCGTATGTGCATAGATTACCATCAGTTGAATAAGCTGACCATCAAGAACAAGTACCGCTGCCAGGACGCATTTAACTTGTTTGATCACCTTAAGGGAGCCGCGGTGTTCTCGAAGATAGATCTACGGTCTGGATATCATCAGCTTAAGGTGAAGGAAGCGGATATCCATAAGACAGCTTTCCAGACAAGATACGGGCATTATGAGTTCGTAGTAATGCCGTTCGGATTGACGAACGCCCCAGCCGCGTTCATGGATATGATGAACCGCATTTTTCAACCCTACTTGGATCGATTCGTCGTTGTGTTCATAGACGACATCCTAGTGTATTCCAAGTCGGAGGAGGAACATTACGAGCATCTCCGGTTAGTGTTGCAAGTATTAAGGGAGAAGAAGCTCTATGCCAAATTCAGCAAGTGTGAATTTTGGCTGAAGGAGGTCGCATTCTTAGGGCATGTAGTGTCTGCAGAGGGAATAAAGGTGGATCCTAGGAAGATTGATGCGGTGTTGGATTGGAAACCACCTAAGTCTGTGGTTGAGGTTCGTAGTTTCTTGGGATTGGTAGGTTACAACAGAAGGTTCGTAGAAGGGTTCTCATCAATAGCCGCACCTTTGACAAAATTGTTGAGAAAGGAAGTACCTTTCAGTATGGACGAGATAGGCAACAGGAAAGCTTTGAGAAGCTTAAGAGGGTCTTGACTGAAGCTCCAGTCTTGATTCAGCCTGAGGCAGGGAAGGATTTTGTGGTGTACTGTGATGCTTCCCACACAGGGTTGGGATGTGTTTTAATGCAAGATGGGAAAGTAGTTACTTATGCGTCTAGAAAATTAAGGCCACATGAGGTTAACTATCCGACGCACGACTTGGAATTGGCGGCGGTGGTCTTTGCTCTTAAGGTATGGAGGCACTATTTATATGTAGAAAAGTCGGTAATCTACACAGACCACAAGAGCCTTAAGTATCTACTGACTCAGAAGGAGTTGAATGGAAAGGGGAAGTGATCTGGTGGTTTATACCACAATATCTGAATGTGGTGACTCATGTCACGAAATCTGAATGTGGTGACTTATGTCACAAAATAATGTCTGGTGGCTATGCCACAAAATTTATAAGGGCGATGAGCAAGTCGCTGCTGCGGCGATCGCTTCGATGATATGTAGCGGATGGAGGGTCGACTTAGTAGTCCCCACGGTGTGATGGTTGGTACGGGTGATGTGTAGCGGATGGTTATCTAGGTATGGGTTCGGGTTTGCATCATTATTTCTATCTGTTATATATACGTATGATATGATATGATATGCCTGAATCGTTGGGACTTAGTGTTGGTTATACACACTGAGTCTGTTTGACTCACCCCGTTGTGGGATATTTTTCAGGTGACACTCAGTAACGGACCGGGTCGGCAGGAGCTTAGTGGTGCCCATGTTCAACTCAGACTTTATTTTAATTTTGGACTTTTTATTTCTAAGTATTTTGGATTTATTCGGGTTTTGTTTTAATGTAATAAGGCCATAGCTATAAACTGATTATGCATGCATTTTTATTTATTTTATTATGATACAATTTTTATCAATTTAAAGTTTAAGCAACTTTTCTTAAAAATAAATCTTTAAATGTTTTAACATCTAACACAAATGATTTTCAATTTAAATAGTAAACTCTACAAACTCGACTTTTTCCTTTAACTTATGGTTTTGAAATATAACAATAAAGTCTTAATAAAGCCTAATCTTTGAGAATAACGATGTTTTCAATTTGAACCCAATCCAAATTTTTCTCCTAAATCACCCAAAGTTTTCCAAAGAAACAAACAAGTTTTTAATCGTTTTACTCAAGGAACATACCAGATCCGGTCAAGGCTCGTGGGCCGGGTTTGGGGTGTTTCATAAAAGTTTCCAAACGCAAGCTTAAGGCTGCGTAGACCCACGATATGAATGTCTTGACTAAGAAAGAGAAGTTTTTAATTTGAAAGGAAATTTTGCAGCCCGTAAGTGTATGATTAAGCAGTTAAAGCATAGTAATATCTCGTATCTGATCTAAGCCTCGGACTCGGGTATGGGGTGTTACAACTTTTGCTAAATTTATGAAATATTTGAATCTTGTGAGAGTTCAAATCTCCTTGTTCTTTTTGGGACTGATCTGACTTATCAAGCTAGGATTGTGGCGTCTTATCCTTCCTTTGTTTTTCCGAACTTATAACTTTAAGTGTGGTGTTTGTTATACCTTATGTTCCTATATCGTTAGATAGTGGGTCAAGGTTTATTTGCTGATTTCACTTTTCTTATCCATCTAAGTGCTTGTAAGTCTTGGGTCAACAATATCTATATTGTTGGTTCAGCCTTTGCCTTAGCTAAACCTATCCATTCCTTTTCTAAACATTCTTTGAACCTTTGTTTGAACCAATCTTCTATCCATTTTCAGCCTTTTCTTGTAACGAATCAAACTTACTCAATTTCTCGATCGGGCAACTAATACGACTCGAATCATCACCGAACCAAGTTTGATGCGATCCCGGCCGCATCATGTTACGACACAACTCGACGTCACCGAGAATAGCCTAAACACTAGGGGCCCAAGTGCAAAATGAAGTTTTTAATTTCAGTTTGTTAATTTGGTTGCTGGAAAATAAGGACTTTGATTCATTTATTTTAGTTACTTTAGTTATTTTAGTTTGTGTCTTTAATTATGTCATAGTTTGAACATTATTAGTATGAGTTCTGCATTTAATAAAGTCATGCATTATGTAACTCTCATGTTAGTTAAGTTTGCATCATAAATTATGACATGCATTATGTAACTCCCATGTTAGTTAAAGTTTGCATCCTTAAATTAAGTCATGCTTTAAGTAACTCATTTGTTCATTTAGTTTGCATCTTAAACCATGCATTTAAGTATCTTAGTTGTTAAATATGTTTGAGTTTGTTTATATAAGTATGTTATTTAATTTGGTTGTTACTTTTTACTGCATAAATTAAAGTGTGTTTATTTTCATTTTAAATAAGGTGATTTGAGCTGCATGTTCATTAATAAATTTGTGTATGAATGTTTATAGTGTGCTTATTCTTATGAGTGTATTTATTGCTTAATTATCTACCTTGTAGGTGACTATTCATATGGCTAATTAACTTTTCAAGTTTAGATGTTTTTTCAAGCCTTCAAAGATCATTATCGATGACTATTCATATGGCTAATTGGCTCTTCAAGTTTGGACATTTTTCAAGCCTTCAAAGATCATCATTGTGGCTATTCAAATGGTCCAAGAGTGTCTCTTCAAATCTGTTCAGTTTTGAAGCATTCAAAGCTAGTTAAGGAGCCAATTAAAGAGATGAATGCACAAGTCTTTTGACATTCAGTTTAAGGGAGATGAAGGGACACCAAACAACACATTAAGGGTTCATTAAGTCAACAATAAAGTGAAGAGGCATGCCTTTTCATCTACACTAGAATCAAGTGAAGAGACATGACTATTGGCTTCCCTACATGACTTAAAAAACAAAATTAATGCTTGTGAAAAAAATTAGTTAATTGCTGGAGTGAAATGTTAAAAATAGGCATTTGAATAGTCATAATAGTGCCTATAAATAGTTTGTAAGAAAACATCATTTTGGTTAGACAACTTTTGCTCAATTTATGAATTATTTGATACTTGTGAGAATTCAAATCTCCTTGTTTCTCTCTAGGACTGATCTGACTTATCAAGCTAAGTCTTGTAGCGTAATTTCCATCCTTGTTTATTGAACTTATCACTTCTAAGTGTGGCGTTCAACATACCTCTGGTTCCTATCTAGCTAGATAGTGGGTCAAGGTTTCTTTGCTATATTCCCAACCATTTTCACCTAAGAGTTGTTTAAGACTCGGGTCAACAAGTTCCTATATTGTTGGTTCTATATTAGCCCCAAGCCGATCCTCATCCATCTTTCATCTAAACCATCTTTGTTACCTTTGTTTGAACATATTTCTCAACCTTTTCCAATTTATTTCGAAAACAATCCAAGCCTTACTTTCTTTCATGATCGGGCAATCTAAACTACTCAAATCAACACCAAACCGAGTTTGTATCATTTAGTATCAGAGTTGGTGAAATTGAAGTGAGTATCAACATTCGTAGCATTACGGGATTGTAAGAGATAAAAAAAATCGAAAAAAATCGTACAAAAAAAATCAATTACAAATTCAAAGTGTGAATATCAGTATTTGTAAGTACAAATTCGTGGTGAAATTTAAAAAAAAAAGGTTGAAGGATTAAAATTCATTTGTTGCCAGAATTCATTACTCTTTCTTTTCTACCATTCAGCCACACTTACATTATTTTCCTTTTGTTTCTAGCCTACTCTTTATCCTAACATCATTTCCTACCCAAACCATCATTACTTTGTAAACCGACCCATATCGACTGACTGCTAAGTCAAAATAGTCCATTGCGAACATATATAGGTGGATTGAGCAGAAAAAGGCAAGAGTGTAGTGAGCCTATTCGAGTGAACAAAAGCCAAGTGAGTGAATTTTCTTTGGAGAGAAATAGTGAGGTTTTTGTTTGTGAGAACTTAAGATGCCAAGAAGTCCTGAAAGAAACCCAAACGAGGGAAGTGGTTTTCAACCTATAAGGAATGTTGGTGGAGGCGTGCCAGATTTTACACTTCAAGCCTTTACGCGCGAAATGGAGCGTCTATTTGATTGAAGGCTCAAACCCATCAAAGAACGATTAGACCGAGTTTGAAAATGGCGCCTTATGAGGCATTGTATTGGCGAAAGTGCCGAACGCCTTTGTATTGGACCGAACTCAGAAAGAACCAGAGAAACCTGTAACATCCCGATTTAGGGCCTAGTCGGAACAGTGGTGCGAGACCACAAATCCAAAGTAGTAAAATGAGTTTTGAGGTTTAAGATATGTTTGCATGATAGTATGAAAGTTTCATGTAGAGATTTTATGAAATTGTCATTGAATGGTCCATTAGGACTAAATTGCAAAAGTTGCAAAATTTGAGATTCTAGATGCTTTTAGTATGAAATAGCTTTGGAATATTAATTAGAAGTCCTTAAATAGAAATTTTCCCAAATTATAAATTTTGGACAAAAATGGACATGAGTTAGAAATTTTGAAAGTTTAGTAAAAAGGGCATTTTGGTCATTTGGCTTTTTAATGATTAAAAAGGATGAAATAAGTCAAAATTTATGTTCATCTTCTTCAAGCTTGGCCGAAACTTTGAAGAACTCCATAGCTAGGGTTTATTCAATTTTTCAAGCTCATAGTAAGTGCATCCTAGCCTCGTTTTAATATTCTTCGTATTTTTGGAGTTCTCGTAACATGAATTAGCTATTTTTAGCTATAAGATGAGCTAAGATGTAACACCCCTAACCCGTATCCATTGCCGGATTAGGGTTATGAGGTATTACTGACCCCAAATTCAGATCATCACAGTTATTCATTACAAATCATACTTAAAATTTTTAATCAAAAACCTTTTGACAATTCAGTCTCATATACGAGGACCAGCTTAAACATATTTCATATATCTACAATTCAAACTATTTAACTACCGAATCTGAAACATTCAAATATTTGGTACACATTTAAGCATTTACTATTCACTTTATATATAATAAGTATAAAGACATCAATTACTATAGTCAAATTTCAACATATTATTTCATGCATTACTCACGAATGCATATTAACACATATCAACTCATAGCATTTTATTGGCTATCTGATCACATATATAACATTTTGAACACTGTAACATAATCGAAGCTACCGTTGATGATAATACAATATGCACATTCAACCATGTCTATTAACAAACCATCTAAACATATGCACTTTGAAAACCAAACAAATGTTCATTAACATAACCGAAACATGAATAACTTATACCCATTTTCCTACTTTAAAATTTGCCTAAACCAACCATTTCAAATCATGATCTAGTACTTACAAAGGTTAACCTAAATGCTAAACTCTTGACTAATTTAGTACAATGCTAGCATTACCATCCATCAAACATCAATAACGCATAATACAAAACTTGTATAAAAGAAAAGACCATAGCCAAATCATTGAAACCAAACACATTCATCATATAGTCAAGAACAATTAAGACTGAATTTAAAACAAATGATCAAGCCATTTTCGCATGGCTATTATATACAAACAAAACATCATTCAAACATTTAGTTAGCCTACACATGCCTTTGATTCAAAAACTAACTTTAAAATACCAAAAAGGGGTGATAGTGTGGTTGACTCTTCCAACGATCCTTTGAGCCCGTAGCTTGACTGGAATCTATAATACGAAACAATGAACACACACGAAATAAGCTACTAGCTTAGTAAGTCTTAAGCATTATATTATATCGTTCAACCGTTTAAACATGAAATAAAATCAATTCATGACATTACATTTACATGTCTTACTTATAACTCAACATAACAAAGTATTACTACTTTACTTAACTTGATGACTTCCAATTTCCTTAACAAATACATCAATTGCCGATTATACATAATAATCACATAGCTAAGTATAACAATATACCTACATGAGCATTTTTAATCCCACTCATGTTTCGAATTTCAAATAACCACGTAGCATATTTTATACACAAAATTCACAACCAAGTATATAACACTTTTCTTTCATCATTTTATTTGCTCACTATCATAGCATATTTATATATATATTTATAACACTAAAGTATGATAGTACATACCTTGTAGTCGAATTAACAAAGCCATTTTCAAAACTTAAGCTTTCTAGATTTGTTTCATGACTTTAATACTATATAACTGAAATTCGAAATTGAAACTCACCGGTATAGAACCTGCTAGGCTTTTGCCCGAATCGCACACACCGGCACTAGGCCTGCTAGACTCAAGGTTTGAAGTTTAAACACCGGCATTTAGCCTGCTAGGCAATAAGCCCGAAATATTTCACCTAAGCACCGGGCACTGCTGCGCTAGGCTCGAAGCCCGAAATAAATCACCGGCACAAGGCCTGCTAGGCTCGAAGCCCGAATATCAACATAATTAATCCTTCAATACACATTTCTTAATTCTATCATCACAAACAAATCATATACTTCATATTACATTCACATATCAAATCGAATATACTTATTCATATCACATTAAACAAAATATATTCAATCCAATATAATACCCTTACATTCGGCTAACTCATACATTTATTCTTAAAATTACTAAATTCATTCATTTACTACGTTCATAAATAATTCTTTGAAGTATATTTGCTTAAGAACTTACCTCGACTATCGACGGACAACGTAGACCGGTTATTCGATAACCTTTGCCTTTCCCCGATCCAAATCTGTTTTTCTTTGTTCTTGATCTAAACACATTAAAATTTAGCTCATTCAAGCACATTTCATCTCAATTTAGTCCCAAAACACATAAATGGGAAATTTACCATTTTACCCCTAATATTTCACATTTTACAATTTAGTCCTATTTGCACAAAACACAAAATACACAAAATTTCACTACAACACCTTAAGGCCGAATATTCATAGGGACCATATTAGTCCATTTCTTTCATTTATTTTTCATTTTAGCCCCCTCAAAAATTCATTTTTGCAATTTAGCCCAAAATACTCAAATTCACTAAAATTTCCAATACAAAACATGCTAATCTTTAACATATCTTTAATATAAAATCATCAAACATCAAAAACCACATCAAACATTGGAGCTTCGGTCAAAAGGGCTTTCAACTGATCAAAGCTTTTCTGACACTTTTCCAACCATTCAAATTTAGCGTCTTTCTGTAATAGCTTTTTCAACGGGGTAGCTATTATAGAAAAACCCTTCACAAATCGTCTGTAGTAACCCGCAAGTCCCAGAAAACTTCGAATTTCAGAAACATTCTTCGGTGGTTTCCAATCAAGTATAGCCGATATTTTATTCGGATCAACCCGAATGCCTGATGCTGAAATGACGTGACCCAAAAAGCTAACTTCCTTCATCCAGAATTCACACTTACTAAACTTTGCATACAACTGTTGATCTCACAAAGTTTGTAGCACTAATCTTAAATGCTCGGCATGCTCGGTTTCATCTCTGGAGTAGATCAGGATATCATCTATAAACACTACCACAAACCAATCCAAATACTGTCTCATCAAAAATCCGATTCATCAAATCCATAAAAACGGCAGTGCATTAGTAAGTCCAAAAGGCATAACCAGAACTCAAAATGTCCGTACCTCGTTCAAATGCGCGTCTTTGGCACATCGTAATCTCTCTCTCATAATCCGATAATAACCCGATCTCATATCTATCTTCGAAAACACTGAAACCCCTTTCAACTGATCAAACAAGTCATCAATCCAAGGCAACGGGTATTTATTCTTTATTGTCACCTAATTTAGCTGCAGATAATCAATACACATTCGCATAGTCCCATCTTTCTTTTTCACAAATAGAACTGGTGCACCCCAAGGAGAAAAACTCGGTCGAGCAAAGCCCCTATCTGTCAACTCTTGCAACTGTGCTTTCAACTCTTTTAATTCAGTAGGTGCCATCCAATACGGATCTATTGAAATCGGAGTCGTCTCCGGTACTAATTCAATACCAAACTCTATCTCTCGAACTGGCGGTAAACCCGGTAATTCTTTAGGGAACACCTCTGGGTATTCACACACCACTGGTACAGATTCAATTTGTTTTTCGGGCACTTTATTATCCAACACATAGGCCAAGTAAGCTTCACATCCTTTTTTCACATATTTACAGGCTAACATCGAGGATATTACTGCCGGTAACCCATTCAAGTCACTAGATTCAATCTGGATGATCTCATCGTTCTGACATTTCAATTCAATGGTCTTTCTTTTGCAATTCACCACAACATCGTGCAAAGTTAACCATTCCATTCCCAAAATTATATCAAATTCGTTGAAAGGCAACAACATTAAATCAGCTGGGAAACATGAATCTCGAATCATCAACGGGCAACATTTACACACTTTATCAACGAGAACACATCTACCCAAGGGGTTGGACACACGGATCACAAACTCAGTAGACTCAACAGTCAGAGTCTTACTGGATACTAGAGTTTTACACACATATGAATGAGCCGAACCAAGATCAATCAATGCAATCACAGTAGTATCATAAAGAGTGAAAGTACCAGTGATAACATCTGGGGAAGAAGCATCCTCTCTGGCACATATAGCATATGCTCTAGCTGGTGCACGAGCCTCCGATCTAACCGCAGTGTCTTCAGTTCCTTTCTGACTGCCACTAACATTTCCTGAATGCCTAGGTGGTCTGCCTCACACTGACACGTTACTCGATCTGATATTCTGAGCCGTATTTTGCTCGGCTAACATTGGGCACTCTCTGATGAAATGATCTGACGATCCACATTTAAAACAGGACAGATCTCGAAATCTACAACTCCCAGAATTCCATTTACCATAATGCTTGCATTCAACTCGATAATGCTGAGCATTACCAACACTGGCCATCGAAGTCACACGGGAACCCACTGGAGGTCGATCTCGTCTAGACATGTCTGAAGTAGTTTTATGTCGGCCAAAGTCATCTCTGAACTTCTTAGATACAGAATGGAAAGTCTTACTCGATGATCTTTTACGAGTGTCTCTAGCTTCCATTTCAGCCTTTCTTTTATCTTTCCCAAGCTCTTCAGCTTTGCAAGCTCGCTCGACAAGTACTACGAACTATTTGATTTCAAGAATGCCAACAAGCAACTTTATGTCTTCATTCAAACCGTCTTCAAATCTTTTGCACATAATGGCTTCAGTTGATACACACTCTCAGGCATATCGGCTCAATTTAACAAATTACATTCACATATCAAATCGAATATACTTATTCATATCACATTAAACAAAATATATTCAATCCAATATAATACCCTTACATTCGGCTAGCTCATACATTTATGCTTAAAATTACTAAATTCATTCATTTACTACGTTCATAAATAATTCTTTGAAGTATATTTGCTTAAGAACTTACCTCGACTATCGACGGACAACGTAGATCGGTTATTCGATAACCTTTGCCTTTCCCCGATCCAAATCTGTTTTTCTTTGTTCTTGATCTAAACACATTAAAATTTAGCTAATTCAAGCATATTTCATCTCAATTTAGTCCCAAAACACATAAATGGTAAATTTACCATTTTACCCCTAATATTTCACATTTTACAATTTAGTCCTATTTGCACAAAACACAAAATACACAAAATTTCACTATAACACCTTAAGGTCGAATATTCATAGGGACCATATTAGTCCATTTCTTTCATTTATTTTTCATTTTAGCCCCCCTCAAAAATTCATTTTTGCAATTTAGCCCAAACTACTCAAATTCACTAAAATTTCCAATACAAAACATGCTAATCTTTAACATATCTTTAATATAAAATCATCAAACATCAAAAACCACAAGAACATGTAAATGGCCGAACATCAAGCATGCTCAAATTTAAAAATTCTACCATGGGTCAACTAATATTCGAAACAACGATCTCAAAAACGTAAAAATTATCGAAAACCGAAGTAAAACACACCTTAAATTGAGCTAGATGATGGCCGAACACTTCAAAGTCTTTAAACCCTTATTTTCTTAGCTAACATATGACAAATTAAAGATTAAGAACAAATAAAATGGCTTTTAATTTCATATAATTTAACATATAATAACATTTTTAATGATTTACCATTTTAACCTTTAATTAATAATAAAAACAACTTATAATTTAAGGTCACACTTGACCTTTGCCGCCCAATAACTCATAAAATGGGTTAATTACCCTTTTAATACTCCATATTAGAAAGCCATCATCATTTAAGCCCTTTCCACTATAGTATGCAACTTTTACACTATACGCGATTTAGTCCCTTTTGTTAAATTAAACACTCAAACGATAAAATTTTTATACGAAACTTTCACACATCATAAACCACATATAATTTACACAAAAAATAATATTTAAAAAAATTTTCGGACTCGGATTTGTGGTCCTGAAACCACCATTCTGATTAGGGTCAAATTCAGTCTGTTACATAAGATGCATGTTCAAAAATCTACCCATGTATGGTATGTTTGTAAAATGATGTTTTATGGAAGATTATGAGAGTTTGATGTTAGATAAACATTTTTTTCTAAGTGAATTTCATGAGAAATGCTAGTAGGGACTAGTTTGTAAAATTTATGGAATTTGTTATACATGGTAGAAATTGTAAGAATTTGATATTTCTATAGTTGAGACTATTAATCAGCTAAGCATGAAGTATTAGAAAGTTGAATGAAAATCACTTTACGAGCCTTGGGGTAAAAGTGTAATTATGAGAAAGTTTAGGGGCGAAATAGTAATTTTGCTGAAGTATGAGTTAAGAGTCAATTTAGTCAATGTGAGTATTAAATGAGCTAAATTATTATTATAGATCAAGAAAAATGAAGCCCGGACCGAAACCGAGGCAAGAACAAAGTCGAGGACTAAATTACATATCTACCTATATTTTGTACATTGAGGTAAGTTTGTATGATTTCTAAGCTTTATGATTAATATCATTGAATTGCTTAGTATAATGTACAATATTACCATGAAAATGTTTAATGCTATGTTAACAAAGAAATCAATGATATTAAGCATGAGAAAGTCCCGATTGAAGTTGAATTACTTAGGATACTCGATCTATCACATGAGACAAGAAAGTCCGTATAAGACCAAGCCAAGGCATGGCATCGGCAATCAAGCAAGTTATCATGTAAGACCAAGACTAGTCTTGGCATTGAAGAGTTATTATGAGATGAAGACCCATATAAGTCCAAGCCAAGGCATGGCATTGGTGAGTCCCCAAACAAAGATGTCATGTAAGTCCAATACAAGTCTTGGCATTGAAAAGTTATCATGAGATAGAGATTTCATGTAAGTCCAAGCCAAGGCTCGGCATTGACCAGTTCACGAGTAAAGATACCAAATAAGACCATGTCAAGACATGGCAATGGTAAGTTCCCAAGGGAACATATAAGTAAGACTTTGTGTAAGTCCATGTCAAGACATGGCATCGATACCAAGTTGAGAGATCCCATGTAAGACCATATCTAGGGTATGGCTTTGGCATCGAGATATATGTGAGATGAGATTCAGTATCCTCGGTTATTCATAGTAAATCATCGGGCAAAAGAGTAAAGAATAAATTAGAAAGCAAGAAAGTTAAGCAAGTAAAGCTATCATCAAAGTATGCTAGTTAAAGTTAACTAAGATTATTATTCATGTTATGAATGATGAAGTTAAGATTATGCTTACCTTATCAAAGTATGCTAACCTATATGATTAAGTGATACAGGTACTTTGTTTACCTTACAAGCATGAGACTAGTAAGTACCATGATAAGTGTAAGAATCACCAAGAGTAAGTAAGCTCAAGCATGGGAACTTAGCAATGCCTTTGCTTATGATGAATGAGTATGTTAAGTATATATATTTATATACGCTGTAATATGCATTACATGCAAACTTACTAAGCGAAATGCTTACGTCTTTAATTCTTTCTTTCCATGTAGTCCCGCCAAGCTAATCTCGTCGATCATCGTTATCGGAGCTCAGAGCACACTATCAATCGCTATTTTGGTATAGCCAAGTTGTTTATATTAAGTATGGCATGTATAGGAAGCATTTCATTTTGAGTTATGTTTTAGGATTAGCCAAAGTGTTGACTATCAAGCTTAGTATTCTTTTTGTATATGGCCAAAGAGATGGGTCATGAATGATTAAGTATGTATGTTTTTATCTATCAATGAAGTATGCACCATTGTTCATGTTAGATGTAATACTTGAGTTATTGACTTGAGTATTGGATTGATCTTGATATCAGGATGGCAATTGGCTTGGAAGATAGCCTCTAGGTGCCCACACGGATAGACACACGGGCGTGTGTCTAAGCCGTGTGCCCCCTACACATTAGTGTTTTAAGTCAGAATAGACCACGGGCTAATCACACGATCGTATGTTTAGGCCGTGTGTGACAAACGGTTAGCACATGGGCGTGTGCCCTGGCCGTGTGAAGTCTGCACCTTGCACTAGTAAATTGAATTACCATACGGCTGAGGTACACGGGCGTGTGTATGGACCGTGTGGATAAGTCAGAATGCCAAAGTTTAGCACAGGGGCCGAAGCCACGAGCATGTCAAGGTCGTGTGAACTTAGTCAGTGTCGACCACGGGTGGAAGACACGGGCATGTCTTAGGGGTACACGGGCGTGTCCCAAGTCACATGGGCATGTGACCACTGTTTCGAGGAAAAGTTCCCGATTGAGTTCCGAAAGTTTCTGGATAGATGTTTAAGGCTTCGTAGGCCCATGAAACGTATGTTTGATTAAGAAAGAGAAGTTTCGGTTTTGAAACAAAATTTTACAGCCCGTAAGTACATGTTTCCTTAAGTTCAAGTATGGTAATGTCTCGTATCCAGTCTCAGTATCGGACTTGGGTATGGGGTGTTATTTTTAGTGGTATCAGAGCTATGGTTTAGTCGGTTCTAGGACTAACATAGCACGAGCACGAGTCTAGCTATACATGCCAAACGTAAGAATGTTTTTATAATGATAGTGTGGCGTCTCCTGACGACTTAAATTATGTTTATACATATAGTAAATGGATCCCGAAAGAGCTGTAGAGGATGACGTAGAAAGTAACCGCTGGCTCCCGCTGAAGGGATGGTGCCTAACGAGAATAAGAATAGACCCACTACGGTGAGTCAGAGAGGAGGAGAAGAGGATAGAGAAGCCTTTCTCTATATGATGAACACGTGGTATACAGAGTTCGTTCGTACAAACCCGAATGCTCAAACCCCTCCACCCCCGCCTATTCCTCAACCTATCCTAGTAGCCCCTCAAGTAGTAGAGGTGGTAAGAGGAGAGAAGCCTTCGGTTGATAGGATCAGGAAACATGGGGCAGAAGAATTTCGGGCTAAAAAGGATGATGATCCGAAAAAGGCCGAGTTCTGGTTGGAAAACACCATCAGGGTATTCAATGAATTGTCATGCACGTCTAAGGAATGCATGAAGTGTGTGGTCTCTCTTTTAAGAGATTCTGCTTACCAATGGTGGAACACCTTAGTGTCAGTGGTACCACGAGAAAAGATCACGTGGGAGTTCTTTCAAGAAGAGTTCAGAAAGAAGTATATCAGTCAAAGATTTGTTGATCAGAAGAGAAAGGAATTTCTAGAACTAAAGCAAGGCAAGATGTCCGTAACTGATTATGAGTGTGAGTTTGTACGACTCAGTAAATACGCTCGAGAGTGTGTATCCACCGAGGCCATCATGAGCAAGAGATTCGAAGATGGGCTAAATGAGGACATCAAATTGTTTGTTGCTGTCCTAGAACTGAAGGAATTCGTTGTGCTAATAGAGAGGGCTTGTAAAGCCGAAGAACTAGTAAAAGAGAAAAAGAAGGTTGAGATTGAGTCTCGTGACTCGAAGAAGAGACAGTGGAATAAGTCATTCCAATCTTCTTCCAAGAAGCCAAGAGATTTTTCCTCCCGATCAGCTTCATCTACTGGGTTTTCAAGTAGAAACAAGAGTAAATCATATTCGGGAAATAAGGCACAGACTACTTCAGTTGCTAGTGTGGGGAACATTCGTTCGGATAGACCCGACTACCCACAGTGTGGCAGACGTCATCTTGGAGAATGCCGAGTGCATGAAAATGCATGTTTTAGATGTGGTGCCGAAGACCACTACATAAAAGATTGTCCTGAGACGAAAAAAGAAGAGAGAACTCAGAACCTGAGATTCGAGAATATGGTCAGAGGAAGACCGCAGAGAAACCCTGAAAGTGGGGCAAGAAGAAGAGGTAACCCTAGAGAGTAGGCCGCGAGACCTGAGGGTAGGGCGCCTGCAAGGACTTATGCCATTCGCGCTCGCGAAGAGGCATCTTCCTCGGATGTTATTACGGGTACCTTTTCTCTTCATGATATTAAAGTTATTGCTTTAATAGATCCCAAATCCACACACTCTTACATTTGCATAAAACTAGTATCCAGTATGAGTATGCCTATAGAGTCTACAGAATTTGTGATTAAAGTGTCTAATCCATTAGGCCAAAGTGTGTTGGTCGATAAAGTATGTAATGATTGCCTATTGATGATTAGAGGTCATTATTTTAAAGCGAACCTTATGTTGTTACCATTTGATGAGTTTGACATCATTCTTGGTATGGACTGGTTGACCACTCATGATGTAATAGTAAATTGTGGGAAGAAATATATTGAGATGAAATGTGAGAATGGGGGCACTCTCCATGTAGAATCAGACGATCAAGGTAGATCACTGGTAATGATTTCTCATATGACAGCATAGAAATACATAAGAACAGGGTATGAGGCATATTTGGCCTTTGTGATGAATGATAGAGAAATAGAGTTAAAGATTGAGTCGAAGACAGAGATAGTATATGAGTACTTGAATGGTTTTCCGAAGAATTACCAGACTACCATCGCTTAGAGAGATTGAGTTCAAAGATTGAGCTAGCTCCAGCATCTGTACCAATATCTATTTCTTCTTACTGTAATGGCTCCAACGGTTCGTTCGGAGAGTTGAAGTCACAGCTTGCAAGACTTGACAGATAAGGGTTTTGCAAGATCAAGTTGTTCTCCATGGGGTGCTCCAGTTTTATTTGTGAAAAAGAAAGATGGCACCATGAGATTGTGCATAGATTACCGTCAGCTTAATAAAGTGACAGTACAAAACAAGTACCCATTGCCATGGATCGATGATTTGTTCGATCAATTGAAGGGGGCCACTGTGTTCTCTAAGATAGACTTGAGATCTGGGTACTACCAGTTGAGAGTAAAGGATTCAGATGTATCCAAGACCGCTTTTCAAACGAGGTATGGGCATTATGAATTTTTATTCATGCCCTTTGGATTAACCAATGCTCCTACGGTATTCATGGACTTAATGAACCGTATTTTCAAGCCATACCTCGACAAGTTTGTAGTCATTTTTATCGGCGACATATTGATTTATTCCCGAGATGGGAATGAGCATGCTGAGCATCTACGAACGGTCTTGCAGACTTTACGAGAAAATCAGCTTTATGCCAAGTTCAGTAAAAGTGAATTTTGGCTCAAGGAAGTAGGATTTCTGGGACATATTGTCTCAAGAGATGGAGTCCGAGTAGATCCAAGTAAGATTTCGACCATAATGGACTGGAATCCATTGAGGAATGTCTCTGAGATTAGAAGTTTTCTAGGCCTAGCTGGCTATTATAGACGATTCGTCAAGGGGTTTTCCATGATTGCAACTCCGATGATGAAATTGTTACAGAAAAATGTGAAGTTTGAGTGGATAAAAAGATGCCAACAAAGTTTTGAGAAACTAAAGGCATTATTGACAGAAGCTCTGATTTTAGTACAACTTGAGATAGGGAAAGAGTTCGTGATATACAGCGATGCATCCTTAAACGGATTAGGCTGTGTACTTATGCAAGAAGCCAAAGTGATTGCTTAGCCTCAAGACAGCTAAAGCCCCATGAGAAGAATTATCTGACGCACGATTTAGAGTTGGCTGCCATAGTCTTCGCATTGAAGATTTGGAGACACCATTTATATGGTGAAAGATGTCAAATTTTCACCGATCACAAAATTTTTAAGTACTTGATGACGCAGAAAGAGTTGAACTTAAGGCAACGGAGATGGTTAGAGTTGATAAAAGACTATGAGTTGGTCATTGACTACCATCCCGGAAAGGCAAATGTGGTCGCCGATGCTTTAAGCAGAAAGTCCCTATTTGCATTAATGGCAATAAACTCACGGATGACTTTATTCAATGATGGTTCTATTCTATATGAGTTGAGAGCTGGACCAGTATTCCTCCAAGAGATCTTTGAGGCTCAGAAAGAAGATAGCGAATTGCAAGTCAAGAGAGCTCAATGCGAGTCAGATGTTGAATCCAACTTTCTGATTAATTCCGATGGATGTTTGATGTTTAAAGATAGAGTTTGTGTACCAAGAAAGGAAGAGCTTATTCAGAGAATTTTGCATGAGGCACATAACGGATGTTTATCTATACATCCGGGTGGTACCAAGATGTATAATGACTTGAAGCAACAGTATTGGTGGCCGAGAATGAAGAAAAATATTTCAGAATTTTTTTCCAAATGCATGATTTGTCAGCAAGTAAAGGCTGAACACCAAGTACATTCGGGTTTGCTTCAACCCATTTTGGTTCCTGAATGGAAATGAGACCGTATCACCATGGATTTTGTAACGGGTTTACCGTTGTCACCAAGCAAGAAAGGTGCTGTATGGGTTGTGGTTGGCAGACTTACGAAGTCGGCCCATTTCATACCTGTACGAGTGGATTACTCACTCGACAAGTTGGCAAACTTGTATGTTTCAAAAATAGTAAGGCTACATGGAGTTCCTTTATCAATCATATTGGATAGAGATCCGAGATTCACCTCCAGATTTTGGAAGAAGTTACAAGAGGCCTTGGGTACAAAATTGAGTTTTAGTACAGCTTTTCATCCTCAAACTGACGGTCAGTCAGAGAGGTTAATACAAGTACTCGAAGATATGCTCTGGTGTTGTATTCTTGAATTCCAAGGTAGTTCGGAAAAGTTTCTCCCATTAGTAGAATTTGCCTACAATAATAATTTTAAGTCGAGCTTGAAGATGGCGCCCTATGAGGCTTTATATGGGCGTAAGTGTCGAACGCCTTTATATTGGACTGAACTCAAGGAAAACCAGATTCACGGGGTTGATTTGGTTAGAGAAACCGAAAAGAAGGTGAAAGTAATTCGAGAAAGCTTAAAGCCTGCTTCTGACAGACAAAAATCCTACTCAAATTTAAAAAGAAAAGAGATAGAGTATCAGGTCGGGGATAAAGTTTTCTTGAAAGTGTCACCATGGAGAAAGGTTCTCAGATTCGGCCGGAAAGGCAAGTTGAGTCCACGTTTCATTGGACCATATGAGATTACCGAGAAAGTTGGACCGGTAGCTTACCGATTGGCTTTGCCATCTGAGTTACAAAAGATACATGATGTGTTTCACGTATCTATGTTGTGACACTACCGATCAGACCCTTCACATATAATTACCCCGTCAGAGATAGAGATTCATCCCGACATGACTTATGGTGAAGAACCAGTTAAGATTTTAGCTCGGGAAGTCAAACAGCTAAGAAATAAAAGTATTGCCCTAGTGAAAGTGTTATGGCAAAGACATGGGATAGAGGAAGCTACGTGGGAACCAAAAGAGAGCATGAGAAACCAGTACCCAAACCTATTTGCTGGTAAGATTTTCGAGGACAAAAATTCCTAAGAGGGGGAGAATTGTAACATCCCGATTCAGGGCCTAGTCGAAACAGTGGTGCGAGACCACAAATCTGAAGTAGTAAAATGAGTTTTGAGGTTTAAGATATGTTTGCATGATAGTATGAAAGTTTCATGTAGAGATTTTATGAAATTGTCATTGAATGGTCCATTAGGACTAAATTGCAAAAGTTGCAAAATTTGAGATTCTAGAAGCTTTTAGTATGAAATAGTTTTGGAATATTAATTAGAAGTCCTTAAATAGAAATTTGCCCAAATTATAAATTTTGGACAAAAATGGACATGAGTTAGAAATTTTGAAAGTTTAGTAAAAAGGGCATTTTGGTCATTTGGCTTTTTAATGATTAAAAAGGATGAAATAAGTCAAAATTTATGTTCATCTTCTTCAAGCTTGGCCAAAACTTTGAAGAACTCCATAGCTAGGGTTTATTCAATTTTTCAAGCTCAAAGTAAGTGCATCCTAGCCTCGTTTTAATATTCTTCGTATTTTTAGAATTCTCGTAACATGAATTAGCTATTTTTAGCTATAAGATGAGCTAAGATGCATGTTCAAAAATCTACCCATGTATGGTATGTTTGTAAAATGATGTTTTATGGAAGATTATGAGAGTTTGATGTTAGATAAACATTTTTTTCTAAGTGAATTTCATGAGAAATGCTAGTAGGGACTAGTTTGTAAAATTTATGGAACTTGTTATACATGGTAGAAATTGTAAGAATTTGATATTGCTATAGTTGAGACTATTAATCAGCTAAGCATGAAGTATTAGAAAGTTGAATGAAAATCACTTTACGAGCCTTGGGGCAAAAGTGTAATTATGAGAAAGTTTAGGGGCAAAATAGTAATTTTGCCGAAGTATGAGTTAAGAGTCAATTTAGTCAATGTGAGTATTAAATGAGCTAAATTATTATTATAGATCAAGAAAAATGAAGCCCGGACCGAAACCGAGGCAAGAACAAAGTCGAGGACTAAATTGCATATCTACCTATATTTTGTACATTGAGGTAAGTTTGTATGATTTCTAAGCTTTATGATTAATATCATTGAATTGCTTAGTATAATGTACAATATTACCATGAAAATGTTTAATGCTATGTTAACAAAGAAATCAATGAGATTAAGCATGAGAAAGTCTCGATTGAAGTTGAATTACTTAGGATACTCGATCTATCACATGAGACAAGAAAGTCCGTATAAGACCAAGCCAAGGCATGGCATTGGCAATCAAGCAAGTTATCATGTAATACCAAGACAAGTCTTGGCATTGAAGAGTTATTATGAGATGAAGACCCATATAAGTCCAAGCCAAGGCATGGCATTGGTGAGTCCCCAAGCAAAGATGTCATGTAAGTCCAAGACAAGTCTTGGCATTAAAAAGTTATCATGAGATAGAGATTTCATGTAAGTCCAAGCCAAGGCTCGGCATTGACCAATTCACGAGTAAAGATACCAAATAAGACCATGTCAAGACATGGCAATGGTAAGTTCCCAAGGGAACATATAAGTAAGACTTTGTGTAAGTACATGTCAAGACATGGCATCGATACCAAGTTGAGAGATCCCATGTAAGACTATATCTAGGGTATGGCTTTGGCATCGAGATATATGTGAGATGAGATTTAGTATCCTTAGTTATTCATAGTAAATCATCAGGCAAAAGAGTAAAGAATAAATGAGAAAGCAAGAAAGTTAAGCAAGTAAAGCTATCATCAAAGTATGCTAGTTAAAGTTAACTAAGATTATTATTCATGTTATGAATGATGAAGTTATAGATTATGCTTACCTTATCAAAGTACGCTAATCTATATGATTAAGTGATACAGGTACTTTGTTTACCTTACAAGCATGAGACTAGTAAGTACCATGATAAGTGTAAGAATCACAGAGAGTAAGTAAGCTCAAGCATGTTAACTTAGCAATGCCTTTGCTTATGATGAATGAGTATGTTAAGCATATATATTTATATACGTTGTAATATGCATTACATGTAAACTTACTAAGCGAAATGCTTACGTCTTTAATTCTTTCTTTCCATGTAGTCCCGCCAAGCTAATCTCGTGGATCATCGTTATCGGAGCTCAGAGCACACTATCAATCGCTATTTTGGTATATCCAAGTTGTTTATATTAAGTATGGCATGTATAGGAAGCATTTCATTTTGAGTTATGTTTTAGAATTAGCCAAAGTGTTGGCTATCAAGCTTAGTATTCTTTTTGTATATGGCCAAAGAGATGGGTCATGAATGATTAAGTATGTATGTTTTTATCAATCAATGAAGTATGCACCCTTGTTCATGTTAGATGTAATACTTGAGTTATTATGCACCCTTGTTCATGTTAGATGTAATACTTGAGTTATTGAATTGAGTATTGGATTGATCTTGATATCAGGGTGGCAATTGGCTTGGAAGATAGCCTCTAGGTGCCCACACGAATAGACACACGGGCGTGTGTCTAAGCCGTGTGTCCCCTGCACATTAGTGTTTTAAGTCAGAATAGACCATGGGCTAATCACACGGCCATATGTTTAGGTCGTGTGTGACACACGGTTAGCACATGGGCATGTGCCCTGGCCATGTGAAGTCTGCACCCTGCACTGGTAAATTGAATTACCACACGGGTGAGGTACACGGGCATGTGTATGGACCGTGTGGATAAGTCAGAATGCCAAAGTTTAGCACACGGGCCGAAGCCACGGGCGTGTCAAGGCCGTGTGAACTTAGTCAGTGTCGACCACGGGTGGAAGACATGGGCATGTCTTAGGGGCACACGGGCGTGTCCCAAGTCACATGGGCGTGTGACCCCTATTTCGAGGAAAAGTTCCCAATTGAGTTCCGAATGTTTCCGAATAGGTGTTTAAGGCTTCGTAGGCCCATGAAACGTATGTTTTGATTAAGAAAGAGAAGTTTCGATTTTGAAACAAAATTTTACAGCCCGTAAGTACATGTTTCCTTAAGTTCAAGTATGGTAATGTCTCGTATCCAGTCTCAGTCTCGGACTTGGGTATGGGGTGTTACAAAATAGAAGAGAAAGTAAAAGTGACTCGCGATTGTTTAAAAGCTGCTTCAGACAGACAAAAGTCCTATGCGGATTTGAAACGGAAAGATATTGAGTTTCAAGTTGGTGATAAGGTATTTTTGAAAGTATCACCGTGGAAGAAGGTTCTCAGATTTGGCCGGAAAGGCAAATTGAGTCTGCGTTTTATCGGACCGTATGAGATTACCGAGAGGATAGGGCCGGTAGCCTATCGTTTGGCTTTGCCATCTGAGTTGGAAAAGATCCATGATGTATTTCACGTCTCTATGTTGTGATGTTACCGATCAGATCCTTCGCATGTGATTGTACCGACAGAGGTTGAAATTCAACCCGATATGACTTATAGCGAAGAGCCGATTAAGATTTTGGCACAGGAAGTCAAACAGTCAAAGAATAAAACTATAGCTCTTGTGAAAGTATTGTGGCAAACACACGGGGCAGAAGTGGCTACGTGGGAGCTTGAGGAGGCTACGAGAAACCAATATCCAAACCTTTTTACCGGTAAGATTTTCGGGGACGAAAATCCCTAAAGGGGAGAACTGTCACAGCCCGATTTAGGGCCTAGTCGGAACGGTGGTTGCGAGACCACAAATCTGAGGTAGAAATATGTGTTTTATGGTTTTTATGAGGTCTATGACATGTTTGCATGATTGTGTGAAAATTTCATGAAGAAATTTTATAATTTAGTGATCAATTTATTCATTAGGACTAAATTGCAAAGATTAAAAAATAAGATATTCTAGAAGTTTCAAGTATGAGATAGTACTATAAAAATTATTAGAGGTCCTTATTTAGCAATTATACCATTATATTTGATGATGGACAAAAATAGACATGGGAAGGAAAAATCTCAAGAACGGGACCTTAAGGGCATTTTGGTCAATTGGTTAAAAAATTAATTAAAAGGGAAAATAAGTCAAAAATCTTGTCCATCTTCTCCATGCTTGGCCGAAATTCTCAAGGACACCATAGCTAGGGTTTTTCAACTTTCAAGCTTGATTGTAAGTACCTCCTAGCCCCGTTTTTGATATTCTTCGTATTTTTTAGATCCTCGTAGCTCGATTTAGCTATTTCTAGCTATATTTTAAGGTAGGGTTCATGTTCAAAAATTTACCCATGTATGACATACATTTATTTTGATGTTTAATGGAGGAATATGAAAGTTTGATGTATGATAAACATCTTTTTCTAAGTGATTTTCATGGAAAATTCATAAAAAGGACCAAGTAGTAAAAGTGATAAAATATGTAGTAAAAATCAGTTTTGAAGGAAAGTGTGAGCTTTTATAGGCTCAATAAATGTTCAGCTAGGCTTGGGTAACCAAGGAAATGAGTACATTTCATTATACGAGCCTAGGGACCATTTTGTAAATATGTGAAAGTTTAGGGGCAAAATCATAATTTTTGCCAAAGTATGATCATGGGTTATTTTAGTCAATGTGATCATTAAATAAGTGAATTTGTAATTATAGATCAAGAAACACAAAATCCAGACCAAAACCGAGGAAAGAATAAGGTGGTGGACTAAATCGAACAACTATACATATTTTGTTACCGAGGTAAGTTTGTGTGTAATAAATCAACATAACGATGTTATGTTTTAAAATGCTTAATATCATGAGAAATGTATAATATCTTTACGAAATTGGTTAATGAAGTCCCGATGAAAGTATGATGAAATTTTATTAAGTTGAAGTCTCGGTTGAACCTTAGGAATGGAAAGGATACCATTGTCATGACATGAAATTAAAGAGGTCCCATATAAGACCATGTTTGGGACATGACCTCGGTATCGAATGGAGATCCCGTATAAGACTATATCTGGGATATGGCATCGACATCGAGTAGAAATCCCGTGTAAGACCACGTCTGGGACCTGGCTTCGATATGAAATCGTGTAAGACCATGTATGGGACATGGCATCGATATGCGATCTCGTATAAGACCATATCTGGGATATGGCGTCGACATCGATAAGAGATCCCGTATAAGACCATATCTGGGATATGGCATCGGCATCAATATGTGATCCCATGTAAGACCATATCTAGGATATGGCATTGGCATCTTATTACGTGTATGACGAGTTCGAGTATCCTTAAATATTCCAAATGGTTCAACGTGATAAAGAGCTAAGTCTATGATCAAGATGTAACAGTGCTAAAGTTACGTGATGAAGTGACACAGGTATATATGAGTAATTTACGAGAAATGAGTCCGATATGTGATATGAGATCGGTAAGAGTAAGCATGAGTAAGTTATGTCAATGTGCTTAAGAACTTGTGTTATTACTCAATGTAATGTGTGGATGTTATCATGAGCCTTTATGTTGCTATTTATTTCATGCAAACTTACTAAGCTTTATGCTTACTCCCTCTCTTTTCCCTTTTCTTGTAGTATCGCCAAGTTAGCTCGGGAATCGTGGAACGTCGGAGCTCGGTTCACACTATCAAGCTATTCTTTTGGTATATTAAATTTTAATTATTTTTGGTATGGCATGTATAGGAACTTGGTCATTTTGTTATATGTCATATTGGTTAGCCAATGTGTTGGCTATTAATGTTACTCAATTCATTTTGTAAATGGCCATTGAAATCAGCCAAAGCTAGCTAAGTTATATCTATCCAATGATAATGAAACTCATGAAGAGTAAGCTTGTGCGTTTGAATGAGTAAAGTGTGAAGTGTATGCATGATGAATATAGTATGAACTTATGGTGTGGATGTCTTGGTTGTGAATATTAGAGGTGCATTATTGTTACGTTATGTGTTGCTAGAAAATGGTATAAGAGTGGTTGCTTTTCAGGGTGGCAAAAGGCTTGGTAAATAGCCTTATAATTGTCCACATGGGTAGACACATGGGCGTGTGTCTAGGCTGTGTGTCTAACACCCTAAACCCGGCCTAGAAGTTAGGCTCAAATCCGGTGTGTCACATTGAAGTGTTTTTGCGAAAACCTTGTTTTCATTGAAAACCCTTATAGAGAAAAGTTAAGTAAAATCCAGTTTGCTTTCAAAACGAAGTGTAGCCAAAAACCATTTCCTTGTTACTTTGTAAAAATTTCCTTTGACAGTGGAAGCTCGTTCTTAAAACACAATTATCTTCAAAAACCTTGAAATACGTTTAAAAGAAATAAATCCAGTTCCGTTTCAAAATTTCAATGCATAGTGGAAGTAATGGAATAATAACTAGAGGGAAAGCTTTATACAATCCGAAATAAATTAACTTAAAATAAATAACTTAAAATCCAGAATTTAGACATTGAGAAAAATAGGTCTAATCGTCTTGCTAGTTGGCCACCTCTGAGTCCCTCCATCCGTCGAACCGCCTACTGAGGATCACCTGAGAAAAAAATAAAAGAGGGAGTGATTTTTCGAAAACTCAGTGTGTACGACCCTTGTAACGCCCCGAATTTCGGCCTAGTAGAATTGGGCCCATTGGGCCTTGGAATGGGAGCGTTTAAAATTTTTGGGAATAAGAGAACGGCACTAGTGCAAGTTGGACCTATTAGGTGAGTGATTTCGGAAGGTTAGGGGGCTTCCATGAAGTCTTGGATTCAAACCTAGGCTTTAGGAAAAATTTTGGTTTTAGGTGAATAAAGCCCTGGGGGTAAGTAAGTAGGCTTTAAGAATAAATTGTTAGAAAAAATGACACAAAAGGAGTTGTGGTCTAGTGGCAAATGGCGCCATATAGGAGGCAAGAAAGTGACGCCATAGAGGAAGCAAGGGGTCCAAGGTTCAAGTCTTGGCGCTGGCAATTCATTTTGTTTTTCTTTTAAATGAACTTAGACTTTGGCCCATATGCTTATATTTAGTTGCGCATGTTCTAAGTCAAAAAAGGAGCTTGTGTTGTGGTGGCATGTAGCGTCTGGAGCATAGGAGAGGGAAAGGGTTCGAATCTCATTTCAAGCAAGGGAGTGTTTATTTTACAGATTGGACGGCCAGAGTTTGTGTTGGATTTAAACTCTGCTGAAGGTGGGATCCCACATCGGGAAGCTAGCATGAGGATAGGCAAGAAGCTGGCTTTAAATAGAGTAAACCATGAGGAGAGTAAGGATACCTTCCTTGGCTTAACCCTTTCGCTTTGTGGCGTGCTCGTTTGGGTTAGGCGTTGGATCATTCGTTGATCTGTATGCAGTTGGTGGTTACCGAAGTTGATCGACACACCCCTTGGGGGTCAAGGGTGCGATCATTGTTGGCTTCTGCGCAGAACAGTGTTCAGAGCGCAGATTAACTTCAGATTCCTATCAGGTCTGTGTATTTCGCACTACTCTAGCTGTAGAGCGGTAAATGCCGAAATGCCGGTCACACGGCAATGGTAGCCACACGAGTGTGCGAGCGCACGTGTGGGAGCTTCGACGCGATAGTTGAGGCCATCATGAGTGTTCTTGTGGGTTTAGGCTGTTTGGGCCACGATGGGCCGAAAGGGGCCATGTGGGGCCAATGGGCCTGTGGGCCCAATCGGATAAGTTGTATGATTGTGTAGTAAATATTGGACTGGACTATATAAATCTCATATCTGTGGCTAGATTTGGGCTAAATGGGCCACATGAGCGTGTGGGCCCATTTGGGCCGAGAATGGGCCCTAGGCCCATTCGCATCGTTATCTCTGTTCTGAAATACCATTGGTTTACAAAATTACTGAAATACCCTTGGTTTACAAAATTACTGAAATACCCTTGGTTTACAAAATTACTGAAACACCCTCGACTTGTAAATTTACCAAAGTACCCCCGATTGTAAAATTACCGAAATACCCTCAGTTTGGAAAATTATTGAAATACCCCCGATTTGCAAAATTACTGAAATACCCCCGATTTGCAAAATTACCAAAATACCCTCAGTCTGTGAAATTACCAAAGTACCTCTGACTTGCAAAATTACCGGAACACCCTCGACTTGTAAAATTACCGAAATACCCCCGGTTTATGAAATTATTGAAATACCCTCAATTTGCAAAATTATCGAAATACCCCCGATTTATGAAATTATCGAAATACCCTCAATTTGTGAAACTACCAAAATACCCTTGATTTGTAAGATTATCGAAATACCCTTGATTTGTGAAATACCCATGTAGGGTAAAATTACCGAAATACCCCTGTAGGGTAGAATTACTGAAATACCCTTGTAGGGTAGAATTACTGAAATACCTCTGTAGGGTAGAATTACCGAAATACCCCTGTATGGTAGAATTACTGAAATACCTCTGTAGGGTAGAATTACCGAAATACCCCTGTAGGGTAGAATTACTGAAATACCTCTGTAGGGTAGGATTACCGAAATACCCTTATAGGGTAAAATGACTATTTTGCCCTTGTGGGTAAATGATTGACTTAGACTATGAATTTGACTGATTTGACTGTGACCGTATGACTGTGTTTTAATTTACTTGATTGTGGTCATGTGACTGATATGTTTTTAGTATATGTTTAAATGACTGTTACTGAGCATGGCCATTTTGCATACACGTGTAATGATTGAGCATGACATACACGACACATTGCATGGGGTTGGGACATTGATACGGAGGAAGTTCTGATAGGGTCGCACGGGTCGCATGACGACTGTGGATCCAGTATTGATCTGTTAAGGTCACACGGGTCGCATGAGACGACTGTGGACCGACGGACGGCTTAAAGCCGTGTACTCTGATTATGGCTCTGTGCCATCTTGATCATGGCTTTGTGCCAATCGTATTTACCCGTGGCTATGTGCCTAACATATATACCGATGACTTTGTGTCGATCATATTTACCCAAGGTTTTGTGCCAATTATATTACCGTAGCCGATGGCTATGTGCCGATCTTATTACAGTTATCGTTGGCTATGTGTAAATTATGAGACCGTTATTGAAGGCTTAAAGCTGTATAAATACTAGCAGCTAGGCTGCATTATTAGAGAGATTGGCTGGGTGGGTCGACGTAGTCCCCACATGGAGAGATGGTTGGTACGGGTGGAGAGTTGGCTGGACAGGGTTGGGGTACATGCATGTTTTGCATTGATATGATTTAGGGATTAGGCCCAGATTGTTACCGAATAGGGCTTAGGCCCAAATTGTTACCGAATAGGGCTTAGGCCCAGATTGTTATCGAATAGGGCTTGGGCCCAGACCATGACCGTAATAGGGGATTACACACTGAGTTTTCGTAAACTCACCCCGTTTTTAACTGTGCAGGTAATCCCTAGCTTTAAGAGGATCGGTGCTGTGAGGGACTCGGAGATGGCCACACGTCTACAGTTTCTTTATACTTTGGACTATATTTTTGAGAATCTAGTTGGGTTTTAATTTTTGTAATAAGGCCTTGTAAGTGAAGTTGTGGGTTTTTTTGTTATGGTTTTATAATTGCTAGAACTAGAACATGGTTTTCCAAATTAACTACTGTTTTTCAAAATATCATGCTTCCGCAACTGTTTTAAATTAAGTTTCCGCAACAAGCAAGGTTTTAAAGATAATAATGTTTTACAAGAGAATGACTTTTAATAAACCACGTTTTGAAACTAAGCAAACGAAATATGAGGTTTTAAAGGCAGAAAGTTTTAAATTGTAAGAAGGGTTTCTAATGAAAGCATGGTTTTCAAAAAAAAAAAAAACTCTTCAATGTGACACGCCAGATTTGGGCCTAACTTCTAGGCTGAGTTTGGGGTGTTACATTTAATGGTATCAGAGCCAGATTGTAAAACTCGGCTGTGAGTTGGGTTTTTAAATTGAATTTCTGAAAGAACTGTTTCAAAAGATTTGAAGTATGTGAAATGTTTTACTGAATATTTTTCTCGAAGTGTGGTTCACCGAGTCTCCTGCGCGAATCCGTAAGTTTTCTAAAACCGTTGTCTCTTTGTTATGCAATAGGAAACACTGTGATTACCCTAGATATTAGACTGTACTGTGATGCTCAAAATTTAGATTTTGTATTTATTCTGTGTGATGTTGTGGATATGGAAATTGTATTTGTATGATATCTATCTGCTCTAGTGAATTGGTATTTCGGGTGTGCGTAAGAGGTAATGTTTTGGAAATAGAGTGCTCAGCGGAAGCGCGGTTGTGTAGTTGGGTTGTGCAGCTGTTCTAAGAGTTGGAAATTTGAGGACTAAATTTCTTTAAGGGGTAGAATTGTAACATACCCGAATTTGGGCCTAGTAGAATTGGGCCCATTGGGCCTTGGGAATGGGAGCGTTTAAAATTTTTGGGAATAAGAGAACGGCACTAGTCCAAGTTGGACCTATTAGGTGAGTGATTTTGGAAGGTTAGGGGGCTTCCATGAAGTCTTGGATTCAAACCTAGGCTTTAGGAAAAATTTTGGTTTTAGGTGAATAAAGCCTTGGGGGTAAGTAAGTAGGCTATAAGAATAAATTGTGGAAAAAAATGACACAAAAGGAGTTGTGGTCTAGTGGCAAATGGCGCCATAGGGGAGGCAAGGAAGTGATGCCATAGAGGAAGCAAGGGGTCCAAGGTTCAAGTCTTGGCGCTTGCAATTCATTTTTTTCCTATAAAATGATTTATCTTTTTGAAAAGCGTAAGTTATTTTTCGAAAAAAAAGCTCATTTATAAATAATTTTATTTTTATATAAAAATTAAGTAGAATCATGCCTGATATTATTATATTAATAATATTTTTTTAATTTTAATTTAAAAATATTTAAAATATTAAAATATTAATATCGAATATTAAAATTTTCAATATCATCGAACATACATATTTAATTATATTTATTTAATAATTTAATAAGTTATTTATATAATTTATTATTTAATAAATTATTTAATGTTGTGATTTTATTTTAATAATTAATTTTAAAAATAATAAGTTTAAAGTTTAAAATAATATTCATCATATATTATTGAAAAATATTTATATTAATATTTTAATTACAAATATATATTACAATTATAAATATATTAATAATAAATATTTTATAAGATAAATGTTAAAATATGACATAAGTCCGTGTACTCTTTATAAATTTGGAATTTAATCCCTTTACTTTTCAGATTTCAAAATTTAAGTCCAATTGTTAACATTATTAAAATTTTTTATTAATTTTGTTGATGTGACATTTTAAAATAAAAATACCCACTTAATAGCCATTTAACTAAAAAATGGTGTTGTAATGAACTTGGACAATAAAATTTTTTTAATAGTGTTAACAATTGGCTTGCATTTTGAAATCTAAAATGTAGGAGGACTAAATTCTCAAAAATAAAATTACAAGGACTAAAGTCTAAATTTATGAAGAGTATATGGACTTCTGACATCTTTTAACCTAGTATAAAATATGAATATTTTTAATTATATAAATATGAGTATTTGTTTACATTAGAGCTGTACATGGGCCGGGCTACCCGGCCCGACCCGAAGGCCCGCCCGAAAAATGGGAGGGTTTGGGTAAAAATATAGGCCCGAAAAATGGGCTTGGGCAAAAAAATGAGGCCCTTTTTTTTAAACGGGTCTGGCCTCGGGTATGATTTTTTTGGCCCGGGCCCGGCCTGGCCCGGCCCGAAATATTTTAGTATTATTTTTTATTTTTATTTATTAATAAAATTTTAACTTTAGAACATGTGTTTATTTTATTCCATATTTAATTTCTTTAAAATTGAATTTTTGAGAATATGAAAAAATTATTAATAAATTAAGCTAAATAAATTAAGCATCTATTTTCGTAAAGTAGAAAATTAAATGGTAGAATAGTATCATTATGAGATTCAAAGTAGAAAATAAGCATATATTTTCTTTAAATATATTTGATTCATTATTTTTTATTTTTTATTTAATAAAATAAAAAAATAATACGAGCCGGGCTCGGGCTTACCAATTCCATGTCGGGCCGGGCTTGGGCAATTTTTCAGGCCCATATTTCGGGCTGGGCCGGGCCCGGGCCTACAAAACGGGCCTAAATTTTTAGTTGGGCCCAGCCCGAACCCGACCTGGCCCGGCCCGGCCCATGTACACCTCTAGTTTACATCATACTTAGCCTCATTTATCCCTTCCAACTTTAATGTGCCTATATACACTCTTATATATGTAATTTAAATTAAGTTTTAATTAGACATTATTTATTATTAGGTTTTTATATGATATAAATTATTACAAAATATTTTCTTATTATAAAATAAATTTTGATTGTCAAAAGAAAATTGTACAACAATATTTTGTAAAAAATATATTTATGTCGTGTTTGTTTTACTAAAATAAACTTTTAGAAAATAATTTTAGAAAAAAATTGCCAAATAACAGAAATTTTTTTACGCAGAATCGTTCAAACACCAGAAAATATCAATTTTTTCAGAAAAATCAATCCATTTTTCAAAAATCATTTTCTTGAAGATGTTTTCAGTGAAACAAACACAACCTTATATTTTAATTGTTTTACATGCAAGTGATATTTTTTTTTTTTGGTGGTGGTTGTTATAAAGATGAGACTTAATCTTTAAAAAGCCCTCAATTCCACAAAATATTCATTAGTATAAAAAATTGTGTTAAAAAGTATAATTTGAGTTATGCTTAACGTATTGATATTAAATAAGAAAATAAGAATTTTAAAAATTTAAAATAAAGAATTTCATTATATTAAATTAAAAAAAGTAAACTAAAAGTAATTGAATATTCAAAATACAAAAATAAAATTTCATGTCAACTATCCCATGTCAATCATATATTGATTATTTTTTATACCTCATAAAAAATAACATTGTTAGTATATTGAAGTAATTTATATAATATTTGACAAATTTAGTCGCTAAATTAGAGCAAAAAAAATTTAGGTAACAAATTTTTAAAAAAATGAAATGGAAAAAAAAAACAAATTAAGAAAAGTATATAAGAAATTTATATTAAAACTAAATTTATTTCATAAATTTTTTCAACCATATTGTTTGTGATAAATATCCGAAATGAATAACGAAAGTTCGACAGCCAAAATTACAAAATATTCTCTAAATATCATTTTGACTTTCCCTAATTATGGAAATCACTGATCTGCTTTGATCTTTTTTTATCCAGTTTTAACTGTAAAAAAAAGGAATAAGAAGACAAAAGAATAGATGATGGCACAATTTATTTATGAAAAAAAAAAAAAAATGCACACACGAAGACCGGTGGCGAAGCCAGGGGTGGCATGGGCTCGGCTCCCTAAAAGATAAAATTACTATTTAAACTTTTAAAAAATTTTTAAAATTTTAAATTAGTAAAAGTAAAATTGCACTTTGGCCCCCCTAAAATTATAAAAATTCGATTTAATCTTTTACAAATTAGAAATATATAAATTATAAAAAATTAAAATTTCATCTGAGCCCCTAAAAAATTGTCCTAGCTTCGCCCCTGACGAAGACAATTTCAATTGTGCACACTGCACAGACACAACTGATATACAACTTTGTTTTCCTTTGTGTCAAATTAATAATAATATTACAGAACCAAAACTATATCCATACACTTTCCTTGTATCCAAGTTTGATTTTGATAGGTATAATAGCAAAATACATTAACATTACAGATGATCAGACCACCAAAATATAAATCATCTGTTTTTTTTGCAGACAAAACGTGTGAGAAAATACGAAATGTAACTTCACTCTATATTATCTGTTCTAAACTTTCCCAGTCATGAACTGACACTACCTATTGAGGAGACTGATAATCAGATCCAAAAATCTCCTTTTGAGAACTCAACCTCAAAGATTTACTCATCTCTGTGCATTTTTTTTTAAAAAAATTTCTCATACATCACAACCTAAGCCCCTGTCTTCTGAACCTTTCATGATTCTTAGTCTCTTGCATGATGTGATGAACATTCTGCAAAACATAAAAGGATAGCCTCGTAAGTTGCACAAAATACATACATACAGATATATGTATATTCATATATACACATGTCATAGAGAGACTTACTCCCAGGGATCATCTCCTACTAGCATCCAGTCTCCATCTTTGTCTTCATACGTAGGTGCATAATCTGAACCTTTGTAGCCTTCTCTTTCCGAGTACTTACCTGAAAAAAGTTGATGATTTCCAAGGTCATTTTCGACAAAATTCATCACCATTTCGCACTATGTATGCATGTTATATAACGACAAAAGGTATATTCTTACCTATGGTAAACTTGAACATGTTCTCTAAAGCCTGCAAGAGGTCCGGGTACCCGGAGTAAACTTTGAGGTCAATCTTTCTTAGGTATGGTGCTCCATCCATGCTTACTTTAATGTAAATCCCAGGACCCTCACAGTCATTCTTCTTCGCCTGAATGTTATTCTTTCTATAGGACCTGATGGGTGGCCACCCCACTATTTGTGCTCTGCATGTGGCAAAATATACATCAGAACAACCATTAGTTTCTATCTACTTCTGTATGTCATAATACAATTGTTAAAACCAAATAACTTACTTGGCAGGAGGGGCAGTTTCATCTTGAGCATCAGATTTTCCATTTGCTCCACATTCTTCATCAGCCTCCTGCAATGGCCGCTTCTTGTTTCTACCATTATCAGTTCCTGGCAACCCTAATCTTAGTTCAGTTGCCACGCAGCCTTCCATTTTACTTTCAAAGTTCAAATGATACAGCAAGCCAATACAAACCCTAGGTTACTTCTTCAAGTGCAACCTGATTTTAGGAAAGTTCTTATCAGGGTTTCTTTGAGGATGCACAATGTTTGAGATGTGTTTTTTTTTTTTTTAAAATGTTGAAATGGGAATGCATAAAGAGTCAATTTTTTAGGATATAATGGTGTTGAAGGTGTAAAGAGGTAGCGTTTGTGATTCTCCCAAATCTCAACGCTTGAATTATGGACAAAGGCAAGCTAAGCTGTCGGTAGCAATAGCAGCAACTTTGAGGCAAGCTGTCCCTTCAATAAGGGGACAAAGGTTGGACAAGTTCAGCGGCACATATGGAAGAACTTTGAGGGTTCAAAGGGACGGTCAAGATAAAGTTTTTGGGGGTTGTGGGAGTTAAATCATGGACGTTGGTTTCTGTTTTTTCCCTTAAAATGAAGGAAAAAAGCTAGGCTGCATCCCCATGTGAAAAAGGGTCCATTTTGGGTGTTGGGTATGGGCACAGCATGGCCATGTGGTGCTAGAATTTTAGCAGTGAAGGGTATTTTTTTTTCCAATAAATTTGGTTAATGGATTACGGGGGTTCATTTCATGTGGACTGTCATGTCTGCAAGTCAGCCCCTGAATTATTACTACTTAACACTTTACATTAAACAATAAAAGAAATTAATTAAAAACCTTAAGCTTGACATTGTTTGTAAGTTAATTGACATTCCAATACCCAAAACCTTGCCATTTCAGTCATTTTCAGTGATCTTAATTAGTTGTTTGTTTTGACTTGGTTCTTTTGGGGGAAAACCCACAGGATTAGTAAATAACTACAATTTTCGTAAATAGTGGAGCCTCCATTAATGCATCTGGATCTGTTTTGGTTAATGAGGGGAGTAATTGGGAGTTCCTATCATAATGCACGACTACTTAATAGGTGAGTTCACTGCAAATATTAGCTTGGCTCATTATTGCTGAGATAATGGTCTACTTCTTCACATCTATCGCGCAATGCATGCAGTTATTGATAGACAGAAGAATCATGGTATGCACTTTCGTGTACTAGCTAAAGCTTTACGTATGTCCGCGGTGGAGATTATATTCACGCTTGCATGAGTAGGTACACTTGAAGGAGAAAGGGACATAACTTTGGGCTTTGTTGATTTACTACCTGATGATTTTATTGAAAAAGATCGAAGCCGTGGTATTTATTTCACTCAAGATTGGGTTTCTATGCCAGGTGTTCTACCCGTAGCTTCGGAGGTATTCACGTTTGGCATATGCCTGCTTTGACCGAGATCTTTGAAGATGATTCCGTACTACAATTCGGTGGAGGAATTTTTATAGTATGTCTCTTTAAAACGAAAGTTGAGTTCGCCCTTTATTTTTTTTTCTTTCCAGTCACTCGTAGCTTTTCTGTTCCGTCGATTTTGCTCGGATCCACCTCTTCCTCCAAAAAAAGGGAAGAAGAAGTATTTTCTTCGTTCCCCTATTTCTGGTTAGCGAATAAACCCGTGGATATTGAGGTTCCACAAGCGGTACTTCCTGAGGAATTCTTAATTACTTTTGGATGGTTAAACGCTTGAAACTCTTCTTTGGTTGCCGGAAGTTACGAAATAAAATTTAGATCAAAGTTAGATGTTTATTTTATGAATAGTGACATTTCAATAGTTTATTTTTTAAAAGGATTAAATTAAATTTTTATAAGTTTTGAAGTTAAAGTGTAATTTTACAATTATTAATCTAAAATTTTATAAATTATAAAAAGAATTAAATTTTCATTTTAGGGAAGGTCAAGACCCTTACTAACTCCCTGGCTCCGTCCTTGGGCCCAGAGGAGATTAATGATAGTTTATCATTGGGGCTGAAAATTGCTTTTGAAAAATATTATGAAAAAATGTTTTTGAAAAAGTTTGATACTATTTATAATTACTTAAAAAATATTTTGAGAAGATAAAATTTTTATTTTAAACCTAATGTTGTAAATTAGAAATTTAATGGAGATAAAAATGTATTTTTTTTTTTCAAAAACAGTATTTTTCTAAAGTCAAAAGTTAAAAGTTTTAGATTTTTACTTAATATTCCAGTTCAAAATTAAGATTTGATTTAAATTTTTATTTATTTATTAATATTTTATTTAAAATCGTTATTTGAGTTGAAAAGTAGTTTTCAATTTTAATATAAACAAATTCTAAAGGGTAAATATTTTGTCCTATGTGCATTCATCCTTGTGCATTTCATGTATATTTTTTCTTGATTATACTCTTTTAAGTTAGTTTATCTAGGCTACATTTAACTATCAATATGAAAATCATTGTAATAGCCCATTTTGCCCGGGCTTAATAATAAACTCAAAATAATAAAATAAAGTCCAAGTCCAGTCCAAAATATATCATTTGGCCCGATCGGAATGGCCCATTACTTAAAAAGATTGAAGGTCTATCTACAAGCTTGACGTATATGAAAGTACAATCTTCAAGGATATGCAATCTTAGATATGATATGCAATCTTAGAAGATATGGTATGTAATATTAAAAGATATGATTTTGTAATCTTAGAGATTTAATTTGTAGATACCTTTTAATCTTAGCCGTTGATGTAATTGATCTGTACCGTTGGATTTGGGGAGGCTCAACTATATATAGATGTCTCTCCTTCATTATAAACACACTTGAATGACATTAGAATTAGGAGTAATAAAATTTCTTGAGAGCATTCACTTAAATTTCTCCCTTTTGCGTTCTTATTTTCTGTGGCTTGTTCTTATTTTGTTCTTCGCTCATCTTCATTTCTTTTTGAGTTACTTCCGTTCGAGTTAGATTTTGGTGGAGGAATTTCGTTGAATCTTCATATTGCGGGAGTTAGGTAGAACTTATGCGTTTTTTTTTTCATTTAATTGCTTAATCATTATTTATTATCTTATTTGATTTGTTTTTTTATTACATATTATTTTAGGATTAATAAATTAGTTACATACTTCAAATTTTTTTTATATTATATAGTATTATATTATCATATATTATTTTTGTTAAAATTTTATTTTTTTAAAAATTTATTTATATTGTATAATATATTATTTATTCTTAAATATATAGTTTTTTTATGTATTTGGATATTATGAACATGTTTTTATTTTTAGTTCTTGATTAATTACTTATGTCAAAACTTATTTTATTTTCTCAATTATATATAGGTGCTATTTTTGTTGTCTATACATTGTTTTTACTTGTAATATTATATATACTATTTCATATGTGCTATTTTATTTTATATGTGTTATTATTCGATAGTTTATAAATGTAATATTATCACATGGTTATTGTTTAAAATAAAAATACATTTTTTTTATAAAATTACTATATTTCGTTTAAAGGTTTTTTAAAAATAAGGCAATGTTTTGGTATTTAGAAATTCGGGAAATAGTGCCCTAACGTGTTGGGTGCGATTTTCCGTTTGGCTAAATAACTAAATATCCTTTTGACAAGTTTTGTAAACCGTGAGATGATTTTGATTACGAAGGTTTTAAAATATCATATCCTAACGTGTTGGATGTGATATTTATATTCCTTTGGAATAAGAAAGTCTCAAATTTTTAAATTGCTCAAAGTTTCTTTAAAAGAAATCATATTTTTAAATACTTTTAAATTTTAAACATTTGGACATGATTTTATCGATTAGGTACCAATTTTTGGGCGTTATGAGGGTGCTAATCCTTCCTCATACATAACCGACTCCCGAACTCGTTTTTTTTTTGTTTTTCGTAGACCAAAATTAAATGTTTTTAAATAAAATGTTTTGCAAGGTGATCCAATCACACCTAAGTAAAAAAAAGGATTGGTGGCGACTCCCATCGTTTTTATTTTTAAAGTCGATCCCTATCGTTTTTTAAAACAGATTTTAAAAAGGGTTTCGACAGCTTGGCGACTCCGCTGGGGACACTAAGAGAGTCAGGCCGTAAAATTGATAATTTCATGTCTATTTGTTCAAATTTAAAATTTTGATTTTAAAAATATGATCCTTTTAATGCATGCGGTTTTAAATATATTTCTCTGCATTGCACTGCATTGACCGTTGTGGTCACACCCTTAAGTGGGAGTGAGAAGCTATGCCTTCGTGAGGTTTTCACCTCCGCATGGGCTAGTGGATTGCTTCCGGAATACATCTGTACCTATGTCTTCGTAAAGTTTTCACTTCCGCATGGCCATAGGGAAATGTATTCCCCTGAACTGAACTCGGTCCATATGAGCCTATAATGGGTGAGGATCGAGGAATCTGCTGGTTCGGGTACCTCATATTTAGAGCTAAACTACATGTAGAAAACCTAAGGGCTTACCCGAGGTAGAACCATGTCAAACCCTAGTGGTCACCTCGATAGGTTCTATGTTATTTATTTTTCCTATACTAACGGGTTTTCTTTTGTTTTGATTGCATTGCATTCATATCATAAAAAAGAGGTGTTGATTTCAAATTCGATTACTAAATAGAAAAGTTGGTCATAAGAAAATGGATTTTTTGATAAAATGGATTATAATACGGTCTTGTCCGAATATAGTCTAAGTGAACACAACAAGAGAGGACTGATAGCCGGCGAAGGAATACAAGACTTTATTATTTGAGGATTCAAGCTGACAAAGACTAATCAAGAATCACCACGTCTCAATTTTCTTGAAGAAGCTAACGAGTATTATGGAGCAGTGAGTCGCGTCCCAGATCAAGCAAAAAGGAGCTAGAGGAGGCATCTATTAGAAGTTTGCAAGACTTGACTTTTGCGAAGAAGGGGATTGATGTTTTCACCTGGACTATGAGGACAAGGCCGTGTATGCGATCCGTTTTGTGTAAAGAGATTTATTTTCTAGTAAAGTTTTTCTAATGTAACTAAATTCAGAGTCAACACCTCTCTTTCTTTGCATTCATGCATTTGCATTACATTGCATCATTTGCATTAGAATTTTACAAAAGGACCCTAATTAGGTAAAATGATTCAGTTAATCTGGAAAACATGGAACAAAGATTGGAAAGAATAGAGCAAATGCAAATACAGATGCAGGGGCAATTGACTGAAATTCAACAAGAAATGCGGGAATTTCAAAGGAATATCATAGGCCAGCTAACCCAGTTACTAGCTGGAGGAATTGGAAAAATGAGAAGCCCAGTAGTCAACAACGTGGATGATGAGGAATACATCGTTTATTCCCCAAAAGGTGTCCCAACTCAACTAGATACGCATTCGCATGGGGGACCCGTCATTATTGAACCCCGATATCAAGCTGATACTTCGGCCTTATTGAAGTTCCCAATGGGTTCAGACTTTGACCTGAATAATGATCAAACCAAACCGGTTGTTCTGGTAGAAATAAGAGAAAGAGGAGAATGGACCTCAAATGCCCTGAGGAAGAAGGAAAAGAGAATCGGTAGGTATAATAAGAGCCATGCGGAGCCAATTACAATGAACCAGCCAAGGATGGTAACTACCAACGATCAGGTCTCTCCAAGGCAAAACTTTGAAAAGCTCCAATTTACGGTAATCCCGATGACGTATAAGGAGCTATATCAAAGTTTATTTGACGCGCATATTGTGTCTCCATTTTATCTAAAGCCGTTACAACCCCCATATCCTAGATGGTATGACTCGAACGCTCAATGTGACTACCATGCGGGAATAACGGGACATTTAATTGAAAACTGTACTGCGTTTAAAAAGTTGGTCGAAAGGTTTATTAAAATTGGAGTTGTGAAGTTCGATGATCCATCAAAACCTGATCACTTTAATAAGGTAGTGAATACGGTAATTGAAGGAGGAGACAAGAAAGTTGCTACTCCTTAAAGAAATCAAAGAGGGAATCAGAGAACAAAGTTTCCAAACCCTTGTGCACTTGGAAGTGTTTTGAATAATGGGACCGTGGAAGAGATCCCTATATTTTTTAGGGCTAATCTAGAGTAATGTTCAAAACATGCTTGTTGTCTTGAGCATAGAGGCAACAAGAACTCGTTTGTGAAATAGGCTTATGTTCAAAATTTTATTTCAATAAAATGCATCTATTTAAGCACATATTCTTTTATTCTTTCTATTTTATATTGTAAATTCTTTTGTTTTTTAGAATATTCTTTCATTCTTTATTCATGACCATACCAATAATCATCCTTAGAATCATTTATTCTTTGGATTTGTTTGCCTTCGTACCTAGGTACCCAGATATCAATGACATGAGCGACGTTGTTACTGACTCCCTTTTTGAATGAGATATGGGTCTAGGGGATCTCAGGACTTTGAATATGACAGAGATTGTAACATACCTTTTGGTTTGTTAAAAATGGTTTAGCAAGAAAAAAAACAGACCTTACTCAACAAAAGGTTAGCAGATATTATGAACTTAGAAAAGGAGTGAAGGTTGAAGCCTAGTTTATTACAGAAAAAAGGCGAGACATTGTTGAGTTATCTTCAAAAATTCAAAGATGTTTTCGCATGATCATATCAGAATATGCCTGGGCTACTAAGATGTAGGCTACACATGAGGATCGAGCATTGTCGATCTATATAGAACGGGGTGGTATCAGCTATGCCGAATTTAAGTAGACAAGATTCATATGCCTACTCTAGTTCTTCACAAATTTTTCATATGTGGGGCATGGATGTGATGGGGCCAATCTCGTCAGAAGCTTTTAGCCAATATCGACTCATCCACATAGTCATCGTTTACTTTGCTAAGAGAGTGAAAGTAGCTTCATATGTCAATGTTACAAGGTCGATAGTCATCAAATTTCAAAAAAAAAAAAAGAAAAAGAGATCAAGATGTTAGCAAAATACTACAAAGGGTCGCATTTAAATAACTGTACAAAGTCAAAGTTTACAGTTGGTCCAAAGATCAGGCAGCATATCACAGTGCAACAAAAGTTCCCAAAAAAAAAGAAAAAAAAAAGAAAAAGAGGGGCTAAGACTTGTAAAGATTGGCATAAGAAGCTATCACTATTCTCTATGATTATCAAACGTTGGCCAGGACCTTTGCCGGGGCAACATCTTACACATTGATTTATAGATTGAACCTAATTGAAGAAAAGGTTAAAAGCTATTTGTCACGGCTAGATGATGCAAACTTACGAAGTTCATCTTAGAGAATTCCACAATGGGGAACCTGATGTTGAAACAGATCTTTTTTCTACAAGACGATTTCAGAGGAAAGCATATTCTGAACTGGGAAATACCTTATGTTGAAAAAGGCCTATTCTGGAGGTGCATTGATATTGACTGAAATGAATGGCGAAGACTTGCCTAATCCGATGAATTCAGGTTCAAACAAGAAGTATTTTACATGAAAGGGGAAGGTCCAAGGTGAAAACCCGCAAAGGGCGCCTTGAGTACAAACGCAAATGCAAAAAAAAAAAGAAAAGGAAAAGGAGAGGCCAAGGCGAAAACCCGCAAAGGGTGCTTTGAGACCAAAGGGGATTTGAGTTGAAAACCCGAAAAGGGCGGCTCAAATTTTGACCAAAAGCGGGGCATACAGTAGTCTTGCTACGTCTGAATTATTAATGAGGAAGTATGTTACGTCTTGGGGCATCGACAAAGTACTCCGGATCCCCTAAACACATATTGAGCTTAAAATGGTCCTCAAGAAGTTGGAACAGAGAAGCTCAGGCTGCGATATCTGGGGTACCTAGCTTCTATTTTACCCATTTTTGAATTTGTTATTCTTTTCAATATACACCTCAATCAATTTTCTTAGTTATCTTTTATAAACTTATTTGTTTCGAGTTATACTCTTGATTAATTTCTTTCTTGTCCATTGATCTTTTTCAAGCGTTTTATATTGAAATAATGATTATTGGACTAATACTTTCATAAAAGGAGTTTCGCACATTACTCTAGAAGCTTCTAAATAATATGAGGAATCTGAAACAAGACTATTGTTCAGAACTCACCAGGCCTAAGGGATTGAAACATTGAAAAATGATTATCTCTTCAGATTCTTATTGGATGAGACAATTTTGTAGGTGATACCACATCGGAAGATGGCGAACAAAGTCAATCCAAATGTAAAAGGGGATCATTGTCGGGATACCCTGCATTCATTGAAAATCTCAGACATATACATTTGGTCATTACACCCAAGGAATGGTGTAACAGATCAAATTGATTGAAAGTGATACAAGTTCTGCACCTCTGAGTGATAACTGGATGGTTGGAAGAAACCAAATGATATTCCCCTAAACTTGCAGTAGGAGGTATAAATTTTTATGTCCTAAAGTTCAAAGGAAGGAACTCTGAAATTACAGCGGGGCAAGCCTGCTAAGCAGAAAATGATTGTTTCTTTAGGTTTTCTGTCAAAGTTACTAGCTGAATAAGATAGCATGGTAACGCATCAGAGGTGGAACCCTGAGGAACCATGAGCGATGACAACCCAAACACAAAAGGGATCATTCTCACATTTCCAATTAGGAGCATTTGATTCATTTCGATCATGGTGTCCTAATAGTTTTTCATAAAAAAAGAATTCTCATGACATTCTACATTCATGCAAATGTCATTCTTAAAATCATTTAGTTAGGAGCATTAGATTCATTTTGATCTTGCATCCTAATCATCATTCTCATGACATTCTGCATTCATGCAAAAAAGTCATCCATAATACATTCAAATATACAGGACAGGTCCCTCAGAGGACGGTGTAGCAAAACCGAAAATTTCAGATTTCGTTCCCTAGAAATGGTAGTAGAGCAAACTGAAGAATGAAGTCTTCCTGAAGATAGTAAGGAAGCAAATTGAAAATTTCAGATTTTGTTCCCTAGTGGATCAAACTGAAGAATGAAGTCTTCCTGAAGATAGTAAGGAAGCAAATTGAAAATTTCAGATTTTGTTCCCTAGTGGAGCAAACTGAAGAATTGAAAATTTCAGATTTTGTTCCCTATTGGAGCAAACTGAAGAACTAAAAATTTCAGATTTTGTTCCCCAGTGGAGCAAATTGAAGAATCAAAAATTTCAGATTTTGTTCCCTAGTGGAGCAAACTGAAAAATTGAAAATTTCAGATTTTGTTCCCTATTGGAGCAAACTGAAGAATTAAAAATTTCAGATTTTGTTCCCCAGTGGAGCAAACTGAAGAATTGAAAATTTAAGATTTTGTTCCCTATTGAAGCAAACTGAAGAATTAAAAATTTCAGATTTTGTTCCTTAGTGGAGCAAACTGAAGAATTGAAAATTTCAGATTTTGTTCCCCAGTGGAGCAAATTGAAGAATTGAAAATTTCAGATTTTGTTCCCCAGTGGAGCAAACTGAAGAATTAAAAATTTCAGATTTTGTTCCCTAGTGGATCAAACTGAAGAATGAAGTCTTTCTGAAAATAGTAAGGAAGCAAATTGAAAATTTCATGTTTTGTTCCATAGATATGGCGGTGGAGCAAACTGAAGAATAAATTCTTCCCGAAGATACAAGGAAGCAGACTGAAGACATCAGATCCTATCTCTCCGAGTTTGCAGTGGAGCAGATCAAAGATAGCAGATATTGCCTTCTTGAAGTTGCAGTGAAGCAGATTGAAGTTATCAGACTTACTGAAATCAAGATGAAGTTCCAATACCATTGAAGTTGCAGTGAAGTTGGAGTCATTTGAAGAAGACAAGGATCAAGAAGTTGAGGCTCGGCCAAGACCGGACAAAATTGGTCCTTTTATAGTCTTTGCTCTATTCTCGTTACACGACAATGAGTAAAGAGGGGCAGCTGTAATAGCCCATTTTGCCCGGGCTTAATAATAAACCCAAAATAATAAAATAAAGTCCAAGTCCAGTCCAAAATATATCATTTGGCCCGATCAGAATGGCCCATTACTTAAAAAGATTGAAGGTCTATCTACAAGCTTGACGTATATGGAAGTACAATCTTCAAGGATATGCAATCTTAGATATGATATGCAATCTTAGAAGATATGGTATGTAATATTAAAAGATATGATTTTGTAATCTTAGAGATTTAATTTGTATATACCTTTTAATCTTAGCCGTTGATGTAATTGATCTGTACCATTGGATTTGGGGAGGCTCAACTATAAATAGAGGCCTCTCCCTTCATTGTAAACACACTTGAATGACATTGGAATTAGGAGTAATAAAATTTCTTGAGAGTATTCACTTAAATTTCTCCCTTTTGCGTTCTTATTTTCTGTGGCTTGTTCTTATTTTGTTCTTCGCTCATCTTCATTTGTTTTTGAGTTACTTCCGTTCGAGTTAGATTTTGGTGGAGGAATTTCGTTGAATCTTCATATTGCGGGAGTTAGGTAGAACTTATGCATTTTTTTTTCATTTAATTGCTTAATCATTATTTATTATCTTATTTGATTTGTTTTTTTATTACATATTATTTTAGGATTAATAAATTAGTTACATACTTCAAAAAAAATTTTATATTATATAGTATTATATTATCATATATTATTTTTTGTTAAAATTTTATTTTTTTAAAAAATTATTTATATTGTATAATATATTATTTATTCTTAAATATATAGTTTTTTTTATGTATTTGGATATTATGAACATGTTTTTATTTTTAGTTCTTGATTAATTACTTATGTCAAAACTTATTTTATTTTCTCAATTATATATAGGTGCTATTTTTGTTGTCTATACATTATTTTTATTTGTAATATTATATATACTATTTCATATGTGCTATTTTATTTTATATGTGTTATTATTCGATAGTTTATAAATGTAATATTGTCACATGGTTATTGTTTAAAATAAAAATATATTTTTTTTATAAAATTACTATATTTCGATTAAAGGGTTTTTAAAAATAAGGCAATGTTTTGGTATTTAGAAATTCGGGAAATAGTGCCCTAACGTGTTGGGTGCGATTTTCCGTTTGGCTAAATAACTAAATATCCTTTTGACAAGTTTTGTAAACCGTGAGATGATTTTGATTACGAAGGTTTTAAAATATCATGTCCTAACGTGTTGAATGTGATATTTATATTCCTTTGGAACAAGAAAGTCTCAAATTTTTAAATTGCTCAAAGTTTCTTTAAAAAAATCATATTTTTAAATACTTTTAAATTTTAAACATTTGGACATGATTTTATCGATTAGGTACCAATTTTTGGGCGTTATGAGGGTGCTAATCCTTCCTCATACGTAACCGACTCCCGAACTCGTTTTTTATTTTATTTTTCGTAGACTAAAATTAAATGTTTTTAAATAAAATATTTTGCAAGGTGATCCAATCACATCTAAGTAAAAAAAGGATTGGTGGCGACTCCCATCGTTTTTATTTTTAAAGTCGATCCCTATCGTTTTTTAAAACAGATTTTAAAAAGGGTTTCGACAATCATCATTTAGAATTTGGGTTCAACTATAGTTTTCCAAAAAGAATTTTCATGAGAAGTTCTCATTCCGATGGTTGCTAGTTAGTTTAGTGTTGTCTAACCTTCTAAAGTGCTATAATTTCACCTTGATTATATCTCTTTTTCTAGAAACAGGTTCTGGATTTCCAAGGTAAAAAAAGAAGCTGGAAAGCAAAAAATGTGCATGTCTTTTTTAACTTTGAAAATAGTAGATTCATGAGGAACTCAAAAGGAAGTAGATATGAAACACCAAACATGGGGGACGCATCATGGGACACTGCACATTTACACATGAGCCCTCTGAATAATCTCCATTGGATGCTCAATTGACGCAAAGAAAGGGAATTCAAAATGATGAAACATCAGGCCCTATTTCAGCTTCACCCGTGCGCATTAATAAGTTGTGTGATCATTATTATCCTCGTTTTGCTATAGTTATATGTCACTGCCATCCGCGGTCATCCTGTCACGGGATTAATACTCTCTTCTCAAAATATTTATAATAAAATGCAGCGCACTCGATTATGCATTACCTTTCTTTTTTATTCAATATAAGATTAATATATTTCACCTATTTTAAAACGCTTGACATGACACTTTACACACCGCGTAATAATTGACATCGGAAATTTCTACTTTTATATTTCCTTAGCAAACATGAAGCAGTTCACCTTGCCAGCATTGCCATTTCCTAGGTTCCATTCATGAAAACTGAATGAATTTTTATTTCATACGTAAACCAGACATTTATGCAACTATATATGCATTCAAAAGGAAGGGTCTTGCTTAGGCAGCCAGTTGCATCCATGCATGCATATGATTTCAAATGAACTGATTAAGCTGGAATTCAACAGTTCAGTTTTCTTTATTTTAATCCAGGCCCTATATTTTCCCATAGGTAATAGCTTAATAGATATTGAAATAAGCTTGTTTTTGCTTTAAAATTTGTTCATATGTTGAGGTTGGTCTTGGACCTTCGACGGAAGGTATTATCTTATTCGGGGATTTTGTCTCTCGTAGGGAGCGCCTCAGTTGATGTAAATACAACTTACAAGCTCGCAAAAAAGGTGTCACTATTGTTGTAAATATTAATTATACATTTGTGCCTGCAGGATTGAACCATCAACCAAGGCCTTATATGTCCAACACACTTGGTACCACTTGTTGAGGGGAAGTTGGTGTCAAACCCTCAACAGACGGTATTGTCCCACTCGGGGGTGAGTGGTTCAGTTGATATAAATATGACCTACAAGATCATGAGAGATGTGCCAGTATTGTTAAAAATATTGATTGTGTAAAGTTCGCTTACGAGGGATCGAACCATTAACCGGGACTTAAATGCCTACTTGGTACCACTTGACTAGGCACTCTCTATGGGAGATAAAACCCTCGAATGGGACAATACCTTTCGTTGAGTGTTCAAGAGCAACCTCCCCACAACAATATTTATTTCACCTAGAAAAGCCATGGTTTTAAATGTATAAAGGATTTCTATTACGACTTTAAGGCATCCAACAAGAGAATGTATGAGGTGTCTTTGGCCATGGCAGGCATGGATGAGATAAAATCGTTATTATATCATTATTTCTCAGGCAATGCAGCGACTAAAAATCTTACAAGTGTTAGCTAAAACGAGTGGCTTCAATCACTGGACCATATACCCAAAACGCAAAGCTGTAATATGATATTAGCTTGTGCAAATTTGTGGTGCGTGAGCGCTTCTCACTTCTCAAACGCCCCTACATGGATAGCGATGATAACAAATATGAATCAAGGTTTAGGCCTATTTTGCAGAATTTGATCCACTAATATTTTGTTTCCATTTTATATGTGACTCATCAATGGAGTCGGAAATTAAATGCTTAATTGGGACTGGTAGTTCGTCTGCGTTGACTGTGCACGAATTCCTTATATGATATGGACCATTCAGCATTGTTGGTACCTGAAGATTCTGATTAATCCCGTCTGGTTATAACATTGGAGACGTGTATTGATAGTGAATCAAATTTAATGCAGAAAGCATAGACATGGTTTTGCGCATGTTTATTAGTTGTTTACACCTATTCTAAATTATTTGACTTCTTAATTTCTTCCAAGCACATATATTCAACATTTATATTAGACATTAATTCGGACAAGGATATGGCTACACCTATAATCCTCTTCATATATGAAAAATATAGAAAAATGAGTATCTAAGTATCGAAGACATGTCCCTACTCAAACCAATTCTGAGTGCTATGTCTATATTTTTGTTTAGTGTGTTATAAGTCACCAAATTTCTTAAGTTGAATAACGAGGTGTTAACTTAATGTTAAGGTTGAGATTACAAAAATATTGAGATTTTAAGTATATTTATTGTAGTTAGTGTTAGAACCATAAAACAAAATCTAATATAAACTTAAAACTGTAAACCAGGATCTATCATGTCAAATCATCAAAAATAAATCAAGAACAAAACTAGATGCGAAAGCATACCTGAATTCATCGATTTCTTGAAATCTACGGATCTTGGAGTTTTGATCTTCCAAATTAGCACACAAGTAATATAAAGAAGGTGGCTCTCTCTTTTCTAAAGATGGGATATTAGAAAAGTTAGCTTGTATGTAATTTGGGGATCATAACCCTAATATATATAACTTTGACACATTAGCCCTAATTTCTAATCAGCCCATCATCAATTAGAAATTAGTTACTAGAGTACCTACACATATTTGACCCATACTTTATTTAATAATTAAAGCCCAATAAACAATAACCAAATTAGATCACTTTCAATTTGGGCTAACCTATTATGATAGTAAATAATAACATGTAATTACCGTTATTATACATGTGATGTCCATATTTTCCAATTATCTCCCACTTGGACCACATATATATACTAATTGCTCTATAATTACATGTCACTATATAACCTTATGAGCTCAAAATTTTACTATCATACCCGAAAGGTATTTTGAACAATCTCGTCCATTAATTATGTTAACATAGAACCAAGGCAACTTTCGTTACATATATCGTAACTAAATCCATCCCTGATCACGTATATTAATGCAACCAAATGACATAGATCAAGTATGGATGTGTAGCATAGAAATTATGTAACAGTCGTTTTCAGTCAAATCGGAACAGTGGTTTTGGGACCATAAATTTGAGGTCAAAATAATTATTTTATTATTATTTTAATGTCTACAGCATGATAGTATGATTGTGTGAAAGTTTCGTTTAGAAATTTTATCGCTTGAGTGTTTAATTTGATAAAAATGACTAAATCGCGTAAAGTGCAAAAGTGGTGTTTTATTAGCTAAAGGTATTAAATGGCTATGAAATTAAATAGTTAAGGGATTTATGTTGCAGTTAGCCCATTATTATTATAAGTGGACATAGATGGACATAAAATGGATGATATTAAATGTTTGCAATAAGGTTATTTTAGTAAATTTTAAATACATGTTAATAAATTAGTAAAACAAAAATTTCAAGTCATCAACTTTATGGTTCTTCAACCGAATATTGAAAGGAGAAGAAGCCATTGTTAGGTTTACTTTTGGCGAAGCTTCTCATCCTCATTTAGGTATGATTTTTGTCCCGTTTTTAATGATTTTTGTGTTTTTAAGATCGTCGTAGCTTAATCTAGCTAGCCCAGGGACTATTTTGTAAAACTGTTAAAGGTTTAGGGATTTTCCATTGATGAATGTTGGTGTATTTTAATGTTTAATGATAGAAAATGCATGTTTGTTGTTAGATAAACAATATTTGTAAAGTGATTTTTGACAAAATTGTCATTTAGGGATTTAATTGAAAAATGTTGAAATTTTATGGTTAAATTGTGAAATAAGTGAAAAATATGGGTTGCTAGAGACCTAATTCAAATTCAGCTAGCATGGGTTTAGATTGAATTGCATGAATTTGTATTTTTATGAATTAAGGACTAAATTGTAAAAATGTGAAATAATAGGGGCAAAAGTGTAAATGTGCCTTAATGTGTATTTAGGACTAAATTCAATAGAGAGATTATTAAATAAGTTAATTTTGATTACAGTTAGATCAAGAAAAGCGAAATACAAATTTAGATCGGGGAAAGAATAAGGTTTCAGACTAATCGACTTATTTCGCCATTTTTGCATTTGAGGTAAGTTTGTATGTAATAAGCATTGCTATATTTGTGTTTTAAGTGCTTTAATATTGCATAAATTGTGATTATGACACTACAAACATGTTCGACGATGGTTCGTCAAGTGTGAAATCTCGGTTGAACCATAGGAATAGATTAGGATACGAATGACATGTCATTAGGGGTTATGTGATTTGGGTACTGGTCCTTACGTCCTACCGATGGCTGAGTTATTCGGCATGTGTTGTGGATACTCGTCAGCTTGTGTGAGCAGAACCGTGTAGCATCGTCATGCCGTCAGTAATGTGAGCAGACCCGTTGATAGCTCTAGTGTGAGCATTATATGTGATACGAGATTGAGATAGCTTCGACTAAAATATGTGGCACTTAAGGTGCGAGATTCCCGAGTATCCGATAGTATTCTGAATGGTTCAACGGGTGTATCAAAGATACGAATGAGTATGAGATTGATACAAGATGGTACAGGTATGTACATGAACCGAATAATACATTGAAATAAGGAAAATTATGAAAGTTACATCTAACTTTGTAAATGCAAATGTGGTAGGTTGGTGATTCATTATAAGCTATGTTATGTTATGTTTCATTTGCTTAATTTGAGCATATATGATGAGTTGATTTAAATGCTATACGAACTTATTAAGCTTTATAGCTTACTTTGTTTAATTTTCCGTGTTTTATAGTGAAATCAAGGCTAGCTCAGATTCGGGATTGTCGGAGTCTTTATCACACTATCCAACTATCACCTCGGTACTTTTGAACTTAAGTATTTTGAGTATATGGCATGTATAGGAACTTTGGTCATTTTGGTTATGGTTTGGTAATGAAATTAGTCATTTAAATTGGCTTGTAAGTGTAAATGTTTTGGTTTTGTATATAGCCAAGAGATTTGGCTTAATTTGGTTGTTGTGGTTGTGTATATATATGTGTATATGGCTTTGGTTAGGTGTTTAAATATGGTTATGTTATGCTTATTAATATTTGGTAACTATAGGTATTAAATGGTTGAGAATTGAATTTGGTATGCTTGTGGGATTAGGCTAAATGATGCAAAATTGGGAATATTCATATTGATGATTTGACATTATGAGTTTTGGTATGAAATTGATTGGCATATTGTGGTATTATTGTGATATGTATTGGTTGGCATTGAAATGATATAATTTATGCTTGGTTGAGAGTAGATGAATGCCTATATATGCCATGTTTTGATGCCAAAAGGATTGTTTTAGGTATGTGCAAAGTCGGGTGAAAGTGGCTTGGTAAATAGCCTATTTTTGTCCACATAGGCAGAGACACGGGCGTGTGTCTCAGCCGTGTGTGACACACGATTATGTTAAACGGCCGTGTGTCCCCTGGTGTTGAATTAAAAATCAATTCAGTATGCTCCATACGGCCCAGCGCACGGGCGTGTGATTGGCCGTGTGGCCTAACTCAGTATACCCTACAAGTTTGGCACGACCTAGTACACGGCCTGGCACACGGGCGTGTGTGTCCATTTTAGGGCACATAGGCTAGCCACACGGGCGTGTGTGTTGGCCGTGTAACCCAAGTCAGGGTGTTACACGGGGTCAGACACGGGCTAAGACACGGCCATGTGATCCCATTTCGAACGTCCACACGGCCTGTGACCCGTGTTGCCTGGCCGTGTGTCCCCTGTATTTTGAAAAAAAATTGTAAGTGTTTCAAAAGTTTCTTAAGTTATCAGTTTAGTCCCGAACCACCACGAATGCATGTTTTAGGCCTCGTAGGCTTTTACTAGGGACGATATGCATGTTGTTGAATTATGATTATTTGGAACTTGTAAATGTAAGTGTATTTGTGTAATAAGTCTGGTAATACTCCTTAATCCTATTATGGCGTTGAATACAGGTGAGGGGTGTTACATTTATTGGTATCAGAGCTACGGTTTAGTTGATTCTAGAACTAACGCAGCGTATGTGAGAGTCTAGCTATACATGCCATATAAAACCTGTGATAGTGCGATATCTCCTGACAGTTTTAAAACATGTTTTTATATAGTAAATGGATCCCAATCGAGTTGTAGCTGATGATGTTGAGAGTAATGTGTCTGCCTCCGTTCACAGAGTAGCGCAATCTGAGTCGAGACCCGTATCGGGTAGCCAGGGAGGAGAGGCTAAGGAAGCCTTCTTCCAGATGATGAATAAGTGGTTACGGAGTTTGTTCGAACAAATCCGGCTGCTCAACAACCTCCACCCCCACCTAATCCCCAACCGGTCCCTGTAGTTCCTCAAGGTTTGGAAACCCTACGATTGAATAAGCTGCCTGTTGGTCAAATTCGAAAATACGGGGCTGGAGAATTCAGAGCTACTATTGGTGATGATCCTGAGAGAGCCGAGTTTTGGCTTGAAAATACAATTAAAGTATTTGATGAACTATCGTGCACACCTACTGAATGTGTTAAATGTGCTGTTTCACTTCTGAGAGACACAGCGTATTAGTGGTGGAATACTTTAGTATCAGTGGTACCGAGAGAAAGGGTCACCTGGGAATTGTTTCAAGCTGAGTTCAGAAAGAAATACATCAGTCAACGGTTTATCGACCAAAAGCGTAAAGAGTTTTTGGAGCTGAAACAGGGCCGTATGTCTGTGACTGAGTACAAGCGAGAGTTTGTAATACTTAGTTGATATGCTCGAGAATGTGTCTCCACCGAGGCAATTATGTGTAAAATATTCAAAGACGGACTGAACGAAGACATCAGATTGCTTGTTGGGATTTTAGAGTTGAAAGAATTTGTTGTACTAGTCGATCGAGCTTGCAAAGCTGAAGAATTGGGCAAAGAAAAGAGAAAAGCTAATTTCGAAGCTAGAGATTCAAGAAAAAGATTGATGAATAAACCCTATCAGTCTTCATCAAAGAAATCACGGGATTTGTACACTCGTTCAAATGCTTCAATCGGTATCCAAACAGAGATCGTGGAAAGCAATACTCAAGTCCTAAAGCTCAAACTACATCAGTATCGAGTGTAGGCAGTGTGAAAAACAATAAACCCGAGTGTCAACAGTGTGGTCGATGACATTTTGGTGAATGCTGGATGAATAATAGAGATTGTTTTAAATGTGGTTCACAAGATCATTTCATTCGAGATTGTCTCGAGTTAGCTGAGAAAGACAAATTCCAGAATGCAAGACTGAGCAACACGGCTACTAGAGGGAGGCCACTGAGAAATACGGGAAATGTAACCAGTAATAAAGGTGTAATGAAAGATTCAGCTTTGAGATCAGAAGCCAGAGCACCTGCTAGAGCTTACGCTATTCACTCTCGCGAAGATGCATCGTCACCCGATGTTATCACCGGTATATTTTCTCTCTATGACACTAATGTAATTACATTGATTGATCTTTGATCGACTCATTCATATGTTTGTGAGAATTTAGTGTCTAGTAAGAGTTTGCCTGTCGAGTATACCGAGTTTGTGATTAAAGTGTTGAACCCCTTAGGCAAGTATGTTCTAGTTGATAAAGTTTGCAAGAATTGTCCTTTGATGACTCGTGGTTACTGTTTTTTGGCTAATTTGATGCTACTACCGTTTGATGAATTTGATGTAATTCTAGGTATGGATTGGTTGACACTGCATGATGTTGTTGTGAATTGTAGACGAAAGACTATTGAATTGAAATGTCAGAATAATGAGATCCTTTGGATTGAATCAAATGAGTCGAGTGGATTGCCTATTGTGATTTTGTCAATGTCAGCTCAGAAATATGTGAGAAAAGGTTATGATGCTTACCTTACGTATGTACTGGATACAAAAGTGTCTGAATTGAAAATTGAATCAGTGCCAGTAGTCTGTGAGTATACAGATGTATTTCCAGAAGAGTTGTGTAACACCCCTTACCCGGGTTCTACGCCGGAACCAGGCCCGAGGCGTTACCATAATAAAAACCTCAAGATCACCACTTAGGCTCATTGTGGCTACTCTCTTAAGTCACCTCAACAACATCATTTTCGACTTACGAGGCCTCACTCATACTCACGAGGGCTCTCGAGACCATATCAAAACTTCTACGATTTTTAAAACTTTTCCATCTATACAGGGCTCACACACCCATGTAAGATTTGGCACGCCCGTGGAGGTCACACACGCCCATGGTCACTACCCGTGCATGAAAACTCAAGCATTCTGCTAATGCCCCATGGTTAGGGCACACGCCCCTGCTCTCCACCCGTGGTGCACACTGACTACCTTAACACGGCTAGAGTCTGAGACACGCGCCGCAGTGGCTAGCCCGTGAGCGAACACTGATTAACACACACGTTCTAGGCACACGCCCGTGTGGCTAGTCCGTGGTCTATTCTGGCTTAAAATACTAACATGCAGGGGACACACGGCCAAGTCACACGCCCATGGGCTGACCGTGTGTCACACATGGCCTAGACACACGCCCGTGTGTCTACCCACATGGACAAGAACAAAGCTATTTGTCAAGTTCTTTTCACTCCTCAATCATACACAACAAGTACTCATTCAACACATCCATAACCAACTCATAATCTTACAATCTCACATAGATAACTACATCTTTTCATATAATAAAGTAGCCAACAACTATGGCATTATACAAAATAGATTATCCATCTAAAAGCCAACACGTCTTAGCCATTTACAACAAAATTCACTAACTCGACTAGCCCCTATACATCCCATTTACAAAACATTGAGTCTCATGTACCGTGTGTGTGCGATAATGTGGGCGATCTTCCAATTGATCCACGTATCTCGATTCAACACTTTTGCTCTATAAGACAAGGGAAAAGAAGGGGAGTAAGCTTTGAGCTTAGTAAGTTTACACATAAACAATTAAGCATCATAGTATAAGCTAAACAACAATTAGCATTATACTAACATATAATGTACAACTATGCTTACTCTTTCTATCCCTTACAACCTTTTCAACACATCATGAGTCACATACTCATAACCATTGACATGCATCCTGCATTCAATATCACATTTACACAATATACAACATATCATTATTTCTCGATAATACATCCACACAGCTAATCCACACAGCTAATGTCTCGGTGGTTTCGCACTTAGCCCACCACAATCAAATAATAAGGTAGTACGCACTTAGCCTACCACAAAGGTAATCGTAGTGGTTTCGCACATAGCCCACTAGACAATATACTTAACGATAGCATCACACCTAGCCAGCTCATCGTCGTTATGCCTTAGGATGGTATCGCACTTAGCCCACCATTTAGCATTATCACTACACATCCACATATCTACTTACTCAATCATACATCCATTCACAATTTCTACAACATTCATTCCACATATGTTCTTAATCATTCTTAATCATGCTACACACTAGCTAGCATTAACAAAATTGTAAGTATGAATGCATTGTTTACGCATAAACTTACCTCGGCACTCAAAAGTATAGAGATGTGTAATTTAGTCCACCACCTTGCTCTTGCCTCGGTTTCGATCCAGGCTTCGTCTTTCTTGATCTATAATGAATAAATCAACTTATTCAATACACACTTTGACTAAATTGACCATTATCTCATACTTTAGCAAAATTACTATTTTGCCCCTAACTTTCTCATATTCACACTTTTGCCCCAAAGCTCGTAAAGTGATTTTTATTCAACTTTCTAGCCTTTCATGCTTAGCCGAACCATTTACTAAACTAAAGCTATCATCAATTCTCACTAAGTCATACATGTATGACCAATCTCAAGACTTTCACACACAAGTCCCTACATGCATTTTCATGGAAAATTACTTAGCAAAAGATGTTTCTACTACATCAAGCTTTCATATTCTTCCATAAAACATCAAAATAAATGCATGTCATACATGGGTACATTTTTTAACATCCATCTTAGCTCAACATATAGCTAAAAATAGCTTTCTCATGCTACTAGGACTTCAAAAATACGAAGAATATCAAAAACGGGGCTTGGTTGCACTTACAAGCAAGATTAAAAAATTTGAAGAACCCTAACAATGGCTCCTTGAATTTTTAGCAGCCTTGGAGAAGAAGATGAATGAATTTCTATCATCTTTTCCCATTTAAAACATTTAATTGTCAAATGACCAAAATGCCCTTTTTGACAAACTTTCTATTTTAACTCATCCATGCCCAATTTTGTCCAAAAATTAAAAATTGGGAAAATTTCTATTTAAGGACCTCTAATTAATATTCTAAATCTATTTCACACAAATAGCTTCTAGAATCTCACATTTTGCAACTTTTGTAATTTAGTCCTTTTGGACAATTCAACCGAAATTTCACAAAATTGCTTCATGAAACTTTCACACTAGTATGCAAACATAGCATAAACTTCAAAAACTCATTCATAAACCTCAGATTTGTGGTCTCGTACCACTATTCTGACTAGGCCCTAAATCGGGATGTTACAAGTTGCCTGGGTTACCACCGATCAGAGAGGTCGAGTTTGCTATTGAATTAATACCAGGAACATCACCGATATCGATAGCTCCGTATAGAATGGCTCCGACATAATTGAAAGAGTTGAAATCTCAGTTGTAAGAGTTAACTGATAGAGGTTTTGCACGACCTAGTTTTTCACCCTGAGGTGTGTAACAACCCTCACCCGTATTCAACGTCGGAATAGGGTTACGGAGCATTACCGGACTTATAAAATAATTTAACGTTCAATTCACATACAATTCTCAAATTCATATAATCAACATTTAATAACATTCACATTGTCCCTTATAACAAATCTACGAGGCCCTAAACATGCTTTAGAAGTGGTTCGAGACTAAACTGATAGCTTAAGAAATTTTTGAAACACTTAGAAAATTTTCCAACTTTCAGGGGACACACGCCCGTGTGGCCCAGCCGTGTGTCTCACACGGCCAAAGACACGCCCGTGTCACAGGTCGTGTGGACATTCGAAATGGGATTACATAGCCGTATCCTAGCCCGTGTATGACCCCGTGTAACTCTCTGACTTGGGTCACACGGCCAACACACACGGCCGTGTGCCAGGCCGTGTACTAGGCCTTGCCAAACCTGTAAGGTATACTAACTTATGCCACATGGCCAAGTCACACGCCCGTGTACTAAGCTTTGTGGAGCATACTGACTTGATTATTAATTCAACACCAGGGGATACACGGCCGTGTAACATAACTGTGTGTCACACATGGCTGAGACACACGCTCGTGTCTCTACCTGTAACATCCCAATTCAGGGCCTAGCCAGAATAATTGTGCGAGACCATAAATCTGAGTTAGTAAATTGAGTTCTTAAGGTTTATGACATGTTTGCATGATAGTATTAAAGTTCCATGTAGAAATTTTGTGAAATTGACATGGAATGATCAAATAGGACTAAATTGCAAAAGTTGCAAAATATGGGTTTCTAGAAGCTTTTTGTATGAAATAGTTTTACAATATAAATTAGAAGTCCTTAAATAGTAATTTCCCAAATTATAAGTTTTGGACAAAAATGGACATGAGTTAGTAATTTGTAAATTTTTAAAGAGAAGGGCATTTTGGTCATTTACCAATTAAATGATTAAAATGGGAAAAAGATGATAAAAATTTCATTCATCTTCTTCCTTGTGCCAAAAAATTGGGAGACTCCATAGCTAGGGTTCTTCAAATTTTTGAAGCTTGCAAGTAAGTCATCCTAGCCCCGTTTTTAATATTCTTCGTATTTTTGGAGTCCTCGTATTATGAATTAGCTATTTTTAGCTATAAGATGAGCTAAGAAGCATGTTCAAAAATCTACCCATGTGTATCATGCATGTAAAATGATATTTTATGGAAGTTTATGAGAGTTTGATGTTAGATAAACATCTTTTCCTTAGTGAATTTCATGAAAAATGATTGTATGGACTAATTTGTAATAGTTATGAAATTGGTCATACCTATTAGAAATAGTGAGAATTGATGATTGTTGTAGTAGAGAAAATGAATCAGCTAAGCATGATGTTTAAGAAAGTTAAGTGAGAATCATTTTACGAGCCTAGGGGCAAAAGTGCTAATAAGAGAAAGTTTAGGGGCAAAATAGTAATTTTGCCAAAGTATGAGTTAAGAGTCAATTTAGTCAATGTGAGTATTAAATGATCTAATTATTATTATAGATCAAGAAAAACGCGGCTCTTGATCGTAAATCGAGGCAAGAACAAAGTCGAGGACTAAATTGCATATCTACATACATTTTGTATATTGAGGTAAGTTTGTATGATTTCTAAGCTTTATGATTATTATCATTGAATTGCTTAGTATAATGTACATTATTACCATAGAAATGCTTATTGCTATGTTAAATAAAGAAATTAATGAGATTAAGCATGAGAAAGTCCCGATTGAAGTTGAATTACTTAGGATACTCGATCTACCACACGAGATAAGAAAGTCCGTATAAGACCAAGCCAAGGCATGGCATCGGCAATCAAGCAAGTTATCATGTAAGTCCAAGACAAGTCTTGGCATTGAAGAGTTATTATGAGATGAAGACCCATGTAAGCCCAAGCCAAGGCATGGCATTGGTGAGTCTCCAAGCAAAGATGTTATGTAAGTCCAAGACAAGTCTTGGCATTGAAAAGATATCATGAGGTAGAGATTCCATGTAAGTCCAAGCCAAGGCATGGCATTGGTGAGTAGCAAGAAAGATTTCATGTAAGTCCAAGCCAAGGCTCGGTATTGACCAGTTCATGAGTAAAGATACCAAGTAAGACCGTGTCAAGACATGGCAATGGTAAGTTCCCAAGAGAACACACAAGGAAGACTTTGAGTAAGTCCATGTCAAGACATGGCATCAATACCAAGATGAGAGATCCCATGTAAGATCATATCGAGGATATGGCTTTGGCATCGAGTTATGTGGGATGAGATTCAGTATCCTCGGTTATTCGCAGAAATTCATCGGGCAAATGAGTAAAGTTAGAAATGAGTATTACTCATATTATGAATGATGAACTAGAGAATAATAATTATTATTGTAGAGTATGCTGATCTATGTGATCAAATGATACAGGTACCTTGTTTACCTCACGTGTATGAGACTAGTAAGTATCATGAGATATGTAAGAATCAGTATGAGTAAGTAAGCTTAAATAGCTGAAATTTATGATACCATTGTTTATGTTAAATGGGTTATATTGAGCAAGTATGTTGCTATGTGCATTATATGCAAACTTACTAAGCTAAATGCTTACGTCCTTTATTCTTTCTTTCCATGTAGTCCCGCCTAGCTAATCTCGTTGATCATCGTCACCGGAGCTCGGAGCACACTATCAATCGCTATTTTGGTATAGCCAAGTTGTTTATATTAAGTATGGCATATATAGGAAACATTTCATTTTGAGTTATGTTTTAAAACTAGCCAAAGTGTTGGCTATCAAGCTTAGTATTCTTTTTGTATGTGGCCAAAGAAATGAGTCATGAATGATTAAGTATGTATGTTTTAATCTATCAATGAAGTATGCATCCTTGTTCATGTTAGATGTAATACTTGAGTTGCTGAATTGAGCATGAGTTTGGTCTTGATTTCGTGGTGGCAATTGGCTTGGTAAATAGCCTCTAAGTGCCCACACTGCTGTTGGACACACGTGTGTGTGTCAGGCCGTGTGCACCCTGCACCTTTGTATCTTATGTCAGAATAGACCACGGACTAATCACACGGGCGTGTGTCTAGACTCTAGGCCGTGTTAAGGTAGTCAGTGTGCACCACGGGTGGTAAGCACGCGCGCAGCCTTGGTCCCGGGGCATTGGCGTAAAGTCGGGTTTTAGGCACGGTTTGGGGCCACGGGCGTGTCCAGGCCGTGTGTAATTTGCCAGTATCCACCACGGTGAAAGACATGGGCATGTTTTAGGGGTGCACGGGCGTGTCCAAAGTCACACAGACGTGTGACCCCTGTTTGGAGAGAAAGTTTCCAGATGAGTTCCGAAAGTTTCGGGACGCAAGTCTGAGGCCTCGTAGGCCCATGAAATGTCTGATTTGACTAAGAAAGAGAAGTTTTAATTCGGAACAAAATTTTATAGCCCGTAAATACATGATTAAGTGAGTTGAAGCATGGTAATGTCTCGTATCCAGTCTTAGTCTCGGACTCAGGTATGGGGTGTTACACTACCCGTGTGGACAAAAATAGGCTATTTACCAAGCCAATTTGCCACCCAATCTTGCACACACCTACACCAAACCAAATGGCACCAAGACATGGCATAAATAGGCATTCAAACCAACTAAATCAAGCCAAATTCATGTTAGTTCTATACCAACATCCACAATACACACAAGTCACAAAATAGACCATTCCATTTATACCAAATTCACATATACAATTCAACTAATTAGACACTTTCAAACATGCACCATTATGCTCAAACTCACAAGCATATAACTTCTCCAATATCAACCATTTGACAACCACAATATCTATAATCCACAAGAATCATATATTCATCCAAAACTCACAACAGAAGTCATATACACATATATATACACAACCATACCAACCAAATTAAGCCAACCCTCATGGCTATATACAAAACTAAAAACATTTAACATTTACAAGCCATTTCAAATGACCAAAGTCATTACCAATTCATATACCAAAATGACCAAACTCCTATACATTCCATATACTTAAAACACTTAAGTTCAAAAGTACCAAGGTGATAGTTGGATAGTGTGATGAAGTCTCCGACAATCTCGAATCCGAGCTAGCTTGGATTTCACTATAAAACACGAAAAAATAAACAATGTAAGCTATGAAGCTTAGTAAGTTCATATAGCATTAAAATCAACTTACCAAATATGCACAAATTAAGCAATATAAACATATCACAACATATATCGTATTGAACCATCAACCTACTAAAATCTTCATTCACAAGGTTAAATATAATTTCACAAGTTTCTTCAATTCAATACTTGTACAGTTTATGTACATACTACCATCTCGTATCAATTTCATACTCATCCACATCGTTGATTTACCCATTGAACCATTTGGAATACTATCGGATACTCAGAAATCTCGCACCCCAAGTGCCACATACATAGCCGAAGCTATCTCAATCTCGTATCACATATAACGCTCACACTATAGCTATCAACGGGTCTGCTCACACAAGCTGACGGTCATGATGTAGCTACACGGTGCTGCTCACACAAGCTGACGAGAATCCGTAACACATACCGGATAACTCAGCCACCGGTAGGACGTACGGACCAACACCCAAACACATAACCTCTAATGACATGTCATTTGTATCCTAAACTATTCTTAAGGTTCAACCGGGACTTCAAACTTGCCAAATTGTCGTTGAATGTGTCCGTAGGATCGTATTAACAATTTATGCAATATCAAAGCATATAAAACACAATTATAACAATGCTTATTACATACGAAATTACCTCGAATGCCAAAATGCCGAATTAAGTCGATTAATCTGAACTTTGTTCTTTCCCCGATCTAAATCCGTATTTTTCCTTTCTTGATCTAAATATAATCAAAATTAACTTATTTAATAATCTCTATATTCAATTTAGTCCAAATTATACATTAAAGCACTTTTACACTTTTGCCCCTAACATTTCACATTTTTGTAATTTAGTCCTTATTAATAAAATCACAAATTCATGCAATTCAACCAAAACCCATGCTAGCCAGATTTCAATTAGGTCCCTAGCAGCCCATATTTTTCATTTCTTTCACAATTTAACCACCAAATTTACACATTTCACAATTTATGTAACACCCCGAAATTTAAGGTTAGAAGTTTTGAGATTTGTTGGTAGGATTAGTGGCTAGATCGGACAACTGGGTTTGTTGCTATGTTTTATGTCAGAATGGGCCTGCTAGTCTGGTGGTTGGTTGTGTGTTAGTTTACCTCGGGGTTCTGGGTTCGAATCCTCATGTGTGTTTGAGGAATTAATTTTATTTGAGTTTTGTTTTTTTATTTTATTTTATGTTATATATATATTATGTTATTTATTTGATGGTATTTTTATTTTTGGAAAAAAACGAGGTTGTTTCAAAAAAAACTCTTCTCACGTTCTTCTATTTTCTCCTCACATTTTCTTCCTTTTCAATTTCCTTTGATTTTCTTTTTGCTTCTTCCGCTTTGTCACTTGTTAAGAGATCTTTGTTCTCGAGTGTTCTGCTTGATTGGTTCCGAAATTGGGTAAGTTTTGTCTCTTGTTTTAATAGAGGAATTACCTCAATTTTGTTGTGTTTCTGAAATTAAATTCTTATACTTAGTTGTGTTTTGTAATTGAGGTCTTTGAACCGGCTTGGTGGAGTGAGTCAAACAATTTTGGGTGTTTAAATAGCGAATTCAGGTGTGGGTTCGAAAACTTTTCCTTTTTTTTATAGACGAAATTCTGATTTGGTTCTATGAATTTCGACATGGTTTGTGGGTTTTTTAAATTTATCAACTGAAGTGTCGTTGTGGAATCATTTGGAATTCTGTGTGTTTTTGACTTATTCTTCAGTTAACGAGGGTTGGGGATCGTTTCGACATCAAAAGCACATTTTTCAGGCTATTTTAGTGTGGTTTCATGACCACATGGGTGGTCACACAGGCGTGTGCTTGTTCACACGGCCATGTGGAGTTAGGAATTAGGGTTTTCGGGTAGGATTAGGTGTCAGACGGCCTAGCCACACGATCGTGTGGCCGATTTGGGAAAATTAGTCGATTTTTACACGACCATGTCCTTTGAGTACACGGGCCTGTGCGTTTAGGAATTTTGGCTTTTCAATGATTTTGGGTACCGCACGGCCTGGCCACACGGGCATATGTCCCACACGGGCGTGTGAGATCTCCACATAGTCGTGTCTCTTCTGTTCTTAACTTTTAGCACTTTTGGACAGTGAGGTACACAGGCTGTTCACACAGGCGTATGCGGCCTCCACACGGGCGTGTAGACCCCCACACGGTCAGGGCACACGGCCATGTGGTCCTACCTTGCCAAATTTCTATATTATTTTGATTTATGACCTGTTTGTGGTTCTGTGTGTTCTGACCCTTGGCTAGGTCTTAGTAAGGGTAGTCGAGACTCTATTTTGACTCGGACATATCTGTTTTATGCAATCATTGCATTAGTTAAGTGATTCGTTAATGTGATAATGTCTAATAATTGAGTATCTTCTTCAGTGGTTAAGTGACGTGGGTATTTGTGTGACTGTCTAAAAACTGTGTACATCGATTCTATAATTGACTAACTGATTATGAGCTTCTGCGTCTGTGTAATTGACAATGTTTGGTGTGCATTCTTCCATTTGCATTACCATTTCAGGTTTGGGATATGAAGAGAAGGAAGTCTGTTCTGATTTGGCAGTTTTAACTACAATACGTCTATATAGCGATTTACCGCTCAGTACGATAATTCTGGTAGCTCAACTGTATACTGCTATTTACGTGGCTTTATTCCACATTCATGGTGTGTAGGGTTGGATGGGCCTTTCGAGGTCTTATGTGGTGTGCAGGGCTGGTTGAGTTTCTTATAGCTCATTTGTGGTATGAATGGGGGACGAAGAGGTGTTTGGCCAGATGGGTGGGTTTCGTGTTGATGCATTGTTCCACATTTTGTCTGCCTGTCTGGTTGTGATGATTATTTGGATATCGGATTGCCATTGGGATATTTTGTTTTTATTGTAGCACTTAATTTTTGTTTTTCTATCATTTCAATCTTACACTGGGCTCGTGTAGCTCACCCCCTCAGTTTTTCTTTTTCAGGTATTTTCGTGTGCTGTTGCTGGACTCGGCACGTCGGAGGTCTTGGACAACCATGTTTTGGAATCAAATTTAAAAGAATTTACATAAATTTTGCATTTAGAGATAAGAGGTTTGAATTGTAAATTTTACTTTGAATATTGTGGTATGAATTTTGGGTTTTACGCACGTAAGCGTCTTTTGGACTTAAATTTTTGCAATATTGGAATTTTACAACAGAGAGATTTACGTAACCTACACACCGTTTGAATTATAGCTGGTTAGACTAAAATTTTACCTACGATCACTTTGGTGATCAATGTGACCTCTGAAATTCAGTCTAAACTCTTAGGCCGTGTTTTGGGGTGTTACATTTAGTGGTATTAGAGCCAGGTTTGTAAAAACTCGGCCTATATTTTTACGTATCCGTGTGCGAACGTGTTCGTGTGAAAAAAAGTTTTGATAGACCGTACCACAGTATTTTGAAATGATATGTATTTCACTAATTTTGAGGAGATAAAGTGTCTGAGACTCCGATGCTGATCCAAGGTGGAAATTCGAAACTGTAAGATTAGAAATGTAGGTTTTCATATTTTTTTGTGTTTGTTTTCTGAAGATGTAGATACTCTAAGTTAGTCACAAGACCGGTATAGATTCTGATGGTAAGCATGATTGTGAGGGTCAATCTAGTGGGACTCTCGAAGAGTCGTTGGCTTCTCCGGGACGCGAGTTTGTTCAGGAGTCAGATGTCAATGCGGCTCCGCCAGCTTCGGGTAGCGATAACCCGGAGGTTGGTACTGAGGTGTTGACTTGGGTGGTGAGAGAGGTGTTAGAGAAAGTTTTTGAGGTTAGTTTAGAAAGGAAGAGAGAGTTAGTTCAGGGAAGGTGTGTGGATTGTGGGAAGAAAAGGGATCGTAGTCCTATGAGGTTGGAGTCTCAGTCTACGAAGCGTATAAGAAAGCAGTTTGGTGTTAGTAAAGGTTGAGTGAATGGTTCTGGTAATGGGGCGAGCGTATCGGTTTGTGGGCACTGTAAGAAGTGCCATTCAGGCAACTGTTGGAAGAAGTTGGGAGCATGTTGCGGGTCCACGGAGCACCGAATTCGGGAGTGTCTACGACGACATTGAGACATGTATGGTTGTAGGTTGTTGTGACTCTGTGTGTTATTTATTTGAATGACATTGATTGATTAATCGTTGGATAACGTTTGTGTGTGTGATGAACAAGTATGTATATGCTTCAATGACTAAGTGTTCTTGTAGTGTGTGAGGTCTTGAGTTCAAGTCTAGTGTGGTAGCACTTCGGGACTAGAGTGCGTAGCGGGAGCGTAGTGGTGTAGCTTGTGTTACACCACTGTTCTGTTTGTTAGAAATTTCGGGGACGAAATTTCTTTAAGGAGGGTGAGTCGTAACACACCAAAACTTGGGGTTAGAAGTTTTGAGATTTGTTGGTAGGGTCAGTGGCTAGATCGGACAATTGGTTTGTTACTGTGTTTTATGTCAGAATGGGCCTGCTGGTCTGGTGGTTGGTTGTGTGTTAGTTTGCTTTAGGGTTCTGGGTTCGAATCCTCATGTGTGTTTGAGGAATTAATTTTATTTAAGTTTTGTTTTTTATTTTTTGTTATATATATTTTTTATGTTATTTATTTGATGGTATTTTTATTTTTGGAAAAAAACGAGGTTGTTTTAAAAAAAAATCTTCTTACGTTCTTCTCTTCTCTCTTCACACTTTCTTCTTTTTCAATTTCCTTTGATTTTCTTTTTGCTTCTTCTGCTTTGTCGCCTGTCAAGAGAGCTTTGTTCTCGAGTGTTCTTCTTGATTGGTTCGGAAATTGGCTAAGTTCTGTCTCTTGTTTTAATGGAGGAATTGCCTCAATTTTGTTGTGTTTCTAAAATTAAATTCTTATAATTAGTTGTGTTTCATAATTGAGGTATCTGAATCGGCTTGGTGGAGCGAGTCGAACAATTCTGGGTGTTTAAACCGCGAATTCAGGTGTGGGTTCGAAAACTTTTCCTTTTTGTTATAGACAAAATTCTGATTTGGTTCTGTGAATTTCGACATGGTTTGTGGGTTTTTGAAATTTATCAACAGAAGTGTCGTTGTTGTAGAATCGTTTGGAATTCTGTGTGCTTTTGACTTATTCTTGAGTTAACGAGAGTGGAAGATCGTTTCGACATCAAAGGCACATTTTGCAGCCTATTTTGGTGTGGTTTCGTGACAACATGGGTGGTCACACAGGCGTGTGCTTGTTCACACGGCCGTTAGGAGTTGGGAATTAGGGTTTCTGGGCAGGATTAGGTGCCACACGACCGTGTCGCCGATTTGGGGAAATTAGTCGATTTTTACACGGCTATGTCCCTTGAGTCCACGGGCGTGTGCGTTTAGAAATTTAGTGTTTTCGATGATTTTTTGTACCACATGACCTGGCCACACGGGCATGTGTCCCACAAGGGCGTGTGATATCTCCACACGGCCATGTCTCCTTTTCCTTAATTTTTAGTACTTTTAGACAGTGAGTTACACGGGTTGTTCACACGGGCGTGTGCCCCCTCTATATGGGCGTATGGGGCCTTCACATTGGCGTGTGTGGCCTCCACATGGGCGTGTAGACCCCCACACGGCCGGGGCACACGACCATGTGGTCCTACCTTGCCAAATTTTTGTATTATAAAGATTTATGACCTGTTTGTGGTTCTGTGTGTTTTGACCCTTGGCTAGGTATTAGTAAAGGTAGCCAGGACTCTGTTTTGACTCGGACATATCTGTTTTATGCAATCTTTGCATTAGTTAAGTGTTCCGTTAATGTGATAATGCCTAATAAATGAGTATCTTCTTCAGTGGTTAAGTGACGTGGGTGTGTGTGTGACTGTCTGAAAACTGTGTACATCGATTCTGTAATTGACTAACTAATTAGGGGCTTCTACTTCTCTGTAATTGACAGTGTTTGGTGTGCATTCTTCCATTTGCGTTACGATTTCGGGTTTGGGATATGAAGAGAAGGAAGTCTGTTCTGATTTGGCAGTTTCAACTACAATACGTCTATTTAGCAATTTACCATTCAGTACGATAATTCTGGCAGCTCAGCTGCACACTGCTATTTACGTGGCTTTGTTCCACATTCATGGTGTGTAGGGTTGGATGGGCCTTTCGAGGTCTTATGTGGTGTGCAGGGCTGGTTGAGTTTCTTATAGCTCATTTGTGGTGTGAATGGGGACGAAGAGGTGTTTGGCTAGATGGTTAGGTTTCATATTGATGCATTGTTCCGCATTTTGTCTGTCTCTCTGGTTGTGATGATTATTTGGATATCGAATTGCCATTGGGAATTTTGTTTTTATTGTAGCACTTAATTTTTGTTTTTCTATCGTTCCGATCTCACACTGGGCTCGTATAGCTCACCCCCCTCAGTTTTCCTTTTTCATGTATTTTCCTGTGCTATTGTTAGACTCGGCACGTCGGAGGTCTCAGACAACCACGTTTTAGAATCAAATTTAAAAGAATTTACATAAATTCCGCAGTTATAAATAAACGGTTTGAATTGTAAGTTTTACTTTGAATATTGTGGTATGAATTTTGGGTTTTACGCACGTAAGCGTCTTTTGGACTTAAATTTTTGCAATATCGGGATTTTACAACAGAGAGTTTTACGTAACCTACACACCATTTGAATTCTAGCTGGTTAGACTAAAATTTTACCTACGATCACTTTAGTGATAAATTTGACCTCCAAAATTCGGTCTAAACTCCTAGGCCGAGTTTTGGGGCGTTACATTTAGTGGTATTAGAGCCTGGTTTGCAAAAACTCGGCCTGTGTTTTTACGCATCCGTGTACGCGCGTGTTCGTATGAAAAAAAGTTTTGATAAACCGTACAACAATATTTTGAAATGATATGTATTTCCCTGATTTTGAGGAGAAAAAATGTCTAAGACTTCGATGCTGGTCCATGGTGGAAATTCGAAACTGTAAGATTAGAACTGTAGATTTTATTTATTTATTTTTTGTTTGTTTTCTGAAGATGTAGATACTCTAAGTTAGTCACAAGACTGGTGTTGATTCTGATGGTAAGCAAGATCGTGAGGGTCAATCTGGTGGGAGTCTCGAAAAGTCGTTGGCTTCTCCGGGACGTGAGTTTGTTCAGGAGTCAGATGTCAATGCGGTTCCGCTAGCTTCAAGTAGTGATAACCCATAGGGTGGTCCTGATGTGTTGACTTGGGTGGTGAAAGAGGTGTTAGAGAAAGTTTTTGAGGTTAGTTTAGAAAGGAATAGAGAGTTAGTTTAGGGTATGTAACAGCCCGATTTTGGGACTAGTCAGAACAGTGGTTTTGAAACCACTAACTCGAGGCCAGAGAAATCATTTTTAATATTATTTTACGTGTCATAGCATGATTATATGAGTGCATGAAAATTTTGGTGAATTAATTTTAGTGATTGCATGCTTAATTACGAAAAAGGACTAAATCGCATAAACTGCGAAAGTTCTATTTTACAAGCTAAAGGTGCTAAATAGCTATAGAACCTTAAATTGGAGGTCCTTAATGTGCAATTAGACCTTTCTAATGTTGATAGCCGACCATAGGGACAAGAAAATTTAATTTGTCAAGATTTGGTGGATTATGTGACTTAATGGAAATAAAATAAAATAAAACATAAAAAGCTATCATCTTTTTCCTATCACCTTCTTCCTCCACCAAAATTACCAACAAGAATAGGGATTTGGAATCTTGAAATTTTCAGCAACTCATCCTCCTTACAAGTAAGTGATTTTGGTGGTCTTTCTTGATAATTTTTGTATTTTTGGAACCCCTAAAGCTTAAGCTAACTAATGAGGGGACTATTTTGCAAAATGGTTGAGAGTCTAGGGTTTTTTCATGTGAGTATTTATGTTGATTTCTGAAATTTTATGGAAGAGAATGAATCTTAGTTGTTAAATAAACAACTTTTGTAAATGGAGTTTACATGAAAACACCTAAAAGGACATTTTTGTAAAGGTTGTAAAATAGGTGGTAAATGTGTGAAATAATTGAAATTATGAGTTTCTATAAGAGGGAATATGAATCGGCTAGGCTTGGGTGTGTGAAAAAAATGAACACATTTTATTTTACGATCCTAGGGGCAAAATAGTAATTTTGCGAAAGTATAGGGGTAAAATGGTAATTTTTCCAAAATAGGAATTTTGGAGTGATTTAAATAATGTGGTTATTTAATAAGCTAAATATGTCATTATAGATCAAGAAGAGAGTGGAATCAACCTTGACCGAGGAAAAGGCAAGGTTTCGGACTAAATCGCAAATTGACATATTTTGATCGAGGTAAGTTTATATGTAAATAATACATTCTTTTTACTTATGATTTTACATATAAATGCATTATGTAAAACGTGGATGAATATTGTTGATAATTATTAATTGATAGAAAGTGAGGAAATTATGAATGAATACCGTAATTATTATTGGTGGGCTATGTGCGATACAACCATAATTATTGTTATTGGTGGGCTGTGTGTGATACCACCGTATTTACTATTATTGGTGGGCTATGTGCAATACCACCGTAATTATTGTTATTGGTGGGCTGTGTGTGGTACCACCATATTTACTATTATTAGTGGGCTGTGTGCGATACCACCTTATTATTTATTAGTGGTGGGCTGTGTGAGAAACCACCCTATATTTGGTATTATCCCGAATGTGTTTATCAAGAAACTTTGGATTAAATGAGATTACGTGGGACTGTGTGATGATGAGTGCAGGGTATAAGTGCATGTAAATGTGAGCAATGTGTAAGTTGTGTTTTTGGAATGTGGTAAGATTTGGAAAATGAGTAAGTACAATTACAATGATCTGAATTATTCTTGATTAGAATTAATGTTCTTGATTGATAAGTATGTGGTATGATGTTTATTGTTTACATATAGACTTACTAAGCTTAAAGCTTACTCCCTTTTCTTTCACTTTTGTTTTATAGTATCGACAAGCCCACTCGAGGAACGGAGACCGTCGGAGGATCACCCACACTATCTACACATTTGGTATAGTTAGAGCATTCTTTTTTAGTATGGCATGTATAGGATTTTGGTATTTTGGGTTATATGTCATATTGGTTTAGCCAAATGTATTGGCTTGTGATGATATTTGATTCATTTTGTATAAGTCCATGAGATGTGACACATAATATTTATTTGAATGTAAACCTATTCATATATGCATGTATGTGTCAATGACATTATGTTATGGCTTATGGTTATTGTTGGTTGAATGATGATATGTTGTATGTGTTTGTGGATGTTTAGTGTGGTTTTGATATTGTGAAAGTTGGTGCAAGTTTGAGGGGCAAAAAGTCTTGGTAGATAGCCTTATTTTGTCCGCATGGGCTGAGGCACGGCCGTGTGTCTCAACCGTGTGGAAGACACGACCATAAGAAATGGGCATGTGCCCAGGCCGTGTGAAGTCTGCACCTGATTTTAGGAATTTAATTCGCCACACGGCCTGAGGACACGGACGTATGCCTTGGCCGTGTGACCTAATAGAGATGATGATGCCATAAACAAAATGTCAAGGTTTTCACACATAGGTTAAGACACGGGCGTGTCATGGCCGTGTGAGAGACATGGGCCGTAGACACGGGCATGTGCCAAGCCGTGTAAAAACCCCTGTAGGTTCAAATTTGAGAAATAAATTCACACGGGCTAGGAACATGGGCGTGTGTGATAACACGGCCCCCCCACACGACTGTTTTTTCCTTTCCACGCGCAGGCGTGTGGCTTTTTGAGTAAAAATTTCTTAGTGCTCGTAAGAATCCAGATTAGTTCGAACTACTCCTTATGTATGTTTTGGGCCTCGTGAGGCTCGTTTAAAGGGTGATATGGATATTTAAGGAAAGTTTTAAATTTGAGTGGAAAATTATGTATCGGTTTGTATGATTGCTTGCTTGTAAGTCCAGTAATGCCTCGCACCTATTCCCATCGAATACGGGTACTGTAAGGGGTGTTACATTTAGTGGTATCAGAGCTATGGTTTAGTCGGTTCTCGGACTACAGTAGCGTGTGTGAGAGTCTAGCTATACATGCCATAAATATATTGTGATAGTGTGGTGACTCCTGACAATTTCCAACTATGTTTTCATATAGTAATGGATCCCGACCGAGCTGCGACTGATGATGCTACAAGTAATGTGCCGGCTTCCGCGCAAGGGACTGTGCCAGTGGAAAGTAGACCCGAGACCTTGGGTCAGGGAGAAGAGGCTCGGGAATCCTTTCTCCATATGATGAGTAATTCGTATACTGAATTTGTTCGAGCAAATCCTAATGCTCAACCTCCTCCACCCCCTCCTATACCTCAGCCGGTCCCTGTAGCTCCTCAAGGTATTGACTTGGTAAGATTGACTAAACCTCCGGTTGATAAAATTCGAAAACAATGGGCCGAGGAATTTAGAGGCAACATAGATGATGATCTCGAGAAAGCAGAGTTCTGGCTTGAGAATTCTATGCGGGTATTTGATGAACTCTCTTGCACGCCCGAAGAGTACTTAAAATGTGTCGTATCGTTATTGAAGAACTCGACATACCGTTGGTGGAAAACGCTGACATCTGTAGTTTCGAAAGAGAGAGTGACATGGGATTTCTTAGAGGAGTTTCGAAAGAAATACATAAGTCAGCGATTCATCGATCAGAAACGGAAAGAGTTTCTTGAACTGAAGCAAGGCAAAATGGCTGTGGCAAAGTATGAACGTGAATTTATTAGACTCAGTAAGTATGCTCAAGAGTGTGTGTCTTATGTGCAAAAGATTCGAAGATGGGCTGAACGAGGATATTAAATTGTTAGTTGGGATTTTAGAATTGAAAAAATTAGTGGTATTGGTCGATAGAGCTTGCAAGGCTGAAGAGCTGAATAAAGAAAAGAGGAAAGCTATGATTGAAGCCCGAGATGCAAGGAAAAGGCCGATGAGTAAGTCGTTCCAATCCCAATCAAAGAGGTCCAAGGAAATGAATCCTCGGACGACCATTTTAGCTAGGTATTCACACTGATATCATGGTAAAACATATTCGAACTCTAGAGTTCAAGCCACCTCGATGGCAAGTGTGGGTAATGTGAAGTATAATAAACCCGAATGTCAGAAGTGTGGTAGACACCATTTTAGAGAGTGTTGGGGAAACAACCGAGCTTGTTACAAGTGTGGTTCTCAAGAACATTTCATCAGAGACTGTCCTGAGAATGTTGAGGGAGAAAAACTTCAGAGTGTTAGACCGAGTAACACTACTAGCAGGGGTAGACCACCGCAAAATGCCGGAAGTGGAGCTAGTAGTAAAAGTATGATAAAGGATTTAGCTGCGAGGACAGAAACGAGAGCACCTGCTAGAGCTTATGCCATACGAGCTCGTGAGGATGCATCATCCCCCGACATGATTACGGGTATATTTTCTCTTTACGATACTAATGTCGTTGCTTTAATTGACCCCGGATCCACTCATTCTTATGTTTGTGTGAATTTGGTAAATAGTAAGAAATTACCTGTTGAATTGACTGAATTTGTGATTAAAGTGTCAAATCCCTTAGGCAAGTATATGTTAGTAGATAAGGTTTGTAGGAATTGTCCTTTGACGATTCAAGGTCACTATTTTCTGGCTAATTTGATGTTGTTGCCGTTTGACGAGTTTGATGTTATTTTGGGCATGGATTGGTTGACATTACATAATGCTAAGGTAAATTGTAGACAGAAAACTATTGAGTTGAAATGTGAAAATGGTGAGATTCTTTGGGTTGAAACAGGATGACTCACATAAGATGCCCGTGGTGATTTCGTACATGTCCGCTTTCGTATGTATGAGAAAAGTGTGTGAAGCATACCTTGCATATGTGTTGAATATTGAGATGACTGAGTCGAAGCTTGAATCTGTGCCAGTAGTTTGTGAGTTTCCAGATGTTTTTCTGGAAGAATTACCTGGGTTGCCTCCAGTTAGAGAAATTGAGTTTGCTATCAATCTGATACATGGGACTGCACCGATCTCCATTGCTCCGTATAGAATGTCTCTGACCGAATTAAAAGAGTTAAAGGCTCAGCTGCAAGAGTTGACCGATAAGGGATTTGTTAGACCAAGTTTTTCTCCCTAAGGCGCTCCCGTATTATTTGTAAAGAAGAAAGACGGAACAATGAGGCTTTGCATTGACTACCGTCAACTTAAGAAAGTAACTATAAAGAATAAGTACCCATTTCCGAGAATTGATGATTTGTTTGATCAACTAAAGGGAGCAACCGTGTTCTCAAAGATAGATTTAAGATCTGGCTACTATCAGTTGAGAGTCAAGGAATCTGATGTGTCGAAAGCTGCTTTTAGAACGAGATATGGACACTATGAATTCCTGGTGATGCCTTTCGGTTTAACTAATGCTCCAACTATGTTCATGGATTTAATGAATCGAAGTTTTCGGCTATACTTGGATAAATTTGTAGTAGTGTTCATAGACGATATATTGATTTATTCTCGAGATGAGGCCAAGCATGCCGAACACTTAAGAATGGTATTGCATATTCTACGAGAGGAGAAATTGTTTGCTAAGTTTAGTAAAAGTGAGTTTTGGCTTCGTGAAGTCAGATTTTTGGGACACATAGTTTCAGGTGATGGTATTCGGGTTGATCCGAGTAAAATATCGGTGATTGTTGATTGGAAACCGCCAAAGAATATATCAGAGTTAGAAGCTTTTTAGGCTTAGTCGGGTACTATCGACGTTTTGTCGAGGGATTTTTTATGATTTCTTCTCTGATGACTAAGTTGTTGCAAAAGAATGTTAAGTTTGAATGGACTGATAAATGTCAATAGAGTTTCGAGAAGTTGAAGGCACGATTAATTGAAGCACCAGTTTTGGTACAACCTGAGTCGGGAAAGGAGTTTGTGATTTATAGTGATGCGTCATTGAATGGTCTTGGTTGTGTGTTGATGCAAGAGGGCAAAGTAGTAGCTTATGCCTCGAGACAGCTAAGACCACATGAAAAGAATTATCCGATGCACAATTTGGAATTGGCTGCCATCGTTTTTGCTTTGAAGATTTGGCGTTATTATTTGTATGGTGAGAAATGCCGAATCTTTACCGATCAAAAAAGTTTAAAGTACCTGATGAATCAAAAAGACTTGAATTTGCGACAACGGAGGTGGCTCGAGTTATTAAAAGATTATGAGCTAATGATTGGTTATCATCCAGGAAAATCGAATGTAGTCGCAGATGCCTTGAGCAGAAAATCCTTGTTTACTTTGAGGGCTATGAACACGAGTTTGGTTTTGTCTGACAACGGTTCGATTTTGGCCGAGTTAAGGGCTAGACCATTATATCATCAGCAAATTTGTGAAGCTCAAAAGAAAGACAAAGAATTGCAAGTTAAAAGAGTTCAGTATGAATCGGATAGTGATTCAGATTTTTGAATCGGACCAAATGATTGCTTGATATTCCGTGATAGGGTATGTGTACTGAAAGATGATGAGCTGATTTAGAAAATTTTACAAGAGGCACACAGTGGTTGTTTGTCAGTACATCCGGGAAGTACAAAAATGTATAATGATTTAAAGAAGTTATATTGGTGGCCGGGTATGAAAAGAGACATCTTTGAGTTTGTGACAAAGTGTTTGATCTGCCAACAAGTGAAAGCCGAGCATTAGGTACCTTCAGGTTTGCTTCAGCCAATGATGGTTCCCGAGTGGAAATGGGATTGAATTACGATGGATTTTATAACAGGGTTGCCTATGACTCCGAAAAAAAAAGATGCTGTGTGGGTTGTTGTTGATAGATTAACGAAATCGGCTCACTTTATACCAGTACGTACTGATTACTAACTTGACAAGTTGGTTGAGCTATATGTTGCTGAAATTGTGAGATTACATGGGGTGCCTATGTCTATTATTTCGGATAGTGATCCGAGGTTTGCTTCGAGGTTTTGGAAAAAGTTGCAAGAAGCCTTGGGTACGAAATTGAATTTTAGTACCGTTTTCCATCCGCAAACTGATGGTCAATCCGAAAAAGTGATTCAAGTTCTCGAAGACATGCTCCGATGTTGTGTTTTAGAGTTTGAGGGTAGTTGGGAAAGATATCTACCTTTGGTCAAATTCGCCTACAACAACAGTTATCAGTCCAGTATACAGATGGCTCCGTACGAAGCATTATATGGTCGCAAGTGTCGAACTCCTTTGTATTGGACCGAGCTTAGGGAGAAGCAAATTCATGGGGTTGATTTGATTAGAGAAACCGAAGAGAAAGTGAAAGTAATCCGTGATAGTCTAAAAGCTGTTTCGGACCGACAAAAGTCATACGTGGATTTGAAAAGAAAAGAAATTGAGTTTCAGGTGGGTGATAAAGTGTTTCTGAAAGTATCCCCATGGAAGAAAATATTGAGATTTTGTCGAAAGGGTAAATTGAGTCCGCGTTTCATTGGACTGTATGAAATTATTGAAAGGGTTGGACCAATAGCATACTGGTTAGCTTTGCCGGTGGAGTTGGAGAGAATACACAACGTGTTCCATGTGTCAATGTTGCGACGATATCGTTCTGATCCTTCGCATGCAATCCCTCCTACAGAAATTGAGATACGACCGGATACGACCTATGATGAGGAACTAATTAAGATTTTGGCTCGAGAGGTTAAACAGTTAAGAAACAAAAGTATAACTTTGGTGAAGGTGTTGTGGCAAAAACATGGTGTAAAAGAGGCTACGTGGGAACCGAAAGAAACCATGAGAAAACAGTACCCAAACCTTTTTATCGGTAAGATTTTTAGGGACAAAAATCTCTAAAAGGGGGGAGAGTTGTAACGACCCGATTTTGGGACTAGTCGGAACAGTGGTTTCGGAACCACTAACCTGAGGCAAGAGAAATTATTTTTAATATTATTTTACGTGTCATAGCATGATTATATGAGTGCATGAAAATTTTGGTGAATTAATTTTAGTGATTGCATGCTTAATTACGAAAAAGGACTAAATCGCATAAAGTGCGAAAGTTCTATTTTACAAGCTATAGGTGTTAAATAGCTATAGAACCTTAAATTGGAGGTCCTTAATGTGAAATTAGACCTTTCTAATGTTGATAGCCGGCCATAGGGACAAGAAAATTTAATTTGGTCAAGATTTGGTGGATTAGGTGACTTAATGGAAATAAAATAAAACATAAAAAGCTATCATCTTTTTCCTACCACCTTCTTCCTCCACCAAAAATACCAACAAGAATAGGGGTTTGGAAGCATGAAATTTTCAGCAACTCATCCTCCTTACAAGTAAGTGATTTTGGTGGTATTTCTTGATAATTTTTGTATTTTTGGAACCCCTAAAGCTTAAGCTAACTAATGAGGGGACTATTTTGCAAAATGGTTGAGAGTCTAGGGTTTTTCCATGTGACTATTTATGTCGATTTCTGAAATTTTGTGGAAGAGAATGAATCTTAGTTGTTAAATAAACAACTTTTGTAAATGGAGTTTCCATGAAAACACCTAAAAGGACCTTTTTGTAAAGGTTGTAAAATAGGTGGTAAATGTGTGAAATAATTGAAATTATGAGCTGCTATAAGAGGGAATATGAATCGGCTAGGCTTGGGTGTGTGAAAAAAATGAACACATTTCATTTTACGAGCTTTGGGGCAAAATAGTAATTTTGTAAAAGTCTAAAGGTAAAATAGTAATTTTGCCGAAATAGGAATTTTGGAGTGATTTAAATATTGTGGTTATTTAATAAGCTAAATATGTCATTATAGATCAAGAAGAGAGTGAAATCAACCTTGACCGAGGAAAAGGCAAGGTTTCGGACTAAATCGCAAATCGACATATTTTGATCGAGGTAAGTTTATATGTAAATAATACATTCTTTTTACTTATGATTTTACATATAAATGTATTATGTGAAACGTGGATGAATATTGTTGATAATTATTAATTGATAGAAAGTGAGGAAATTATGAATGAATACCGTAATTATTATTGGTGGGCTATGTGCGATACCACCGTAATTATTGTTATTGGTGGGCTGTGTGTGATACCACCGTATTTACTATTATTAGTGGGCTGTGTGCGATACCACCTTATTATTTATTAGTGGTGAGCTGTGTGAGAAACCACCCTATATTTGGTATTATCCCGAATGCGTTTATCGAGAAACTTTGGATTAAATGAGATTACGTGGGACTGTGTGATGATGAGTGCAGGGTATATGTCCATGTAAATGTGAGCAATGTGTAAGTTGTGTATTTGGAATGTGGTAAGATTTGGAAAATGAGTAAGCACAATTGCAATGATCTGAATTATTCTTGATTAGAATGTAATGTTCTTGATTGATAAGTATGTGGTATGATGTTTATTGTTTACATATAGACTTACTAAGCTTAAAGCTTACTCCCTTTTCTTTCCCCTTTGTTTTATAGTATCGACAAGCCAGCTTGAGGAACGGAGACCGTCGGAGGATCACCCACACTATCTACACATTTGGTATAGTTAGAGCATTCTTTTTTAGTATGGCATGTATAGGGTTTTGGTCTTTAGGGTTATATTTCATATTGGTTTAGCCAAATGTATTGGCTTGTGATGATATTTGATTCATTTTGTATAAGTTCATGAGATGTGACACATAATATTTATTTGAATGTAAGCCTATTCATATATGCATGTATGTGTCAATGCCATTATGTTATGGCTTATGGTTATTGTTGGTTGAATGATGATATGTTGCATGTGTTTATGCATGTTCAGTGTGGTTTTGATATTGTGAAAGTTGGTGCAAGTTTGAGTGGCAAAAAGGCTTGGTATTTTGTCCACATGGGTTGAGGCACGGCCGTGTGTCTCAACTGTGTGGAAGACACGGCCATAAAACATCGGCATGTTCCCAGGCCGTGTGAAGTCTGCACCTTATTTTAGGAATTTAATTCGCCACACGGCCTGAGGACACGGGCGTGTGCCTTGGCCGTGTGACCTTATGGAGATGATGACGTCATAAACATAATGTCAAGGTTTTCACACACGGGTTAAGACACGGGTGTGTCATGGCAGTGTAAGGGACACGGGCCGTAGACACGGGCGTGTGCCAAGCCGTGTGAAAACCCCTGTAGGTTCAAATTTGAGAAATAAATCAACATAGGCTAGGAACATGGGCGTGTATGATAACATGGCCTGCCCACACGGGCGTGTTCCTTTCCACACGGGCGTGTGGCCCTGTTTTGAGTAAAAAATTTCTTAGTGCTCGTAAGAATCTGGATTAGTTCTGAACTACTTCTTATGTATGTTTTGGGCCTCGTATGCTCGTTTAAAGGGTGATATGGATATTTAAGGAAAGTTTTAAATTTGAGTGGAAAATTATGTATCGATTTGTATGATTGCTTGCTTGTAAGTCTGGTAATGCCTCGTATCCTATTCCAGCGTCGAATACGGGTAAGAGGTGTTACAGGGTAGATGTGTGGATTGTAGGAAGAAAAGGGATCGTAGTCCTTTGAGGTTAGAGTCTTAGTCTACGAAGCGTATAAGAAAGCAATTTAGTGTTAGTAAAGGTTGTGCGAATGGTTCTGGTAATGGAGCGAGCGTATCGGTTTGTGGGCACTGTAAGAAGCGCGATTCGGGCAACTGTTGGAAGAAGATGGGAGCGTGTCTTAGATGCGGGTCCACGGAGCATCGAATGCGGGAGTGCCCGCGACGACATTGTGACAGGTATGGTTGTAGGTTGTTGTGACTCTGTGTGTTATTTATTTGAATGACATTGATTGATTATTCGTTGGATAACGTTTGTGTGTGTGATGAACAAGTATGTATCTGCTTCAATGACTAAGTTTTCTGGCAGTGTGTGAGGTCTTGAGTTCAAGTCTAGTGTGGTAGCACTTCGGGACTAGAGTGCGCAGCGGGAGCGTAATGGTGTAGCTTGTGTTATACCACTATTCTGTTAGTTGGAAATTTCGGGGACAAAATTTCTTTAAGGAAGGGTGGGTTGTAACACCTCGAAATTTAGGGTTAGAAGTTTTGAGATTTGTTGGTAGGGGTTAGTGGCTAGATCGGACAATTGGTTTGTTGCTGTGTTTTATGTCAGAATGGGCCTGCTGGTCTAGTGGTCGGTTATGTGTTAGTTTGCCTCGGGGTTCTAGGTTCGAATCCTCATGTGTGTTTTAGGAATTAATTTTATTTGAGTTTTGTTTTTTTATTTTATGTTTTATATATATATATTATGTTATTTATTTGATGGTATTTTTATTTTTGGAAAAAAAAAAGAGGTTGTTTCAAAAGAAAAATCTCTTCTCACGTTCTTCTCTTCTCTCTTCACATTTTCTTCTTTTTCAATTTCCTTTGATTTTCTTTTTGCTTCTTCCGCTTTGTCACCTGTCAAGAGAGCTTTGTTCACGAGTGTTCTACTTGATTGGTTCCGAAATTGGGTAAGTTCTATCTCTTGTTTTAATGGAGGAATTGCCTCAATTTTGTTGTGTTTTTGAAATTAAATTCTTATAATTAGTTGTGTTTTGTAATTGAGGTCTCTGAATCGGCTTGGTGGAGCGAGTCGAACAATTCTGGGTGTTTAAATTGCAAATTCAGGTGTGGGTTCGAAAACTTTTCCTTTTTGTTATACAAGAAATTCTGATTCAGTTTTGTGAATTTCGACATGGTTTGTGGGTTTCTGAAATTTATCAACTGAACTGTCGTTGTTGCGGAATCGTTTGGAATTCTGTGTGTTTTTTACTTATTCTTGAGTTAACGAGGGTTGGAGATCGTTTTAACATCAAAGGCACGTTTTGCAGCCTATTTTGGTGTGGTTTCGTGACCACATGGGTGGTCACACGGGCGTGTGCTTGTTCACACGGCCGTGTGGAGTTGGGAATTTGGGTTTTCGGTCAGGATTAGGTGCCACACGGCCTGGCCACATGGCTGTGTGGCCGATTTGAGGAAATTAGTCGATTTTCACACAGCCTTGTCCCTTGAGTACACAGGCGTGTGCGTTTAGGAATTTAGTGTTTTCGATGATTTTTGGTACCACACGACCTGGCCACACAGGCATGTATCCCACACGGGCGTGTGAGATCTCCACACGGCTGTGTCTCCTTTGTTCTTAATTTTTAGTACTTTTGGACAGTGAGTTACACGGGCTGTTCACACGGGCGTGTGCCCCCTCCACACAGGCTTGTGGGGCCTTCACACAGGCGTGTGTGGCCACCACATGGGCGTGTAGACCCCCACACGGCCGGTGCACACGGCCACATGGTCCTACCTTGCCAAATTTCTGTATTATGTTGATTTATGACCTGTTTGTGGTTCTGTGTGTTTCGACCCTTGGCTAGGTCTTAGTAAGGGTAGTCGGGACTCTGTTTTGACTCGGACATATCTGTTTCATACAATCGTTGCATTAGTTAAGTGATCCGTTAATGTGATAATGCCTAATAAATGAGTATCTGCTTCAGTGGTTAAGTGACGTGGGTGTGTGTGTGACTGTTTGGAAACTGTGTACATCGATTCTGTAACTAACTAACTGATTACGAGCTTCTGCGTCTGTGTAATTGACAGTGTTTGGTGTGTATTCTTGCATTTGCATTACGATTTCGGGTTTGGGATATGAAGAGAAGTCTGTTTTGATTTGACAATTTCAACTGCAATACGTCTGTATAGCGATTTACCGCTCAATACGATAATTCTGGCAGCTCAGCTGCACACTGCTATTTATGTGCCTTTGTTCCACATTCATAGTGTGTAGGGTTGGATGGACCTTTCGAGGTCTTATGTGGTGTGCAAGGCTGGTTGAGTTTCTTATAGCACATTTGTGGTGTGAATAGGGGACAAAGAGGTGTTTGGCTAGATGGGTGGGTTTCATGTTGATTCATTGTTCCACATTTTGTCTGTTTGTCTGATTGTGATGATTATTTAGATATCGAATTGCCATTGGGATATTTTGCTTTTATTGTAGCGCTTAATTTTTGTTTCTCTGTCGTTTCGATCTCACACTGGGCTCGTGTAACTCACCCCCTCAGTTTTCGTTTTTCAGGTATTTTCGTGTGCTGTTGCTGGACTCGACACATCGGAGGTCTTGGACAACCACGTTTTAGAATCAAATTTAAAAGAATTTACATAAATTCCGCATTTATAAATAAACGGTTTGAGTTGTATGTTTTACTTTGAATATTGTTGTATGAATTTTGGGTTTTACGCATAAGCGTCTTTTGGACTTAAATTTTTGCAATATCGAGATTTTACAACGGAGAGTTTTACGTAACCTACACACAGTTTGAATTCTAGCTGGTTAAACTAAAATTTATCTACGATCACTTCGGTGATCAATGTGACCTCCGAAATTCGATCTAAACTCCTAGGCCGAGTTTTGGGGCATTACAATTTAATCCCTAATTGACAATTTTATCAAAAATCACTTTATAAATGTTGTTTATCTAACAACCACCATACATTTTCTATCAACAAACATCAAAATACACCTATATTCATCAATGGCAAAACCCTAAACCTTTAACAATTTTAAAAATTAATCCCTGGAATAGCTAGATTAAGTTGCAACAATCTCAAAAACATAGAAATCATTAAAAACGGAACAAAAACCATACTTAAATGAGCAAGAAAAGCTTGTCCTAATATCAACCAATAAATCTTGTTATATAAATAAATAAATCTTAAAAAGCAAAAAAGATAGCCCAACCCGAATAAACTGATCGAAACTAACCGGAAAAAATTGGTTTAATTATTTCAATTTTGGCAATAAAGTCGAACGGTTCAGTTTAGTTTTTGGTTGGTTAATTAATTTATTCAATTATGGATATCTAAAATCCGCATAAATTGAACCAACTAAATGCACATAATTAAGTGAAATACGAAGAAATTAAAAAGAAAAATAATGCATAGAACTATATACGTCGTATTATTTCCTTTCTTTTGAATAGTTTTCCAATTCCATGCTCTGTATTTATCAATAATTTTAAAAAAAGAGATAGATTACAAATTTCTCTTTATATTATTAATTTTTTGTCTTGATTGTTCAGTAAAAATCTTCTTCATTGATTGACTTACAGTAGTTCACATGCAGAGAATGGCCAGCAAGCTTTCCTGCAAGAACATCATTAAATGTAGTATTGTGAGTGTCTCAAGATCCAACCAAACCCTTCAGCCGAGCATAGGACATGATGAGTATGAACAGAGTTGCACAAAATATCCCAGAGACGATGACCACCTATCACACAAACATGAGATCAAATGAACGATCAATCACCGGACACAAAGTCAAAAAGTCGGTCAAAAATTGATATATAATACTTTTTACAGATGAAACACTTTGCTCACCCATTTAAACATGTATCCATGGTTAGTATCCCACGTATATGGAATGTTCATCCCAAATATTGCAGCCACTAAAGAATAGATGGATAAACACACAGTTCCTGAACTTAGAAAGAGCTCTAACTGCAAAATTTTAGTATCAGTTTCAATTGTTACATTGTCATAGTTACTTAGAGCTCTAAGTGAAAAATTATCATCACTCGAATATGTTATAGAAAGAACTTTGACAGACCTGGATTAGCTGGTTTCGGTGGTTGTCAAGCTGCAAAAAGAAAAGAAAATCATGGTACACAGCGCAACAGATTCAATTGAAATTTTGTGTTTTTCAAGCTTATGATGACACAAACCTGAATATTGATGTAATCCTCTGTATCATCAATATATTCACGCAGCTGCATAATTTCAAATTAAACAGCTAAAACTTTAGAATATAGATTTCAGAAAATAACAGACAAAAGTCAAAACCAATTCATGTATTTCTTAATACTGGAGAACAAGCTAATTATAAGAAGAAAAAAGGGTACAAGGGAAAGAGTACCGTTGTTAATTTGTTCAATGTTCCATCAATTTGCATAAAGTAGGCCTGCAAAACGGATTATTACCAACTTAGACTTTTGGGTAGACAAATCCTTTAACATGAGAAGTAAATCATTGGTGTAACCTCCAACAACATTTCAAGCTCCTCGACATCATTCTCATCTCCACGAGCTGTTGCTATACTTGCCCTACTTGCTCTAGAAATCTTTGATCCTATGGTAGGAGAGGCAAGATACCAATTTGCAGCACCTGACCCACTAACAGGTGAAGTTCCAGCCAACTTTCTCGACAAATAAAGGTCAGCCATATCATCATCATCATCCAGTAGTTGTTCAAGTTCATCCCTTACCTACAAAAATCAATGATCACAACAGTGTTCCTTGTCACATAATGTAACTACTGAAACAAATGTTTTTCCACTTTCAGCCTCCATTACAATCTAGGAATGTCTGTCTGTAATATGCAAGCAAGTAATGGACTATTCGGATGATAGAGCTGATGACTTTCAGGAATAATGACATGAGTAAAAGAGTGGATCCAAGAAATGGACAATAGTGTTTCTTCACATGCTCTATGTTCTATGTATAAAGATGACTCCTAAGAATAATTCATTGGCTGCAATGCATCATTACAATAAATTTATTGGTTCATTGATGTCATTTAAGGTTAGGTTGGAAGAATCTTCAGTCTCATTGGCCGAACGACATCAAAACTTAGGACTTCTATTTCTTTTGGGTTCATTTAGGATTTCAGCCTATAAAAATTTGGCTTGGCCAGCCATTGTAATCGAACATTTTTCTTTCTAAAAAGAAAATCAAGCATTTTCATCAATCTATATGTTAAGCGATACAAATCAGTTTGGTTTTCCCTTAGGTCAAGAGCTAGTCATGTTGATCATAGCTGAACTCATCAATCCCTTAGAATGATACATTACTTAGTCCATTTAATAATCAGCGTCTCTAGAAGGTGAAAATCTGAAGAATGCATTACTAGATATACCTGTAGTTACCATATAGACAATACTGCATATGATAAAATAACAAAAGTTTCACATACACATATCAACACGAATGAAGAACCCATTATTACCTTTTGTACCCGAGCAGTCAATCTGGTCATTGCACTCTTCAATTTACGAACTCTATCCAAATTACGACTACTAATCTGCATACAGTGTATTTCTCAAATTGTAATACAGCATGAACACGGCCCAGAGGAAAGGCAGGCAGACAACAAAAATATTCAAGATATGTAAAATTATAAAGGTGAATGTGAAATTAACAATTACCTGGGAGGTAAGCTCGTCTAAAGCAGGATAAGCTGCAGTCTCTAGTTCTAGTGTACGTGCTGCTAGAAAACTACAAATAGATTCCAAAGCAACCTCCAGTGCTCGGAATTCAAATGGAGACTCTGCATGGCATGGAGCAGATGGTTTAGATGTCAAAAAAGTAACTAAAATCAAAACATTATATTAAGGATGAAATTGCTTAATATGCCAAATGAGTTTTTGCGGTTAATCAACCTAGCTTATTGATGTACAAGAAGACATACCATCTTCGTCACCCTCAACATCATTTTGTCCACCAGTGTAGTCCTGACCTTGCTGAATGGCATTCACTGGAGGCAAACGTCTCTTAAGTTCTTCAACAACAGGGACAACATTTTCATCAGACGGATCTCGAAGCAAAACCTATTTCAAGTACAATATGATTTATTTTCATTGAGTTTATGAGCTAAACTGAACAGCAAACTCAATCAACGAAGACCCAAAGCAGCACAAATTGGCCAGACAAGTGGATTATATCATCCAAAAGGCATAGTACTCCAAACTTAAGAACTCAAATAGAGTTTCATAAACCATAATTGATGTTTGTTCGGGTTCATATAAAGCATTATTCTGAAAGTTCGTCCTTCTTCAACTTTAATTTCCCTATAGAGCACTAAATATTATGAACTAACCCCAGAAAATTGTTCCAAGCAAGTTTATATCCGAGAAAAAAAGGCAGAACTACTTTTGTTTATCTCTAATATCCACTTCAGCTCCTAATCCTTTCACTATAGAACCAAATTAGCAAACTCCACTCCACCGATTAAAGAACTAAATCCAATAGCAGGCAGTAGTCTATAGAATCCAAGAAATGAAACAGACAAATTCAAGATCTAACATTATCTACAAAAACAAACAAGAAAAATGTTTAGTCAAAAGCTAGAACTCAAACAAAAGCAATCAATCAAACCACAGTACTCATAAGCAACTTCAGCTTCATCTCCCAAATCCCAAATATCATGAAGAACTCCGAAATTAAAATTTTTTATTTTTTTATTTCTTTTAAAAGAAAAGATCGACTGAATTGGGAAAAGGGAGAAAAACCCACTAACCTCCTCAGAAGTAATAATTGCCTTGATATGCTGCAAATCCAAAACCACAAAAACAAAATAAGCAAAAAAAGATTAAAAAAGTTCTTTAAAATCTTTTTTTAAGAAAGAGTTTACAAAATGGAACCTCTAAATTTAAGACAATAGCTCCATCACGACCGAGAATGGTGGAAGGGTAAGACAAGAGAGGGTCGAGTATGCGTAAATCTCGGGCATGAATGTTTACTCGATGCATGATAGCATACTTGTCGACGTCAAGCACGGTAGTCTCCCCCGTGCTATCAAGAAGGACCCAACTTCGAGAAGACTGCGCCTTCTTCTTCACCGCCACTACCGCCTGAGGGTCCGCCGGCACCACGTGCACCATTTCTTACCATCACACTCAACTACTCCCACCCAACGACCCCCGCTTTTCAAAAATCTAGCAACAAAGAGAACTGTTTTTGTTTTTTCAAAACACTTCAAAATTTCCCCATTTTCACATGAACTTAAAGGTCTTCTTCTATTCTTTCTGATGTTTAATGAGAGAGCTGCTCTTTTTTAAGAAAGGTGGGTGGCTTTGGAGTTTGGATCGAAATCGAACATGAAAACCTGGCTTTGGGGACGCTGGGAACTTATTCTTGTTAAAGAATATTTTAAATTTTAACTGCGTAAATAATATGCATGAGGTGGGCTACATTTCTTGTCCCTTTACTTTATTGAAAATGCGATTTAATCCCTATATAATAATTTAATTAAATCAAGTCCTCTTATTATCAGCAATTTAATCTCCGTCCAGATTTTATTCTAGTTTAAGTTTTATAATGTCCGAGTCTTTTCCAAAGCTATTCAAGTTTAAATTTGAATGTGTTTCAGCTATAAATTCAATTGTACTTTTTAATAATTAATCCTTACAATAGTTATTCAAATGTGTATTATTTGTAAGTGAACTTATAAATATATTTATAATTAGGTAAAGTTATTTTAGAGTCAAAATTAAATTATAATTTTTTGTGAGATTAAAGTATAATTTTATCATTATATTAATTTATTCATATAGTTTTTATATGAATTAAATTATAATTTTATCATTATTGACGGTCAAAATATAATTTTACTATAGATTAACTTATAAATTTACATATTTAAGAGCATCTAAAAGTAACAAAAATTATCAAGAGGGACCAGGGCAAGCAGGCCCCCTTGGTGCCACTCCTTGTAACTATTCTTTTAAAAGAAAAATTCACATTATTACCGGTTTGATCCCTCCAATTATTAACTCTCTAATTGGTTTGATCTTAGAAAACACCTAAGGAAGTGAATTTGAGATTTCAAACGCATCAAACCCCTTTTTATCCATTGACTATTTTCCCTCCGATGTAAATTTTATCCTTAAAAAGATAAGTAAACAAAATCATTCGTACTTCTTATAAATTTTAACTTCTTTTTTATTATCTCATTTCATCAAATAATTTTTTTAATTCATAAATATTTAAAATAAATGCATAAATTTAATTTTATAAGATAACCTAATAAAATGATATTTATTATATGATTATTTTTTGTAGACTCAAGAGTAGGGAAGAGCGGCAAAATCGGGTTCAGCTAGAGCAGAAGTTGGATGGCCTTTACTCTCATGATATTTCGGATGATGTTTTACCTGAGATTGTGGAGGTGCAGATGGATCTCAATTTGGAGGCCGATAAGGAGGAACTTTATTGGGAGCAACGAGCCCGTGTTAACTGGCTAAAAAATGGGGATCGCAATACGAGTTTTTTTCCATAAGATGGCTACTCAACGTCATTCTCGAGGCAGAATTTCTGAGCTGGTTGATGATAATGGAGTTCGGCACTTCGAGGCTGAGGATATGCTCAAAGTAGCGTCGGGTTATTTTGCTGACTTATTCACTGCTTCTGAGATTGGACTTGATGAGCACCTCCTTAATTTAGTAAAGAAAAGGGTTACTGATGACATGAATGATTCGTTGTTACAACGCTTTACGGAGGAGGATATTTGGAATGCCGTTAATTCAATGTCACCTTTAAAAGCCCCAGGTGTGGATGGTTTCCCGGCTATCTTTTTCCAGCGATATTGGCATATAGTGGGTCCTGAGGTCACGAGATATTGCCTTGATGTTTTGAGTGGAAGGTTGGAAATTGGTGATATTAACAAGACCAGAATTGTGCTTATTCCAATGGTTGATAGGCCTAAAATGATGTCTCAATTCAGACCTATAAGCCTTTGTAATGTTGTTTATAAAACTGTTTCTAAAGTTGTGGTTAATCGAATGAGTTCTATTTTGGGAGAATGTATCAACGAAGCTCAAGGGGCTTTTATACCAGGGAGACTCATCTCAGATAATGTTCTGATTGCTTATGAAGTACTACATTCTCTAAAGATGAAGAAGGGTGGAAAGAAAGGGCATTTTGCTCTCAAACTGGACATGAGCAATGCGTATGACCGAGTGGAATGGGATTTTCTAGCAGGCATGATGAAGGCTTTGGGGTTTCATGAGGAATGGATTGTGCTTATTATGCGATGTGTCGGGCTCAGTTTTTTATTTCGCGTTTGCCTCAACGGTGAGGACAACGAATATTTTTCGCCATCTCGAGGCTTGAGACAAGGAGATCCTCTCAGTCCTTATCTTTTCTTAATTTGTGCCGAAGGATTTTCTACTCTCCTGGAGGATGCAAAGCAAAGGGGGTGTATGAGAGGGGCACCTATTGGTAGGGAAAATTTTTATATTAATCATTTGTTTTTTGCAGATGATTGCATTCTTTTTGGATATGCTACACGAGATGGGGCCGCAACTGTTAGAGACATCATTCAAGAATATGAGATGTGTGCAGGGTAGAAGGTGAACTACGAAAAATCCCTAATTTACTTCGGGACCAATGTATCTGAAGCGGTGAGGGAGGAGATCACAACTTTTATGGGAGTTCGAATGGCATCTAACCCTGAGAAGTATTTAGGTCTGTCGATGATGGTGGGTAGACGAAAAACATGGGCCTTCGCAGACTTTATTGACAGATTTCGAAAGAGAGTTGAAGGATGGAGCTTTCGTTTTCTTTCTATGAGGGGAAAAGAGGTATTCATTAAATCTATTTTGCAAGCTACACCCCTTTATGCCATGCAATGTTTTCTTTTTCCGAAAACGCTTTGTCGTAAGTTGGAAAATATTATGAACAAATTCTGGTGGGCGAATAACAAAATAGCGAAAGGTATACATTGGAGTTGCTGGGATACGCTTTGCAGGCCTAAATCTTATGGTGGGTTGGGTTTTAAAGACTTAATTCTGTTTAATAAGGCGCTCTTAGCGAAACAGGTTTGGCGTGTGTTAATTCAGCCCAATTGTTTGTTAGCCAAAATTTTAAAAGCCCGTTATTTTCCGTGTTCCGACATTCTGTCAGCTAGAATAGGATCTTACCCCTCTTTTACCTGGCGAAGCATCTGTAGTACTCGGGATTTGATCGTCGACGGCATGCTGTGGTGGATTGGGAAGGGGAACTGTGTTAACATCTGGAATGATCCGTGGCTACCTGGAAAAGAAAATAACAGGGTTATTGATCATGAGATTATGCCACATTGGACAAAAGTTAGCCAACTAATCGATGAGAATTCTAATACATGGAACAGGGAGTTAATTTACAGCATAGTTGACAAGAATACTGCTGATAGAATTCTTTCAATTCCGCTTGCTAGTGGTCGTATGGAGGATACTCTGGTCTGGAAGTATGACGGCTCAGGGGATTATACTGTTAAAAGTGGGTACCATGTTCTAACGACCCATGGTGATCCACCTACTACAACTAGCTCTAATGAGGAGGATTTCAAAATTTTTTACAACTCATTATGGTCTCTAAACATCCCAGAAAAAATAAAAATACATGTCTGGAGATTATTTAATGATTTGCTTCCTCATTCTTGTAATTTGGCGAAAAGGACGTTAGTTGTGGAGTCTGTTTGTCCTCTGTGTAGTAGTTGAGCCGGAAGATTCAAGTCACTTAATGTGGTCCTGTGATATTCTGAAAAGTGTGTGGGCTCATTTGCAGGTTCAGATTCCCGTTCTAGAGGAGTCCTGGTGTCATAAGAAAAGGTTAGCACATTTTTTCTCTACTGCAGATGATCAACATAGAAGCATTATTGCAATATCATTTTGGAGCTTATGGTACAGAAGAAACAAATTGATTCATGAAGGGATTCGCTTTTAGTTTGCCGTGAGATCGTGGGTTTTATTCGTGGATACATCACGTAAATAAATACGCTTCAAAGGTCTTCCCAACCAATTACCGCACTGCATTCAATGGAATTATGGAGGCCCCCGGATGAAGGTATAATAAAAATTAACTTTGACGCGGCTTATAAATCAGAAGGAAATATGGCTATTACAGCAGCTATTGCCAGGGATTCTTCTGGAATAATTCGAGGAGCAGAAACTTATCTGTTTGAGCATATTGCAGATCCTTTTGTGGCCGAAGCTAGGGCGTGCGAACGAGTGTTATTCTTTGCTTTCACCATGGGGTTTCGACGTCTGGAAGTAGAGGGTGACTCTCTGACTGTCATCAAAAGCATACTGAAGAAGGGTGAGGATAGATCGATTCTCAGACCGATTACGCATAATATCAAACAACTAGGCCTGAGATTTGATGTTATTTGTTACCACCATGTACGACGATCTGCAAACAGAGTGGCTCATACCCTAGCGCTGGAGGGACGGCGGAGAAATTTCTCGGGGAGATGGATCGGTGGTTTGCCTGTTTCAGTACAACGACTTGCAGAGAGGGAACGATCGGAGGGAAGGGTTGGGGTTTAAGGTGTTTGTTGGCCTTGTTCTTGGTGGAAAATGAATCGATTGATTCTTCTAGGCACTTTCACAGTGTTTGAACAATGGTTAGTCCGAATATTACCTGGGAATTTGGTGTGGCGGACATTTTGAGGGCTGGTATGGTTTTTTCGAGAAGAAATGTAGCCTGACGGTTGTTGCTTCTGTCTTTTCATTTCTGATTTCTTTATTGTTTGTTGACGCTAGATATTTCTGTTTTTTTACTTTATTATTGGGCTTTCTGTTTTTTTGTTTTGTTTGGACTTTGAGTCAGGCCTTAATATATATCAGCTCTATTTTATTTCAAAAAAAAACTTTAAAAATTTTAAATAATTTCAAAAACTTTATTATTTACAAATGTTTTTTCTTCTTGTTCCAGGAATTCATCTCCATATATATTTACAATTGAATCCAAACACCTCTCACATTTTTGATTAATCCAATATGATAATTACAATAACTAATTTTAATGCGACCATTATTTTTAATATCATGGGAGTCAATCTCAGCTCTCACCTAAATAAATTTTAGATATACATTTCAAAATTAAAAATAATTTTTTACCATAAATATGATTTGATACAATTTTACATTAAAATCTTATTTTTAATTCAATTATACCTAAAAATTAAAAAAAATCAAACTTTTAATTTTGTATAAGTTTCTTTTAAACAATTATTTTTTATTAAAAGCAAAAGAGAAAGTTATTGTACATGTAAAAAAAACGTTGTTATATTATTTTTAGCCTACAAAACACCGAAACTTATTTGGATAAATTATGCAGATGATCATTCAATTATGCTCATGTTTTTTTTGGTTACCCAACTTTAAAACTTTTAAATTTAAGCACTACCATTTGAATTCATTAATGTTTTGGTCACACGCCATTAAATTGATAACGAAAAGCCTTTTTCTAATCGGTATAATAACATATTTAGTCCTCAATACTTACATATTCTATCAATTTTATCCTCAAACTTCCTAACCAAAGCTTTCATCTTTTAAACACAGAGAAATTCCACATCTATTAATTATTTTATTTATGGTTGAACTTATTTAATTCAATACATTTCCCTTTTCTTTATATTTTTAAGAAGCTAGTATTAGAAATTAACTAAATACAATTAAATATAATAGAAAATACAAATTTTAAAAATATAATATATAATAAAATTATATAATAATTTACTAATTTTATAATGGTTTACCACTTTTGTCAAGATACAGTTTTATGAGAGTTTTTATAAACTTTTGATGTATGTATTTAATCTAATATATCATGGTCTATGAGATTGTCTTATTGATATATGCGCCAAATGGTTTTGAATGTTGTTTTAACCGCCAACGATGCACTTCAAACTGTTGTATGGGAATAACCCATCATATGTTTTATATAACTCTGTAAACTTTTATAAGGCTTCTGCCAGATGTTTGTCTAAACACATTTCTATTGGCATATTACTATTTTAATTGTTATTTGCTATTATAATGGGGTATACGCTGAGACTTCAAACCTTTAAAAATTTTTCAAGTATTTATGTTAAAACTAAATGGTTTTACGTTGTGACTTACCATACTCGAATTTGGAGATTAGATTTGTAACACCCCTAACTCGAAACCGTCACCGGAATAGGGTTAAGAGGCGTTACCAATCAATCGAATCATTACACAATCATTACATGGCACTAAGTCATTCATCCATCAACTATACTCATCATTAACCATATGGTCCCTTATTGAGGTCTATAAGACCTTAAACACATGCTAGAATAGGGTCGAGACTAAACCGAACACTTACGAAAGTTTTCAAAATTTCAAATATTCACCAAGTCTGTTGAGGTCACACGCCTGTGTAACCAGGCCATGTGCCCCACACGGTCACCAGACACCCCCATGTGTCTAAGCCATGCCAAAATAGAGCAAGCATTCTGACTTCTCCACACGGCCACCAAGCACGCCCGTGTGCTCAGGTCGTGTGCCCTTAAGCCACATACTGACTTATTCACACGGCGACTAGGCACGCCCGTGTGCCATGGCCGTGTACAACTAGCTAGCTACTGACCTTACCCCATGGTCATTAGACACGCCCGTGTGTCATAACCGTGTAGGCAAAACAGGCCATTTGCAAGGCCAATTTGCCACCCACACAAGGGTCAAACCTACAAGCACATTTAAGCATACTTCCACACACAAATTGGCAACCAATTTTCATGTCAAGTGATCAACATATCATCTCTTATAATCTCATTTCTAAACATGTCAACTTAGGAACTAAATTACACAATTTGAACACATTCAATACCAAACATGATTCATCCCCAAATTCACTAAATCATACTAGCATCATACCATCACTAAGATTACCATTCATAACACATTTTCTTTACCCACAAGCTATACCAAAATATGCATCATATATCAAAGCCTCACATACATATTACCATCATTTATCTAGCCACATCACATGGCTATTTACACATCTCAAACATGTTTCAAAACTACTAGCTTATACATGCCATAATTCAACTATATACATCTTTCCGAAAGTGCCAAAATAGATTGCCGATAGTGTGATAGAGAATGCTGACGATCCCTGAATCCGAGCTAGCTTTACTGACACTGCAAAGCAGAGAAATGAATCACACAGTAAGCTTTCCAAGGCTCAGTAAGTTCGTAACATAACACATTTAAATCAAGCAAACCACCACATAGATTATTTCACATATACATATATATCATACCATCCAAAACTAAAATGCTCATTTAACATTTCATAATCTCATTCATAGATTCATCAACCACATAGGTTCCGAGCGTACCTTAGCCAACACCTAGTATTCAATTACATTCGCTACTCAATACTCACTTTTCCCTTTCGATCAACTTCCGTCTCTTCTTTGATTCAATCGCACACTTAGTGCCCCGACATTTAGCCGAATCTTAATTATCATCGCACACATAGTGCATTTTTATCAAACCGCTCTTTAATCGGTATCGCACACACAGTGCCAACCATAAAGTCAAAGCTTATATTATTTCGCACACACAGTGCTGATCATCTCGATCACGTTTCTAAATACGCACACTTAGTGCCCCATAACTCAAACTCAACTCTCACATAGCATCCACATTTCAATATCATTATAACATTCATTTCATATCATTTAACATAACTAAATGTTCGTATTATGTCTGAACTTACCTCAGACGTTGAACTATCGCAACGGTCAGTCAATTGAGCACTTTATCTTTGCCTCGATCTCGATCCGAACCTCTCCTCTCTTGGTCTATACACATTGAAATTCAATCCATTCAATCACCAAATCATTCATTTTAGTCCAAACACACATATTTAGGGCATTTTACAAAATAGCCCTCACATTTTCACATTTAGACACTTTAGTCCCTATTTCACAAAATCATCAAATTCATACAATTTCTTTTCACACAAGCCTAGCCGAATTTTCCTTGAGTTCATTCAAGCCCACACATTTCATTTATTTCACATTTTAGTCCCTTAATTTACACTTTTCTTAATTTAACCCAAATTACTCAATTTCATCAAAACTTCCAATACAAACTATGTTAACCCAACACCAAGATTTCATTTTCCACTATCAAACATTCAAGAACTCACATGTCCATCAATGGTACATTTCAAAGACATCATCAATTCACAAAATTTAAACATGGGTTTCAAAGTTTTCGAAGCAACGATTGCAAAAACGTAGAAATTATAAAAAACCGAGCAAAACTCATACCTTAATCAAGGAAGACAAGAGCCGAAACCTAGCTTTGCTTTCTCTTTTCTTCCTCTTTTATAATTTCGGTGATAGATGGATGAATAAAATCCACTATCATGCTTATTTCTTTTATGTTTCATGAAATAATAACTTAATTATCATTTTACAATTTTAACCTTTACTAATAAATATAAACAACATATAATGCAAGGTCATTCTTGACCAATTCCACCCACTCATCTTATTAATGGGCTATTTTCCTATTAAAGGCTTCCCATTTCAAAGCTAACAACAATTAGACACTTTAACAATCAGCACACAACTTTTACACTTTACGCGATTAAGTCCTTTCTCTTAATTCGGCACACAGCCGACAAAATTACCACACAGAATTTTCACACAGACTATATCTCATATAATCAACACCAAAAAAATAACATTAAAATATTATTTCGACCTCAGATTTGTGGTCTCGAAACCACTATTCTGACTAGGGTCTAATTCGAGCTGTTACAACTCTCCCTCTTTAGGGATTTTCGTCCCCGAAAATCTTACCTGTAAATAGCTATGGATATTGCTCTCTCATAACATTCTCGGGCTCCCACGTAGCCTCTTCAATTCCGTGCTTGTGCCACAATACTTTCACTAAAGAGATTTTCTTATTTCTCAACGCTTTGGTCTCTCGTGCCAAAATTCGGATCGGTTCCTCACTATACGACAAGTCTGATTGAATCTCAACCTCAGTAGGAGCAATCACATGAGACGGGTCTGATCTGTACCGTCGAAGCATTGACACATGAAACACGTTATGAATCTTTTCTAACTCATGTGGCAACATCAATCTATAAGCAACTGACCCAACTCGCTCAATGATCTCATACGGTCCGATGAATCTCGGACTCAGCTTGCCTTTCCGGCCAAATCGAAGTATTTTCTTCCACGGAGATACTTTCAAAAACACTTTATTGCCAATTTTGAATTCAATATCTTTTCGTTTCAAATCTGCATAAGACTTCTGACGATCTGAGGCCGCTTTCAAACTGCCACGAATTACTTTCACTTTCTGCTAGTCTCTTTTATAAGATCGACCCCGTGAATCTTATTCTCACTCAGCTCAGTCCAATACAATGGAGTTTGACACTTTCGACCGTAGAGAGCCTCATATGGTGCCATTTTAATGCTAGATTGAAAACTATTGTTGTACGCAAACTCAATCAACGGTAAATGTTTTTCCCACGTAGTCTCGAATTCAAGTATACAACATCTTAACATATCTTCAAGAATCAAATGATTCGCTCGATCGACCATCCGCTTTGCGGATGAAATGCGATCTTGAAATGTAATTTTGTGCCTAAAGCCTCTTGCAATTTCTTCCAAAATTGTGAGGTAAATCTCGGATCTCTGTCCGAGCACAATAGATAGTGGCACCCCGTAATCTTATAATCTCAAAGAATATACAATTCAAACCAATTTATCAAGTGAATAATCTGCTCACCGAAACAAAATGAGCTGATTTCGTCAATCATCAACTATCACCCGTGATTGCATCTTTCTTTCCGGAGATAAAGGCAATCCCGACACAAAGTCTATCATGATCCTTTCCCATTTCCACTCATGAATCATAATCGGTTAAAACAATCCGCAGACGGAACTCGATGTTCGACTTTAACTTGTCGACAAATTAAACATTTCGACACAAAGTCGAGATGTCTCTTTCATACCATGCCACCAATAAAACTGCTTTTGAGATCATTATACATTTTTGTACTCCCGTGATGTACAGCTTAATCGACTATTATGAGCCTCTTTTAAAACCGCTTGGATCAACTCTAAATTTCTCGGAATACAAATCCGATCTCTAAATCTCAAACAATTATCACTATCAACTCGAAATTATTCAAAGATTCGATTCACATTGAGTTCGTTTAGCCATCATTTCAACATCACTTTTCGAGCATCACAAATCGATGTACAAACATCGGCTTTATTTTCAACTCGGCCATAACCGCACTATCATCACACGCATCTTTCGAGCATTCATTGCTCACAAAGCACATATGGACTTTCGGCTCAAAGCATCGGCTACAACATTAGCTTTACCCGGTGGTAATCTATCACAAGTTCGTAATCTTTCAACAACTCTAACCATCTTCTCTATCGCAAATTCAATTCTTTCTGAGTCATCAAGTACTTCAAACTCTTGTGATCTGTAAAGATATGACACTTCTCACCAAAAAAATAATGATGCCATATTTTCAATGCAAACACAATCGCGGCCAATTCAAGGTCGTGCGTTGGGTAGTTCTTTTCATGCGGCTTTAGTTGCCTCGAAGCATAAGCAATGACTTTACCTTCTTGCATAAGCACACACCCAAAACCATTCAACGAGGCATCATCAGTAAACTATGAATTCTTTGTCCGATTCAAAGTTGAACCAACACTCGTGCTTCATCAACAACACTTTCAATTGTTCAAAACTCGATGGCATTTTTCCGACCACTCGAATCTAACATCTTTCTCAGCAACTTCACAACAGAGTCGCAATCATCGAGAAGCCTTTCACAAATCGTCTATAATATCCCGCTAGTCCCAGAAAACTACGGACTTTAGACACATTTCTCGGAGGCTTCCATTCTAATATAGCAGAGATTTTACTATGATCAACTCGTATCCCGGCAGCTGACACAATATGCCCCAGAAAACCAACTTCACGCAACCAAAATTCACATTTACTAAACTTAGCATACAATCTGCTTCTCACGCGAGTTTGTAGCACGCTTCTCAAATGCTTGGCATGCTGCGTCTCATCACACGAATAGATCAAAATATCATCAATGAACACCACTACAAAGCGATCCAAATACGGTCTGAATATCCGATTTATCAGATCCATAAACACTGCAGGAGCATTTGTTAGTCCGAAAGGCATCACTAAGAATTCGTAATGTCCGTACCTCGTTCTGAAAGCAATTTTTGGCACATCGGATTCTTTAACTCTTAACTGATAGTAACCTGATCTCAAATCTATCTTTGAAAACACTGTAGCTCCTCTCAGCTGATCAAACAAATCATCAAAACGAGGCAACGGATATTTATTCTTTATTATTACTTTGTTCAACTGTCTGTAATCAATACACATCCTCATCATGCCATCTTTCTTTTTCACAAATAACACAGGAGCTCCCCAGGGTGAGAAACTCGATCGTGCAAATCCTCTGTCAGTCAACTCCTGCAACTGAGACTTTAATTCTTTCTATTCTGTTGGTGCCATTCTATACGGAGCTATCGAAAAAGGAGTGGTCCCCGGCACTAATTCAATACCACATTTAACTTCCCGAATCGGAGGTAATCCCGGTAACTCTTCAGGAAACACATCTGGAAACTCACATACCACAGGCACAGATTCAACTTTCTTTTCCGACACTTTTGTATCAATCACGTACGCCAAATAAGCTTCATAACCCTTTTTCACATAGTTCATAGCTTTCATCGCAGATACAACAGCTGGTAATCCTTTGATATCATTGGATTCTATTCGAACTAGCTCACCATTCTGACTTTTCAACTCAATACTCTTTCTTTTACAATTCACGATGGCATTATGCAGTAAGCCAATCCATACCTGAATTATGTCAAACTCATCGAATGGTAGTAACATCAAATTAACCGAAAAATAAACATCCCGAAACATCAATGGACAATTCTTGCACACCTTATCCACCAAAACACACTTGCCTAAGGGATTCGATACTCTAATCACAAATTCAGTAGACTCAACAGGTAGAGTCTTACTTGATACTAGATTCACACACACATATGAATGAGTAGATCCTGGATCTATCAATGCAATGACATCAGTATCAAATAAAGTGAAAGTACCGGAGATGACGTCTGGAGATGATGCTTCCTCTCGTGCACGTATAACATAAGCTCGGGCAGGTGCTCTCGCCTCTGACCTCACAGCTGTGTCAGTAGTCCCCCTTTGGCTTCCACTCACGTTTCTGGTGTTTCTGGTCACATTACTCGGTCTTTCATTCTGAACATTTTCCTCTTCGACCATCTTTGGGAAATCTCGAATAAAATGATCTCGGGATCCACATTTATAACAAACTCTATTGTTGTACTTGCCCCAACATTCTCCCACATGTCGCCTTCCACACTGTCTACACTCAGGTTTGTTGCTTTTGGCACTATCAACACTTGATTCCATTGGAGCTTGAGTTCTCGGACCAACACTTAGTCTTGCGCGATCTCTATTTGGATGCCCAAACGAAGCATTTGATCGGTTGCTTGCATCTCTGAATCTCTTCGTCGAAGGTTGAGAAAACCTACTCATCGATCTTTTTCTTTCATCACGAGCTTCAGAATCAGGTTTCTTCTTTTCTTTACTTAGCTCCTCGGCCTTGCATGCTCTTTCGACTAACACAACAAATTCGTTTATGTCAAGTATCCCAACCAATAACTTAATATCCTCGTTCAACCCTTCTATGAAGCATTTACACATAGTAGCTTCGGGCCGAACACATTCCCGTGCATATCGCTCGATCTCACAAATTCTTGCTCGTGCTTCTCATGGCGATAAATAGCCCTATTTCACTTTCTAAAAATCTTTACGTTTCTGATCAATAAAGCGTTGACTGATATACTTCTTTCTGAACTCAACTTGAAAGATGTCCCAAGTGATTCTCTCTCTCGGAACCACGAAAATCAATGTGTTCCACCAATTATAGGCTGTATCTCTCAACAATGAAACTGCACACTTTATACATTTATCAGGAGTCAACGACATCTCATCAAATACTCGAAGGGTATTCTAGAGCCAAAACTCAGCTCTCTCGGCATCATCATTGGCTGTGGCCCTGAACTCTTCGGCCCCGTACTTTCGAATCTTATCCACAGGAGGTTTATTCAATCTGATCGGATCTACAACTTATGGCATAACAGGTACTTGTGGGGGTGGAGGTTGTGGAGCAGCCGAATTCGTTCGAACGAACTCCGAAAACCACTCACTCATCATACAGAAGAAGGCTTGCTTAGCCTCTCCTCCCTCACTACTTTCATTCTGCCTAGATATGGCCGGCGCTGTCCCTTGACCGGGAGCAGGCACATTACTCTCCATATCGTCAGCAACTACTCGATCGAGATCCATTACTATAATAAAACACATTTTCAACTGTCAGTATTCATCACACTATCCCAATTTCATATACGGCATGTATAGCTAGACTCACACACACTACGTTAGTCCGAGAATCGACTAAACTGTAGCTCTGATACTAATAAAAATGCAACACCCCTAACCCAAAACCGTCATCGAGATAGGGTTAAGAGGCGTTACCGATCAATCGAATCATTACACAACCATTACACGACACTAAGTCATTCATCCATCAACTATACTCATCATTAACCATATGGTCCCTTATTGAGGTCTATAAGACCTTAAACACATGCTAGAATAGGGTCGAGACTAAACCGAACACTTACGAAAGTTTTCAAAATTTCAAATTTCACCAAGTCTGTTGAGGTCACAACGCCCGTGTAACCAGGCCGTGTGCCCCACACGGTCACCAGACACCCCCATGTGTCTAAGCCATGCCAAAACAGAGCAAGCATTCTGACTTCTCCACACGGCCACCAAGCACGCCCGTGTGCTCAGGTAGTGTGCCCTTAAGCCACATACTGACTTATTCACACGGCGACTAGGCACGCCCGTGTGCCATGGCCGTGTACAACTAGCTAGCTACTGACCTTACCATACGGTCATTAGACACGCCTGTGTGTCATAACTGTGTAGGCAAAACATGCCATTTGCAAGGCCAATTTGCCACCCACACAAGGGTCAAACCTACAAGCACATTTAAGCATACTTCCACACACAAATTGGCAACCAATTTTCATTTCAAGTGATCAACATATCATCTCATAAAATCTCATTTCTAAACATGTCAACTTAGGAACTAAATTACACAACTTGAACACATTCAATACCAAACATGATTCATCCCCAAATTCACTAAATCATACTAGCATCATACCATCACTAAGATTACCATTCATAAGACATTTTCTTTACCCACAAGCTATACCAAAATATGCATCATATATCAAAGCCTCACATGCATATGACCATCATTTATCTAGCCACATCACATGGCTATTTACACATCTCAAACATGTTTCAAAACTACTAGCTTATACATGCCATAATTCAACTATATACATCTTTCCAAAAGTACCAAAATAGATTGCCGATAGTGTGATAGAGAATGCTGACGATCCCCGAATCCGAGCTAGCTTTACTGACACTGCAAAGCAGAGAAAAGAATCACACAGTAAGCTTTCCAAAGCTTAGTAAGTTCGTAACATAACACATTTAAATCAAGCAAACCACCACATAGATTATTTCACATATACATATATATCATACCATCCAAAACTAAAATGCTCATTTAACATTTCATAATCTCATTCATAGATTCATCAACCACATAGGTTCCGAGCGTACCTTAGCCAACACCTAGTAGTCAATTACATTCGCTACTCAATACTCATTTTTCCCTTTCGATCAACTTTCGTCTTTTCTTTGATTCAATCACACACTTAGTGCCCCGACATTTAGCCGAAGCTTAATTATCATCACACACATATTGCATTTTTATCAAACCGCTCTTCAATCGGTATCGCACACACAGTGCCAACCATAAAGTCAAAGCTTATATTATTTCGCACACACAGTGCTGATCATCTCGATCACGTTTCCGAATACGCACACTTAGTTCCCCATAACTCAAGCTCAACTCTCACATAGCATCCACATTTCAATATCATTGATGTTCGTATTATGTCTGAACTTACCTCGGACGTTGAACTGTCGAAATGGTCAGTCAATCGAGTACTTTATCTTTGCCTCGATCTCGATCCGAACCTCTCCTCTCTTGGTCTATACACATTGAAATTCAATCCATTCAATCACCAAATCATTCATTTTAGTCCAAACACACATATTTAGGGCATTTTACAAAATAGCCCTCACATTTTCACATTTCGACACTTTAGTCCCTATTTCACAAAATCATCAAATTCACACAATTTCTTTTCACACAAGCCTAGCCGAATTTTCCTTGAGTTCATTCAAGCCCACACATTTCATTTATTTCACATTTTAGTCCCTCAATTTACACTTTTCTCAATTTAACCCAAATTACTCAATTTCATCAAAACTTCCAATACAAACTATGTTAACCCAACACTAAGCTTTCATTTTCCACCATCAAACATTCAAGAACTCACATGTCCATCAATGGTACATTTCAAAGACATCATCAATTCACAAAATTTAAACATGGGTTTCAAAGTTTACGAAGCAACGACTGTAAAAATGTAGAAATTATAAAAAAACCGAGAAAAACTCATACCGTAATCAAGGAAGACAAGAGCCAAAACCTAGCTTTGCTTTCTCTTTTCTTCCTCTTTTATAACTTTGGTGATAGATGGATGAATAAAATCCACTGTCATGCTTATTTCTTTTATGTTTCATGAAATAATAACTTAATTATCATTTTACAATTTTAACCTTTACTAATAAATATATACAACATATAATGCAAGGTCATTCTTGACCATTACCACCCACTCATCTTATTAATGGGCTATTTGCCTATTAAAGGCTTCCCATTTCAAAGCCAACAACAATTAGACACTTTAACAATCAGCACATAGCTTGTACACTTTACGCGATTAAGTCCTTTCTCTTAATTCAGCACACAGTCGACAAAATTACCACACAGAATTTTCACACAGACTATATCTCATATAATCAACACCAAAAAAATAACATTAAAATATTATTCCGACCTCAGATTTGTGGTCTCGAAACCACTGTTCCGACTAGGGTCTAATTCGAGCTATTACAAGATTGGGCGTGGGTGTTACAAGTTTTGGTATCAGACCCAAGGTTGAGTCATTCTCGAAAAATTAAAAGTTATGTCATGCCTCACCATGCATGATACATCTCTGGCTTAGTCCTGTAATTTGATTTAATCTGAATTTTATTGTAGTTGTTAAAGAAAATGTCAGAAGGATCAAGAGAAGTAATTGTTGAGAAGATTGAAAGCCATGTACCTCTAGCTTAGGAGCAAACTCCTACAACTAATCTAGCTGCTGCTGGAAATGCTTTTCAAAATGTCTTCTTCACCATGATGAGTCAAATGTTTGACCAGTCCATGGGGACAACTCAAGCACCCTAACCTTCGCAATCTTAACAAAAAATAGTACAACCAGTGTCTCATGTACCTTTAGTACCAACTGTAACCCAACCCAAGGGTGATCTGGTGAGAGAAATAAGAAAAAGAGGCACCAAGGAATTTATGAGAGACAAAGATGATGATACCATAGTGGCAGAACAATGGTTATCACGCATCTTTAGAGTATTGAGGAGTTAAAGTGCATGCCGATGGATAGCCTCTTGTGTGCAGTCTCCTTGCTAGAGGGGGATGTGTATTAATGGTGGTAAACGCTGACAAGTGTGACCCCTGAAGAGTTGATAGACTGGGAATTCTTTCTGGAGAAATTCCAAGAAAGGTATGTAAACTAGATGTAAGTTGAGTAGATGAAAAAGGAGTTCTTGTATGTTAAGCAAGGACAAATGTCAATGATGGAATATGAACGGGAGTTTGTTAAACTCAGTCGTTATGCAAAAGATATGTTTTAGATTGAGAAAGCTTTCTGTGCGAAGTTTGAATGGAGCTCAAGAGACGAAATTCGCGCCCTAGTAGCGACATTAAAATGTAAGAGTTTAGTGGCCATGACGACCAAGACTCACAAAATAGAGACGATAGTTCAAAAGAAGAGTAAGATGTATGACAGAAAAATTGAAGTGTGGATTTACTAGTCAACGACCCACATTGAATTTTAAGAAGACGAAAGATAGAAGCTTCTCAGCAACAAGGATAGATTCACAACATATGAGTTTCAGGCGGGATGGAGGTGGTTAACATCCTACCTCGATGGCAAGTATAGGTGGATCCAGAATGATGAGGAATTTAGTTTACGAGCACTGTGGAAGAAATCATAGAGAAGAATGCTAGAGGCATACTGGAGCTTATTTTGGGTGTGGGTCTTTAGACCATCAGCTTAGAGACTATCCCTCCAAGGTTGAGGTGAACAATCTATGCGTGGGCCTCAAAATTTTTAGCAAGAAGCGAGATCAGGTGTGGCAGTAAAACCAGGATCTGTTCTGGGGGCTCCGGAAAAGAGTTTCACCAAGCCTAGCTCTTGAGTATCCGCCAGAGCATATGTGATGAAAGCCAAAGAAGAGGTTGATTTGCCAAAGGTTATAACGGGTAATTTTTCTTTTCTTGGAAATAACATTCATGCATTAATAAATCCGAGGTCAACCCATTCATACATCTCCACTAAAGTCATATAAGGTTTGAGTCTTGAAGTTGATTATTCTAAGACAAATGTATTACTAACCAACCCCTTGGTCAAAGTACAATGGTTAATAGAGTTATTAAGAACTATCCGTTGATTTGTGACGAGCACACCTTTTTGGTGGATTTGTTGTTGTTAAGCTTTCATGAGTTTGATGCTATTCTCGAGTTAGATTGGTTGACCAGACATAATGTTGTAGTTGAATTTTGAGCTAGAGGTGTACGTTTATTGACTACAAAAGGCAAAGAAGTGTTGATGCTTGGCGTATAGACCAGTTTGGCAAGTAGAATAATTTCTGTAGTATTTTCCCAAAACTTATTGGTTAAGGGTGCAGATGCTAACTTGGCGTACATTATGGATTCCTCTGAATCAATAAGCATGGCTAATCATGAGGAGCACTTAAGGATTGTGCTAAGAACTTTGCATGAGAACAAGTTGTACGCCAAATTCAACAAATGTGAATTTTGCCTAACTGAAGTTCATTTCCTTGGTCATTTTGTTTCTATTGAAGGTATTAAGGTAAATACTGATAAAGTTAAAGTCGTACTTGATTGGAATACAACAAAGAACGTTTCTAAGGTACGCTACTTCTTGGGTTTGGCGGGTTACTACAGAACGTTTGTAAAAGGGTTCGCCATGTTGGCGACACCTCTCACGTGGTTGTTATGAAAGAAAGAAAAGTTCGAATGGAAAAAGGCGTGTCAGAAGAGTTTTGATAATTTGAAAGTTGTTCTAACTGAAGCTTTTATCTTAGCCCAACCAGAATCTAGATTGGAGTATACTGTGTTCACGAATGTATCTCTTAATGGGCTAGGATGTGTGCTTATGCAAAGAGGAAAGGTTGTGGCGTATGCATCTCGCCAACTCAAGCCACATGAAAAGAATTATCCAACTAATGACTTAGAGCTTACAGTATTTGTAACACCCCTTACCCGTATTCACAGTCAGAATAGGGTTACCAGGTGTTACCGATCAATCAACATCATTTATCATACATAATTCATACATTTATGCATTCATACTCAAATACCATTCAATCATATTCATATTGTCTCTTATGAGGGCCTACGAGGCTTTAAACATGCTTTAGAAGTGGTTCGGGACTGAACCAATAACATATAAAATTCTCAGAAAACTTATAAAATTTTCAAACATACAAGGGTCACACGCCCGTGTGAACTGGCCGTGTGCCTCACACGGCTCCAGACATGCCTGTGTCTCAGGCCATGTGAAAATAGGGCATACATACTGACTTGGGTCACACGGCCGACCACACGCCCCTGTGTCTAGCCCGTGTGCCCTTCAAAGTGGTCACACACACCCGTGTGCTAGGCTGTGCCAATCCTGTAGGGTATACTGACTTATGTAACACGACCAAGTCACACGCTCGTGTGCTATGCCGTGTGCCATTTAGGGGGTATACTGACTTGTGCCACACGGTCGGTCACACGCCCATGTGTGAGGCCGTGTGGAGCTTACTAACTTCAACTCAATTTCAACACCAGGGGACATACGGTCGTGTAGCATAACCGTGTGTCGCACATGATTGAGATGCACGCCCGTGTCTCTGCCCGTGTGGACAAAAATAGGCCATTTGCAAAGCCAATTTGCCACTCTTTTTGCACCTACTACACACGCTCATATGGTATCATTTTAAAAACACAATTAGGCAGCCAAAAGTTCATCAACCAATACATAATCATACCAAATCCATTTCAACCATTTCAATTTTTCAATTCCATATCATTTACCTATTCTAATACTAACAATTTAACATGCTTTTCTAAGCATAATTCACATGTAGAATTCATTTAACTAAACCAATCCAAACATACATAATCACTTCATTCCCATTCATTCAATATAGGTCTTTTACCAAACATTAAAAATAGAACTATTTGCACATTCATAAACATCATCAAGTTTATCATCTTATGCCAACTCAAATGACCAAATTACACATTCATTAAACATATCAAAATGACTCAAGCCTATACATGCCATATAACATTTATACATGACTCCAAAAGTACCAAATTAGATGATCGATAGTGTGATGAAGTCTCTGACGATTCCCGGATCCAAGTTAGCTTTGTAGAACTATAAAACATTGAAAATTAAACAAAGTAAGCTTTACAGCTTAGTAAGTTCGTATGTGAACATGAAATAATCACAACATTCATATAGTAATTCAAAATAGATAATATCATCAACATCTAAAGCATCAATTCATGAGCTAACATAAAATTTATTCATATCCTCATTCATGAGTTCTCAACTTCATCTATCTCAATACTTGAATAGTTTTTCGTACATACCTGTACCGATACCTTTCTATTTCTTATCAATACTCTTATCAAACTGCTCAGGTTTATAATATGCTTTCAATACAAATTCATCGATTTTCCAATGCCATAGTCCAACTATGATCTTTCACATACATTGCCAAGGCCCTGTCGTGGTCTTTCATTCACATGCCATAACCCGGTTATGGTCTTATTATTCGATTGCCATAGCCCGGCTATGGTCTTATTCAGTAAATTGCCTTACTCAAATCATACATTTCATTTAATATCTCAACATTCATCCAATAGAATAATTACTATCTCAATTTCATCCATTCAATAAATAGATACACATTTAAGTTCATTTATACGAGCTTACCTTGTATTCGGAATTGACGTATCTGTTCGACTACTCGATAATCTTACTTTTCCCCCTATCTAAATCCGAATTCTTTCTTTCTTGATCTATATGTATTCAAAATTAACTCATTTAATCTTCTATTCATTCAATTTAGTCAAAAAATACACATTTGGGCATTTTTGCATATTAGCCCCTAAACTTTCACATTTTATTAATTTAGTCCCTATTTCACAAATACACAAAATTCACATACTTCAATCCAAATACGTGCTAGCCAAATTTCACAGGGACCTCTAACAGCCCAAAAATTTCATTTATTACACATTTAAACCACAATTTGCATATTTCTCAATTTAATCCCTATTATGCATTTTCATCAAAAATCACTTTATAAAACATGAAAATCTATCATCCAAATTTCATTTTTCATACTCAAACATCAAAGAACACATAAACTCATCAATGGAAACTCTTAAAATCTTTAACAGTTTCAAAAATTAAGGTACGAGCTAGCTAGATTGAGCTGAACGATCTCAAAAATATAAAAATCATCAAAAACGGGACGAAAAATGGACTTACATGCAAGGTTAAACTATGGAAGAATATTTGAAGCCCCATCCATGGTGTTTTTCTCAACTTCAATTGGTTAGATGAGAAAGATGGACTAAAATGATTTTATTTAACTTATTAATTCATTATTTAACCATTTACAATTATAACCTTTATTATAAACATATAAAAACATATAATGGATGTCCATTAATGTCCATTAACCTTTAAAATGGTCTAATTACCATTTAAGGCCATCATGTTAAAAAGTCAAAGCAATTTGACACCTTTAACTAATAGAAAGCAACTTTTGCATTTTACGCGATTAAGTCATTTTTCTCAAATTGACTATTCAAACGATAAAATTAATTCACGAAATTTTCACACATATCAAATAACATGCTGTAAACACCAAAAATAATATTAAAATAATTTTTTGACATCGGATTTGTGGTTCCAAAACTACTGTTCCGATTTAGCTAAAATCAGGCTGTTACAATAGTAGTATTGGCACTAATGATTTGGAGACATTACCTTTATAGGGAGAAATGTCGTGTGTTTTTAGACCATAAGAGTTTAAAGTATCTGATGATGTAGAAGGATTTGAATTTGCACCAACAACGTTGGATGGAGCTTCTAAAAGATTATGATCTGGCAAGTGAGTACCATTCTATAAAGGCTAATGTGGTAGCAGATGCTTTAAGAAGGAAGACTGTTGCAGCTTGTGGAAACACGAAAATATATAGACTTTCTTGTACCATTTTTAACTCAAATTCATGCAATCTCGTAGTAATTCTTGTCAAAAAATAGAATATAATTCTAAACTATTTAAATTGTACTTAAATTATTAACATAATGAATTTTAATTAATTTTGATAAATTTTGATTTATTTTTGACAGATTCACACAAAGGGTGAAAATTGGCTCGACAGACAGTGCTAGAAGCACAAAACCGGGGAGCAATTTTTGAAGCATCGAGGCAAATTAATTTTTCAGCCTAAAACGGTCCAAATAATGAATTCATAATATAATTAATTTTAATTTTAATCCAATTTATTTTGGGTTAAATAATTAGTATTAATTAAATTATGAAAAGAGGCCCAATTGTGCTAAATTCAGAAGACCGATCCAACCAAGTAAAAGAGCTACCCAAAACCGTCCAACATGCTGACCTAATCAGCTCAAATTAGCTTATTATTTGACTTTCAAATCAGCCCTTGAAGTTTTCTTGAAATTGCATTCAAACCCCTCCACTTATCAAGCTTTTGTGGATTTGCCCTTAGCTAAATTTAGCAAGTTTGAAACCTTCAAACTTCCCACATGTGTGGCCAGCCAAGGGGGGTCTATGGCTGCTGAGTTTTTTCTATTTTTAGCAGACAATCCCACCTATAAATACCCCCCCTTTGCTACACATTTCAACACACCTCTCACACCTTTCATTCTACACATTTCTCTCCCTTTCACTTGCTTTTCTCTCTGTCATTTCCTATTTTTTCCCTTCCATTCCCCTTGCCGATTTCCCTATTGAAAAAAATCCATTCAACCACCTTGGGTAGTATAATTCAAGTTCTTGTAGAAGCCTTGGTTCAACAAGAATGAGCGGAGAATGAGGAGCAGAGCAAACTAGTCAGGCTTCAGAGAAACACCGAATTTGATTCTAGTTCCCTATCCTTTACTTTTTATTGTTATTGTTACAAACATGTCTATGAATATTTGTTATGTTTTTATTCTTAATTTAATTAACATGGCTTAAATTTAATTCGTGTTAGGTTGATTGCATTTCGTCCACTTAAATTATTAAAATCATGTTTGTGTTGTTATAAGTCTTGGTAAATTGTTTGATTAAGTAAAACCATGATTATGTTATACTTACATTACAATTGTGAGGTAATTAATGAATTAATTATTAATCGTATTGAAATTGTAATTAATTGACACAATACTTAATCAGTGCATGTTTAATCTTCTAAGGTAGCTAAGGGTTAAATTAGCGGCGGTATTAAACGGTACATTAGCCTTGCATAACTTGCAAGATTTTTGTGATTAAACTGTTTCAATATAGGTATATATTGTTACCTCACTTAATCTTTTACTTGCTTATTAGAATTGATTAATTGTTTGAATTGGCATAGTGATATGTTCAAGAGATTAGTTAATTTAGTAAGTTTGAATGTGCTATAGTTAACAAATTACCAAGTTGTCGTGAATTTATTCGTAATAACATGAACATTGTTTTGGTAATATTAAGTTAATAAATGTAATTAATCTAACACAATTATGTCATCTTGATTAAAATCATCTTTTGAAATCGTGCATTGGAACTTTTATTTTTATTTTATTTTATTTTACTTAGCTAAATTTTAGTTTTTAATTACTTCCTCAAAATAAAAATATTTTTTTAATCACATAAGGGTTTGGATTTCATTTCATAAATAATTTTCTTAAATAGTCCCTGTGGGTAAGATAACTCAATATTTACTTGTCACTTTATTACTTGTTGCGATTGTGTACACTTGCACATTTCCATCGTTCCAAGTTTTTGGTGCCGTTGCCAGTGACTGTTTTTGTAATAGCCCATTTTTAGTGAAATCAGAATAGTGGTTTTGGGACCACAAATATGAGCTTAAAATATTTATTTTATTATTATTTTAAGGTCTACAGCATGATTGTATAATTTTATGAAAACTTCGTTAAGAAATTTAATCGTTTGCATGCTTAATTTTGTAAAAAGGACTAAATCGCGTAAAGTGCAAAAGTTGTGTTCTAATAGCTAAAGGTGTCTAATAGCTATAGATCTTTAAAGTGGAAGTCCTTAAGTGGCAATTAGCCCATTAATGAGTTAGTGGATGATAATGGTTTGGTATTAATGCAATTTTGATGTTAGTTAAAGGTTAAATAAGTAAATTAGTTATAAAATTAAAATTAAGTAAAATAAAAGATATTTTTTATTCATTCATCTTCTCCACCGATTTTTCTAAGGAGAATTTCACCATTTAGGGTTCTTGAACATTCGGTCATCTTCTCCTCTTGCATGTAAGCAATTTTTGTCCCGTTTTTAATGATTTTTATGTTTTTGGAGTCGTTGTAGCTTAATCTAGCTAGCCAGGGACTAATTTGCAAAAATGTTAAAAGTCTAGGGTTTTACCATTGATGAATATGTATGTATTTTGAAGTTTAATGGTAGAAAATGAATTGTTGTTGTTAGATAAACAACATTTGTTAAGTGATTTTGAATGAAATTTCAAATTAGGGATTAAATTGAGAAATGTGAAAATTATGTGGTAAATGTGTCAAATAATGAAAAATATGGGCTTCTATGTGTATATAAATAATTAGGCTAGCATGGGTGTGGACTCAATTGCGTGAATTTGCATTTTTATGAGCTAGGGACTAAATTGTAAAGATGTTAAAATATAAGGGGTGAAAGTGTAAAATTACCATAATATGAATTTTGGATTAAATTGAATAGAATGTATTTTGAATGAGTTAAATTTGATTATATTGATCAAGAAAAGCAACGTATGGATCTAGATTGAAGGGAAAATAAAATATTGGATTAGTCGATCCTATTCCGTCGTTTTTTGTGATCAAGGTAAGTTCGTATATTTAATAAGCATTAAATTATATATGTTGAATGCTAAATTGTTATAATTGAGATGACACGACACCACGAAAATTCTTGACGAGTTATCGGAAATGTATAAATCCCGGTTGAACCTTAGGAATAGATAGGATACAAATGACATGTCATTAGGGGTTATTGTGTTTTAGGTGCCGGTTCGTACGTTCTACCGGTGGCTGAGTTTTTCAGCATGTGTTGTAGTTACTCATCAGCTTGTGTGAGCAGCATCGTGTAGGTACGTCTTGACTGTCAGGTTGTGTGAGCAAACCCGGTGATAGCTCGAGATGAGCATTTACATATGAGATATGAGATTGAGATGGTTTCGACCATGTATTGGCACTTAGGGTGCAAGATTCCCGAGTATCCGATATTATTCCAAATGGTTCAATGGGTAAATTGATGATATAGAAGGGTAAGAGATTGATATGTATCAGTGCAGGTATTTATGTAAATCATATAAGTATTGAATCCATGAAATTTGTGAGTTTCATGATTAACTATGTGAATGAATATATGTTAGCCTTGTGATTAAATGGAGTTGTTGTACATTATGTTTATAATACTTAAATTGTAAATGAATGGTAAGTTATACTTATTAGCCATACTTATTATGTTTATTCTGTTTACTTTTCCGTGTTTTATAGTGATTTCAAAGCTTGCTCGGATCGGGAGTTGTCAAAGATCTCATCACACTATCCTGTCATTGTTTTGGTATTTTTGAACTTGTGTACTTGGTTATATGGCATGTATAGGCATTGTGGTTATTATGGTCTAAATGTTTATAATGTTTATAGCCAATTGATTTGACTTGTAAATGATATATGTTTTTGATTATGTGTTTAGCCATGTGACTTAGCTTATTTTGGTATACTTGGTTATGTATATAAGTGTAAATGGCCTTTGATATTTAGTTCATAATTGCTATGTGAATGTCTTATAGAGATTTGGTATTAAAGGTAGCAAATGGTTGAATTTGAAAATGTATTAGCATGCTATGTAACACCCCTTACCCGGGTTCTATGCCGGAACTGGGCCCGAGGCGTTACCGAACTGAAACCACCTGATCGCCACTTAGGCTCGTAGTAACTACTCTTTGAAGTCATCTCAACAACCTCATTCTCGACTTACGAGGCCTCACTCCTACACACGAGGACTCTCGAGACTAAATCGGAACCTTTTTCCAATCTTAAAAATTTTCTCTTTATACAGGTCTCACACGCCCGTGCAAGATTAGATACGCCCGTGCATGGACACACACGCCCATGTCCCCAAACCGTGCCTAAAAACCCAGCATTCTGCCAATGCCCCACGGCCAAGGCACACGCCCGTGCTTACCACCCATGGTGCAATCTGAATACTTTAACACGCCTGTGTGGCTAGCCCGTGGCCAACACTGGATAGTGCCACACGCCCTAGACACACACCCGTGCAGCTAGTCCGTGGTGTATTCTGATTTATAATACTAACATGCAGGGGACGCACGGCCAAAGCGTACTCCTGTGGGCTGACCGTGTGTCACACATGGCCTAGACACACACCCGTGTGTCTATCCACATGGACAAGAACAAAGCTATGTGCCAAGCTCTTTTCACCCCTCTAGCATACACAACATATACTCATCTAACACCATCATAATCAACTCAAATTGAAGTGCATTCTCACATAGAAAACTACATCTTTCTTTCATATAATGTAATAGCCAACAACCATGGCATTATACAAAATAAGCTATCCATCTAAAGGCCAACACATCTTAGCCATTTACAACAAAATCCACTAACTTGTCTAGCCCCTATACATGCCATATACAAAACATTAAGTTTCATGTACCAAAGTGTGCTGATATGCGGGCTGTCTTCTGATGATCCTCGTGTCTCGATTCAACGCTTTTAATCTATAAGACAAGGGAAAAGAAAGAGAGTAGGCTTTGAGCTTAGTAAGTTTACACATAAACAATTAAGCAACATAGTATAAGCTAAGCAACCATTAGCATTATAGCAACAAGTAATTCACAACTATGCTTAGTAATTCACAACTATGCTTACTCTTTCTATCCCTTACCACATTTCCAACACATCATGAGTCACATACTCATAACCATCAAAATGCACCCCTGCATTCAATGTCACATTTACACAATATACAACACATCATTATTTCTCAATAATTCATCCACACAGCTAATTAACTTAATAATACATCCACACACCTATTTTACTCAATAATGCAATCACATGGCTAATCTACACAGCTTAACCCACACAAAGAAATGTCTCGGTGGTTTCGCACTTAGCACACCACAATCGATTAATAAGGTGGTATCGCACTTAGCCTACCACAAAGATAATCATAGGGGTTTCTCACTTAGCCCACTAAACGATATACCTCACGATAGCATCGCACATAGCCAGCTCATCGTCAATATGCATTAGGATGGTATTGCACTTAGCCTACCATCTAGCATTATCACTACACATTCACATGTCTACTTACTCAATTAAACATCCATTCACAATTCTACTACATTCATTCTACTTGGACCACATAGGTTCTCAATCAATCTCGAACAAGCTACACATTAGCTATCATCAACAAATTGTAAGTATGAATACATTGTTTATGCGTAGACTTACCTCGATACTCAAAAGTATAGAAATATGCAATTTAGTCCACCATATTGCTTTTGCCTCGGTTTCGATCCGGGCTTAGTCTTTCTTGATCTATAATGAATAAATCAGCTTATTCAATACATACATTGACTAAATTGACCCACATCTCATACTTTAGCAAAATTACTATTTTGCCCTTAAACTTTCTCATATTTACACTTTAGTCCCAAAGGCTCGTAAAGTGATTTTTATTCAACTTTCTAGTCTTTCATGCTTAGCCTAACCACTTATTCAACTAAAGCTATCATCAATTCTCACTAAACCACATATGTATGACCAAACTAAAGTTTTTCACAAACTAGTCCCTACATGCATTTTCATGGAAAATCACTTAGCAAAAGATGTTTCTACTACATCAAGCTTTCATATTCTTCCATAAAACAACAAAATACATGCATGCCATACATATGTACATTTTTGAACAGCCATAATAGCTCACCAAAAAGCTAAAAATAGCTTACTCATGCTACTAGGACTTCAAAAATACGAAGAATATCAAAAACCGGGCTTAGGATTGAAAGAGCCCTAACAATGGCTATTGAAATTCTCGGCAGCTTGGGGGAGAAGATGAGTGAATTTTTGTCATCTTTTCACCTATTTAATCACTTAATAACTAAATGACCAAAATGCTCTTTTTGATAAACTTCAAATTTTAACTCATCCATGCCCATTTTTGTCCAAAAATTAGAATTTGGATAAATTACTATTTAAGGACCTCTAATTAATAATCTAAAGCTATTTCACACATATAGCTTCTAGAAACACACATTTTGCAACTTTTGCAATTTAGTCCTTTTGGACAATTCAACCACAATTTCACAAAATTGCTTAATGAAACTTTCACACTAGCATGCATACATAATATAAACCTCAAAAACTCATTCATAACCCTCGGATTTGTGGTCTCGCACCACTATTCTGACTAGGCCCTAAATCGAGATGTTACAACTCTCCCCCCTTTAGAGATTTTCGTCCCAAAAATCTTACCAAAGAAAGAGGTTTGGATGTTGCTCTCTCATAGCTTCTTCCGTTTCCCATGTAGCCTCTTCCACACCATGTTTCTGCCATAACAATTTCACTAGTGCTATGCTCTTATTTCTCAACTGTTTCACTTCTCGAGCCAAGATCTTAATCGGCTCCTCTTCATAAGACATATCCGGTCTTATCTCAATTTCCTTCGAAGGAATCACATGTGAAGGATCGGAGCGATACTGTCGCCACATCGACAAATGGAACACATTATGAATCTTTTCCAACTCTAGCGGCAAAGCCAACCGGTATGCTACAGACCCAACTCTATCTGTAATCTCATACGGCCCTATAAACCTTGGACTCAATTTCCCTTTTCATCCAAATCTCATAATCTTCTTCCACGGGGACACTTTCAAAAACACTTTTTCACCCACTTCAAACTCAATTTCTTTTCTTTTCAAATACGCGTACGACTTCTGTCGGTCCGAAGCATCTCTCATACTATTATGGATTACTTTCACCTTCTCTTCGATTTCTTTCACTAGATCGACCCCATGGATCCGCTTCTCACTAAGCTCGGTCCAATACAAAGGAGTCCGACACTTACGACCATACAAAGCCTTATACGGTGCCATCTGTATACTCGACTGATAACTGTTGTTATAGGCGAATTCGACCAAAGGTAGATATCTCTCCCAGCTACCTTCTAATTCTAGCACACAGCATCGAAGCATATCTTCAAGAACTTGAATCACTCTTTCAGATCGCCATCGGTTTGCGGATGGAACGCAAAGGTCTTTGAAATTCAATCTCGTACCCATGGCCTCTTGCAACTTCTTCCAAAATCTCAAGTAAACCTCAGATCTCTATCCGATATAATAGACACAAGTACACCATGCAATCTCACTATCTCTGCCACATACAACTCAGCTAACTTATCCAGTGAATAATCAACACGTACTGGAATAAAGTGAGCCGACTTTATCAATCATCCACAACAACCCACACATCATCTCTCTTTCTCGGAGTCATCGGCAACCCCATCACAAAATCCATGGTAACCCGATCCCATTTCCATTCGGGAACCATCACTGGCTGAAGCAATCCCGAAGGCACTTTGTAACACCCCTAACCCGTATCCGTCGCCAGAATGGGGTTACGGAGTATTACTGAACAATGCACAACTTCTGGATATTTATGAACATATATAGAAATTAAATCATTCAAAAATCATCAAATATTAAAATAAACCGAAATTACTATTTGATACTCCTATAATAAGCATCAAATATAATATAAAGATTATTTAATAATTAAAACACATTAACAAAGTCACAAGCTAACTCATATCTAACTATTTTATTTATTAAAACATAAATCACTATTCATATGGTCATTTCATAAACTTAAACTTAATATTAAACAAGCTTAATAATTATACTCTACGTAATGTCAACTTTTGTTATACTTTAATCAATTCAAGTTAAAACATCTCAAGTCTATTTTATAAACCACAACTTATCCGTAACTTAACATATAACAATATTACTCAAATTCGCATTTATACTATCCTCGACATATGATAGCCGAACCATACTCATTTTAATCTATACTCATTCACCATATTCAAATATATATATATATATACCTAACATAAACATCATTTATCCATAGCACAAAACATCATAATCAAACATACTCAAACTCAACTAAATAAAACCAAATTCAAACTAATATGTTACGCCATTTTCGCATGGCTTTATATACAAACACTTTCAAAATAATCTAGTTCCAAGGCTAGCCTATACATGCCATAAGTCCGATTTCAATTTATAAAAGTACCAAATAGTAGATAGTGTGGTGAACTTTGTCGACGATCCCCGAGCCTCAGAACTTGAGTCCAAAAATCTATAAAATGAATAAACATAACACACAAAGTAAGCTACTTTAGCTTAGTAAGCCTTAAGCAAATTAAACAATGAATGCTAAATATCATTTCAAAACTAAATCATTTAAATCAAATAATTCAACTTGTACATTTGTAATCACATTTAATTTCAAGCTTTCAATTCCATACCTATATAACATATAAATTCATAGAATAATTTCTCTTTAACCGAATGCTTATATAATCAAAATATTTACTCATAATCCAACCTTCCAAAAATCCAAATGTCATTATATAACCAAATGTATAAACATTCATATACTCAAGCTCAATTATTATAATATAGCATCACATACACAAACTATCCATGTGGCCGAATATACCTGGTCTTGTATACACATATTAAAAGACCAAAACCACAATATTCATATCATTCATTTATAAAACCGAGAACACATATTATAATCATATATATAAACTTCATTTGTATCACATACAATTTGTAATAAATAACTGAGTTACTTGCTTACCTTATTTTAAATAGGTAAGAAGTTAATTCATACCTGGCCATTTAGATTGATTAACATACTCAAATACCACATCAGCATGAATTCTTTTAGGCATATGCTTATACGTAATCACCGGCATAAAGCTTGCTAGGCCTAAGCCTGTATCACACACCGGCACAAAGCCTGCTAGACTTAAAGTCTGATTTTATACACGGGCAATAAGCCTGCTAGGCATAAAGCCTGATTTAATTCACCAGCACAAGGCTTGCTAGGCCCAAAGCCCGAATATCAATATTATAGAACTGTCTCATACACATTTCATATATTGAATATTACAAATATTCCACATAATTCATACGGACTTTCAAATGTTATAACTCGATTGAGTTAAGCTCAAATACATTATTACGATGCTTTATCACATTCGACTATCTCTATTATAAATCCATGAATTCTAATTCATCATATTAAACTAAGTTACATTCAATATTAACGATGTTTAATTGCTTAAAGACTTACCTCGGATATCGACAAACGATGTAAATCGGCTATTCGACTATTTTTGTTTTTCCCCGACCCAAGTTCGATTTCTTTGGTTCTTGATCTAAACATGTTCAAATTAAGCTCATTCAAACATATTTTCTTTCAATTTAGTCCAAAAACACATAAATGGGCAAATTACATTTTTACCCCTAATATTTCACATTTTCACAATTTAGTCCATATTGCACAAAGTACAAAATATTCAAAATTTGACTACATCATACAAGGGCCGGATCTTCCTAGTCCTCATACAAGTCCATACATTTCATTTATTTCACATTTTAGTCCTCAAAATTTATTTTTGCAATTTAGTCCAAATTACTCAAATTCATCAAAATTCAAAGACAAAACTTGTAAATCTAACACATATACTTCATTTTTCATCATCAAACAACAAAAACCATAAGGTATCATCAATGGCAAAACACAAAATATTCATCAAAATAAAAATTAGAACATGGGCTTGATAGTACTCAAAGCAACGATCTCAAAACATAAAAATTATCAAAAACCAAACAAAAACATACCTAAATCAAATGATCAAAGTGCCAACCCCAAACTTGTTTTTATCTTCTTATTTATTTGTGCTTTTCGGCAAGGAAGATAGTAGCAATGCATGGCCACTTACTATATGTTTTATTATTATATTATGTTTTATAATACATTATTATTAATTTACATATATAACCTTATTTAATTTTATTTATAAACATAAAATTAATGGCCATATTAGTCCATTGCCGTCCACTATAGATAAAATTTGGTAAATTGCAACTTTAATGCTTCCATTTAAAAAGACATCAACAATTTAGCCCTTACACAATAAACTATCAAAATTTTAATTTACGCGATTAAGCCTATTTTAATAATTCGGCACCCAAACAATAAAATTAAATCACGAAAATTTCACACATAATAATTCACATATAATAAACATAGAAAATAATTTTAAAATATTTTTAGGACTCGGATTTGTGGTCCCGAAACCACTTTTCTGATTAGATTCAAAATCGGACTGTTACAACTCTCCCTCCTTAGGGATTTTCGTCCCCAAAAATCTTACCGGTGAATAGGTTCGGATAACGGTATTTCATTGCATCTTCTGGCTCCCACGTTGCTTCCTCAACTCCATGCCTATGCCACAATACTTTAACTAACGGAATTTTCTTATTTTGTAACTCTTTAATCTCATGAGCCAGAATACGAATCGGTTCTTCCTCGTACGACATATCTGAATGAATCTCAATCTCTGATGGACAAATCACATGCGAGAGGTCGGATCTATATCGCCGAAGCATCAAAACATGAAATACATTATGGATCTTTTCTAACTCAGGTGGCTACAGCAGTCTATACGCAACCGGTCCAATCCTCTCTATAATCTCGTACGGTCTAATAAATCTCGGACTCAATTTGCCTTTACAACCGAATCTGAGTATTTTCTTCCAAAACCGCGATGTAAATCTCGGATCTCTATCTGAAACAGTAGATATAGACACACCATGTAACCTCACGATCTGAGAAACATACAATTCAACCAGTTTATCAAACGAGTAATCAGATTTAACCGAAACAAAGTGAGCGATTTAGTCAATCTATCTACAATAACCCAGATTGCATCTTTCTTGCTCGGTGTCAATGGTAAACCGAATACAAAATCCATCGTGACTCTGTCCCATTTCCATTCAGGTATCATGATCGACTGAAGTAATCCAGAAGGTACTAATGTTCGGCTTTTACTTGCTGACAGACTAAACATTTCGATACAAAGTCGAAAATGTCTCGTTCCATACCTTGCCACCAATAGTGCTGTTTCAGATCATTATACATCTTTGTACTACCCAGATGAACAGATAGTCGACTGTTGTGAGCTTCATTCAAGATCATCTGAATCAACTCTGTATTTCTCGGAACACATATTCGGTTTCTGAATCTTAAACAGTCATCAACATCAACTCAAAACTCTGAATCCGCATTTGTATCACATTGAACCCGTTTTACTATCAAATCATTGTCGATTTTCTGAGCTTCACAAATCTGCTGAATAAATAACGGTCTTGCTTTTAACTCAGCTATAATCGCACCATCATCTGACATAGTCATATGCGCATTCATTGCACGTAAAGTAAATAGTGATTTTCGGCTTAAAGCATCAGCAACAACATTAGCCTTTCTCGGGTGATAGTCAATCACTAACTCGTAATCTTTTAACAACTCTAACCATCGACGCTGTCTCAAATTCAGATCTTTCTGAGTCATCAAGTACTTCAAACTTTTATGATCAGAATAAACATGACATTTTTCACCGAACAAATAGTGGCGCCAAATTTTTAATGCAAACACAATGGCTGCTAGTTCCAAATCATGTATCGGATAGTTCTTTTCATGTAGTTTCAATTGTCTCGTGGCATAAGCTATGACTTTGCCCTCCTGCATCAAAACATAACCCAAACCATTCAAAGATGCATCACTATAAATGACAAATTCTTTACCCGATTCAGGCTGAACTAACACTGGAGCTTCGGTCAAAAGAGCTTTCAACTGGTCGAAACTTTTCTGACACTTCTCTGACCACTCGAACTTAACATCTTTCTGCAGCAGCTTCGTCATCGGGGTTGCAATCATAGAGAAACCTTTCACAAATCGTCTATAGTAACCAGCAAGTCCCAGAAAACTTCTGACTTCAGAAATGTTTCTCGGAGGTTTCTAGTCAAGCATTGCTGAAATTTTGCTCGGATCAACCCGAATACCTGATGCTGAAACAACATGGCCCAGAAAACTGACTTCACGTAACCAGAACTCACACTTACTAAACTTTGCATACAACTGTTTATCTCGCAAAGTCTGTAGCACAAGTCTCAGATGCTCGGCATGCTCGGTTTCATCTCCGGAGTAGATCGAAATATCATCTATAAACACTACCACAAACCGATCCAAATATCATCTCAAAATCCAATTCATCGATCCATGAAAACAAAGCAGTGCATTAGTAAGTCCGGAAGGCATAACCAGAAACTCGTAGTGTCCGTACCTCGTCCGGCGCGCTCTTTGGCACATCGTAGTCTCTCGACTCATGAATCGATAATAACCCGATCTCAAATCTATCTTTGAAAACACCAAGCCTCTTTCACCGATCAAACAAGTCGTCAATCCGTGGCAACGGGTATTTATTCTTTATAGTCACCTTATTTAGCTGGCGGTAATCAATACACTTTCTCATAGTTCCATCTTTCTTTTTCACAAATAGAACTGGCGCACCTCAGGGAGAGAAACTTGGTCGTGCAAAACCTCTATCTGTTAACTCTTGCAACTGTGCTCTCAACTCTTTTAATTTAGTAGGTGCCATCCGATACGGAGCTATCGAAATCGAAGTCGTCCTCGGTACTAACTCAACACCAAACTCTACCTCTCGGATAGGTGGCAAACTGGCAATTCTTCAGGAAACACATCTGGATACTCACACACAACTGGTACAGATTCAATCTTCTTTTCAGTCACTTTACTATCAAGCACATAAGCAAAGTAAGCTTCATAACCTTTTCTCACATACTTCCGAGCTAACATCGAAGATATTACTGCTGGTAAACCATTCAGATCATTAGATTCAATTCGAATAATCTCATTGTTCTGACATCTCAAATCAATGGTCTTTCTTTTGCAATTAACAATGGCATCGTGCAAAGTCAACCAATCCATACCCAAAATTATATCAAACTCGTCGAAAGGTAACAACATCAAATCGGCTGGAAAACATGAATCTCGAATCATCAACGGGCAATTTTTACACACTTTGTCAACCAGAACACACCGGCCTAGGGGGTTTGACACTCGAATCACAAACTCAGTAGACTCAACAAGCAAAGTCTTACTGGATACTAATGTTTCACACACATAAGAATGAGTCGAACCAGGATCAATCAATGCAATAACACTAGTATCATAAAGAGTGAAAGTACCAGTAATAACATCTGGGGAAGAAGCATCCTCACGAGCGCGTATAGCATATGCTCGTAGGTGCACGAGCCACGATCGAACCATTTATCTTTCGTCCCTCTCTCGATCGCCACTTACATTACTCAAATGTCCGGGTGGTCTGCCTCGTACTGACATGTTACTCGGTCTTGCGTTCTGAATAGTGTTTTGCTCGGCTAACATCGAACAATCTCGGATAAAATGATCCATCGATCCACATTTAAAACAAGACCGATCATGCAATCTACAATTTCCAGAATGCCATTTACCACAATGCTTACACTCGAATCTGTTCTGCCGATCATTGCCAACACTAGCAATCGTGGCTTGTGAACTCACAGGAGGTCGGTCTCGATCTCGTCTAGAAAAGTCTGAAGTAGCTTTAAATTGACTAGAACCATCTCTGAACTTCTTCGATACTGAGTGAAAAGTCTTACTCGTTGATCTCTTATAGAAATCTCTAGTTTCAAAATCAGCTTTTCTTTTCTCTTTCCCGATTTCTTCAGCTTTGCAAGCTCGTTCAACAAGTACCACGAATTCTTTAATTTCAAGTATACCAACCAGCAATTTAATGTCTTCATTTAAACCATCTTCAAATCTTTTACACATGATAGCTTCAGTTGAAACACATTCACGAGCATATCTACTAAGTCTCACAAATTTTTGCTCATACTCGGTTACGGTCATACGTCCCTGTTTCAATTCCAGAAATTCTTTGCGTTTCTGGTCGATAAATCTCTGGCTGATGTATTTCTTACGGAACTCAGTCTGAAAGAATTCCCAGGTCACTATCTCTTTTGGGACCACCGATACTAGTGTATTCCACCAGTGATATGCGGTGTCTCGTAATAAAGATATGGCACACTTTAAACATTCATCCGGAGTACAAGATAACTCATCAAACACACGGATAGTATTATCAAGCCACAACTCAGCTCTTTCAGCATCATCATCATCATTAGTTTAAACTCTTCAGCCCCGTGTTTTCTGATTTTATCTACAAGAGGCCTGTTAAATCTCATCGGATCAATCATCGGAGGTACCACAGGTATCGGAGATGGATTATTTGGGGGTAGAGGTTGTTGTACAGCCGGATTAGTCTGGATATACTGAGTAAACCATTCGTTAATCATTTGAAAGAAGGCTTGCTTAGCCTCCCCCTCATGGCTACTCGAGATAGGTCGAGATTCAAATGGCACTGTCCCATGTGCGGGAGTAGGCGCTACACACTCGACATCATCAGCTACAGCTCTGTCGGGATCCATTTACTATACGAAAATACATTTTCAAATGCCAGAAGTCATCACACTATCGCAGTAATTATTATGGCATGTATAGCTAGACTCACACATGCTACGTTAGTCCTAGAATCGACTAAACCGTAGCTCTGATACCAATAAAATGTAACACCCCTAACCCGTATCCGTCGCCAGAATGGGGTTACGGAGTATTACCGAACAATGCACAACTTCTGGATATTTATGAACATATATAGAAATTAAATCATTCAAAAATCATCAAATATTAAAATAAACCGAAATTACTATTTGATACTCCTATAATAAACATCAAATATAATATAAAGATTATTTAATAATTAAAACACATTAACAAAGTCACAAGCTAACTCATATCTAACTATTTTATTTATTAAAACATAAATCACTATTCATATGGTCATTTCATAAACTTAAACTTAATATTAAACAAGCTTAATAATTATACTCTACGTAATGTCAACTTTTGTTATACTTTAATCAATTCAAGTTAAAACATCTCAAGTCTATTTTATAAACCACAACTTATCCGTAACTTAACATATAACAATATTACTCAAATTCGCATTTATACTATCCTCGACATATGATAGCCAAACCATACTCATTTTAATCTATACTCATTCACCATATTCAAATATATATATATATATACCTAACATAAACATCATTTATCCATAGCACAAAACATCATAATCAAACATACTCAAACTCAACTAAATAAAACCAAATTCAAACTAATATGTTACGCCATTTTCGCATGGCTTTATATACAAACACTTTCAAAATAATCTAGTTCCAAGGCTAGCCTATACATGCCATAAGTCCGATTTCAATTTATAAAAGTACCGAAATAGTCGATAGTGTGGTGAACTTTGCTGACGATCCCCGAGCCTGTAACTTGAGTCCAAAAATCTATAAAACAGAATAAACATAACACACAAAGTAAGCTACTTTAGCTTAGTAAGCCTTAAGCAAATTAAACAATGAATGCTAAATATCATTTCAAAACTAAATCATTTAAATCAAATAATTCAACTTGTACATTTGTAATCACATTTAATTTCGAGATTTCAATTCCATACCTATATAACATATAAATTCATAGAATAATTTCTCTTTAACCGAATGCTTATATAATCAAAATATTTACTCATAATCCAACCTTCCAAAAATCCAAATGTCATTATATAACCAAATGTATAAACATTCATATACTCAAGCTCAATTATTATAATATAGCATCACATACACAAACTATCCATGTGGCCGAATATACCTGGTCTTGTATACACATATTAAAAGACCAAAACCACAATATTCATATCATTCATTTATAAAACCGAGAACACATATTATAATCATATATATAAACTTCATTTGTATCACATACAATTTGTAATAAATAACTGAGATACTTGCTTACCTTATTTTAAATAGGTAAGAAGTTAATTCATACCTGGCCATTTAGATTGATTAACATACTCAAATACCACATCAGCATGAATTCTTTTAGGCATATGCTTATACGTAATCACCGCATAAAGCCCCTAGGCCTAAGCTCAGATTCACACACCAAGACAAAGCCCGCTAGACTTAAAGTCTGATTTTATACACGGGCAATAAGCCCATAGGCATAAAGCTCGATTTAATTCACCAAAGCACAAGGCTTGCTAGGCCCAAAGCCCGAATATCAATATTATAGAACTGTCTCATACACATTTCATATATTGAATATTACAAATATTCCACATAATTCATACGGACTTTCAAATGTTATAACTCGATTGAGTTAAGCTCAAATACATTATTACGATGCTTTATCACATTCGACTATCTCTATTATAAATCCATGAATTCTAATTCATCATATTAAACTAAGTTACATTCAATATTAACGATGTTTAATTGCTTAAAGACTTACCTCTGATATCGACTTAACGATGTAAATCTATTATTCGACTATTTTTGTTTTTCCCCGACCCAAGTTCGATTTCTTTGGTTCTTGATCTAAACATGTTCAAATTAAGCTCATTCAAACATATTTTCTTTCAATTTAGTCCAAAAACACATAAATGGGCAAATTACATTTTTACCCCTAATATTTCACATTTTCACAATTTAGTCCATATTGCACAAAGCACAAAATATTCAAAATTTGACTACATCATACAAGGGCCGGATCTTCCTAGTCCTCATACAAGTCCATACATTTCATTTATTTCACATTTTAGTCCCTCAAAAATTTATTTTTGCAATTTAGTCCAAATTACTCAAATTCATCAAAAATTCAAAGACAAAACTTGTAAATCTAACACATATACTTCATTTTTCATCATCAAACAAAAAAAACCATAAGGTATCATCAATGGCAAAACACAAAATATTCATCAAAATCAAAAATTAGAACATGGGCTTGATAGTACTCAAAGCAACGATCTCAAAAACATAAAAATTATCAAAAACCGAAACAAAAACATACCTAAATCAAATGATCAAAGTGCCGAACCCCAAACTTGTTTTTATCTTCTTATTTCTTTGTGCTTTTCGGCAAGGAAGATAGTAGCAATGCATGGCCACTTACTATATGTTTTATTATTATATTATGTTTTATAATACATTATTATTAATTTACATATATAACCTTATTTAATTTTATTTATAAACATAAAATTAATGGCCATATTAGTCCATTGCCGTCCACTATAGATAAAATTTGGTAAATTGCAACTTTAATGCTTCCATTTAAAAAGACATCAACAATTTAGCCCTTACACAATAAACTATCAAAATTTTAATTTACGCGATTAAGCCCATTTTAATAATTCGGCACCCAAACAATAAAATTAAATCACGAAAATTTCACACATAATAATTCACATATAATAAACATAGAAAATAATTTTAAAATATTTTTAGGACTCGGATTTGTGGTCCCGAAACCACTTTTCTGATTAGAGTCAAAATCGAACTGTTACACACTTGATGCTCAGCTTTCACTTGTTGACAAATTAGACACTTTGCCACAAACTCTGAAATATCTCTTTTCATTCCTGGCCACTAATAAAACTTCCTCAAATCGTTGTACATTTTTGTACTGCCCGGATGTACTAACAAACATCCACTGTGGGCCTCATGCAAAACCTTTCGAATCAACTCCTCATTTTTAGGAACACAAATTCTGTCGCGATAAAGCAAACAACCATTCGATCCCATTCGAAAATCAGAATCACATTCTGATTCGCACCTAGCTATCTTAGCTTGCATCTCATCATGTCATTTCTCTCGAGCCTCACACATTTGTTGAACAAATAGTGGCTTAGCTCTCAACTCGCCAAAATAGCACCATCATCGACAATGCTAAACTCGCTCTCATAACTCTTAGATCATACAAGGATTTTTACTCAAGGCATCCGCAACCACATTCGCTTTTCCCGTGGTAATCAATGACTAACTCATAGTCTTTCAACAACTCAAGCCACCGTCTCTGCCTCGATTCTGCATCCTTCGATCCATCAAATACTTTAAACTCTTGTGATCCGTAAAGATTCGACACTTCTCACCATACAAGTAATGTTGCCAAATCTTTAACGCAAAAACAATCGTAGCCAACTCTAAATCATGAGTCGTAATTCTTCTCGTGCGGCTTTTAGCGCCTCGAGGTGTAAGCGACTACCTTACCCTCTTGCATCAACACGCAATCGAGACCATTAAACGATGCATCATCAGAAACCACGAACTCTTTCCCCGATTCTCGTTGAACCAAAACCGGTGCCTCGACCAACATTGTTTTCACTCTCGAAGCTCATGACATGTCTCACCCATTCAAACTTGACATCTTTATGCAATAGTTTCGTCATCAGGGTGGAAATCACAGAGAACCCCTTTACGAAACGTCTGTAATATCCCACTAATCCCAAGAAACTTCTAATTTCTGACACGTTCCTCGACGGTTTCCATTCCACAACAGCCAATATCTTACTCGGGTCAACTCTGACACCATCACCTGACACCATGTGTCCTAGGAATCTGACCTCTCGGAGCCAAAACTCACTATTGCTAAACTTAGCATACAACTGCTTATCTCTCAAAGTTTGTAAGACAATTCTCAAATGCTCTTCGTGATCGTTCTCATCCCGAGAATAGATCAATATGTCATCAATGAAGACAACTACAAACTTGTCCACATACGGTCTGAAAACACGGTTCATCAGATCCATAAAAATCGCAGGTGCATTCGTCAAACCAAACGGCATAACCAAAAACTCATAATGGCCATACCTTGTCCAAAATGCAGTTTTCAACACATCTTGCTCTTTTACTCTGAGCTGATAATAACAAGACCTCAAGTCTATCTTGGAGAACACTGTAGCTCCCTTCAGTTGATCAAAGAGATCATCAATCCTTGGTAAAGGATACTTATTCTTTACCGTCACCTTGTTCAATTGTCTATAGTCTATACACAACCTCATAGACCCATCTTTCTTCTTCATGAATAATACCAGAGCACCCCACGGTGAGTAGCTCGGTCTTGCGAAACCCTTATCTGTCAACTCTTGCAACTGAACCTTCAGTTCTTTCAACTCTACTGGTGCAATTCTGTACGGAGCAATCGAAATAGGTGCCATTCCCGGAACCAACTCAATTCCAAATTCAACCTCTCTCTCTGGAGGTGATCTGGGTAACTCTTCTGGAAATACATCTGGGTACTCACATACCACTGGCACTGTTTCAAACTCTACTCCAACCTCTCGAGTATTCAACACAAAAGCAAGATAGAACTCACATCCTTTTCTCAAACATTTCTCACCCACTAAGGAAGAAATCATCACTGGTAGACTATCCGATCCACCTGATTCAACCCGAACCACATCTTCACTCTCACATTTCAATTCAATAAACTTACTACCACAGTTCACTAAGACACAATGGGTAGTCAACCAATCCATGCCTAGGATTAAATCAAACTCATCAAACGACAACAATATAAGGTTCGCTGGGAAACAATAATTCTCAATCAATAAAGGATAATTCTTACACACTCTGTCCACTAACACATGCTTTCCTAACGGGTTTGACACCTTAACCACTATGTCCGTAGACTCAACGGTCATACTCAAACTAGATGCTAATCTCATGCAAATATAAGAATAAGTAGACCCTGGATCTATTAGAGCAATAACGAAGGTGTCATAGAGAGAAAAAGTACCCGTTATCACATCAGGGGAGGATGCTTCTTCGCGAGCGCGAATAACATACGTCCTCGCAAGTGCCCGACCTTCTGGTCTCACAGCAAAATCTCTGGGCGCACCTCTACCACTATTCTCGACTCTCGGGTTCCTTGGTGGTCTACCCCTCGTAGACACATCACTAGGTCTCAGCTCTTGCCTCTCTTCCTTTTCATCCTCTCTGACAACGCATTCACGGATAAAGTGGTCGGGGAACCACACTTATAACATTTTTAGTATTTCCCCAACACTCTCCTGGTGTGATACCTACCACAACTAGGACACTCCGGTTTACTCTTTGTATTGCCCACACTTTCCATCGAGGGAGCTTGGGCTCTCGAACCCGAGTGAGTATTGCCCAAGTCTCGATGCGAATAACCCACTGGTGCTGTCGTCTGAGGATTCACTTCCTTGGATCTTTTCGACTGGGCTTGATATGACTTGCCCATCGGCCTCTTTCTAGCATCTCGGCTTCACTCACAACCCTCCTCTTTTCTCGAACTCACTCTTCTACCTTACTTGCCCTCCCAACTAATACCACAAATTCTTTCAACTCCAAAATGCCCACTAGGAGTTTGATGTCTTCATTCAAATTTATCTTCAACCTCTTACACAAGATGGTCTCACGATACACATTCTTGAGCGTATTTGCTAAGCCTAACAAACTCACGCTCATATTCTCGCCACCGCTATTCTTCCTTGTTTCAACTCAAGGAATTCCTTCCTTTTTCGATCAGTAAACCTCTGGCTTATATACTTCTTCCGAAACTCTTCCAGAAAGAAGTCCCACGTCACCTGCTCTCTCAGGACCACTAGCATTAACGTTTTCCACCAATGGTATGTCGAATCTCTCAGCAAGGATACGGCACACTTCAAACTCTCTTCAGGCGTACATGAGAGTTCATCGAACACCCTCATCGAGTTCTCCAACCAGAACTCCGCCTTCTCAGGGTCATCATCTACCTTAGCTCTAAACTCATCAGCCCTGTGCTTCCTAATCTTATCCACCGGGGGCTTCGATATCCTCACTACATCCATACCTCGAGGAGCCACAGGATTTGGCTGAGGTATAGGACGAGGATGTAACAGACCGATTTAGGGCCTAGTCAGAATAGTGGTGCGAGGCCACGAGTCCGAGGTGAATTCATGAGTTTTAAGGTTTATGCCCTGTTTGCATGCTAGTGTGAAAGTTTCATAACGCAATTTCGTTAAATCGAAGTTGTTTGGTCCAAAAAGGACTAAATATCAAGAGTTGTAAAATATGAGTTTCTAGAAGCTTTTTGTATGAAATAGCTTTAGAATATTAATTATGAGTTCTTAAATAGAAAATTGCCCAAATTGCGTATCTAGTTACATTTTGTATATTAAGGTAAATTTGTATGATTTCTAAGCTTTATGATTTATGTCATTGAATTGCTTACTATAATGTACAATACTATTATGAAAATGTTTAATGTTATGTTAAACAAAGAAATTAATGAGATCAAGGATGAAAAAGCCTCGATTAAAGTTGAATAGCTTAGGATACTCGATCTACCACATGAAATGAGAAAGTCTGTATAAGACCAAGCCGAGGCCTGGCTTCGGCAATCAAGCAAGTTATCATGTAAGACCAAGACAAGTCTTGGCATTGAAGAGTTGTTATGAGATGAAGACCCATGTAAGTCCAAGCCAAGGCATGGCATTGGTGAGTCTCCAAGCAAAGATGTCATGTAAGTCCAAGGCAAGCTTGGCATTGAAAAGTTATCATGTAAGTCCAAGGCGAGCTTGGCATTGAAAAGCTATCAAGAGAAAGAGATTTCATGTAAGCCCAAGCCAAGGCTCGACATTGACCAGTTCATGAGCAAAGATACCAAGTAAGACCATGTCAAGACATGGCAATGGTAAGTTCCCAAGGGAACTCACGAGAAAGACTTCGTATAAGTCCATGTCAAGACATGGCCTCGAAACCAAGATGAGACATTCCATGTAAGACTGTATCTAGGATATGACTTTGGCATTGAGTTATGTGAGATGAGATTTAGTATCCTCGGTTATTCATATAAATTCATCGGGCAAACGAGCTAAGTTCAATTGAGATAACAAGAAAGCTAAGTAAGCAAAGTTATTATCAAGTGAAAATGAGTATTGTTCATGTTATGAATGATAAATTAGAGATTATGATTATTATGTCAAAGTATGCTGATCAATGTGATTAAGTGATACAAGTACCTTGTTTACCTCACAAGTATGAGACTAGTAAGTACCATGAAATAAGTAAGAATCAAGTATGAGCAAGTAAGCTTTATAGCTGAAATTATGATACCATTGTTTATGTCAAATAGTTTAATTTAAGCAAGTATGTTGTTATGTGCATTATATGCAAACTTACTAAGCTAAATGCTTACGTCTTTCATTCTTTCTTTCCATGTAGTCCCGCCAAGCTAATCTCGTGGATCATTGTCATCAGAGCTCGGAGCACACTATCAATCGCTATTTTGGTATAGCCAAGTTGTTTTATTAAGTATGGCATGTATAGGAAACACTTCATTTGAGTATATGTTTTAAGAAGAGCCATAGTATAGGCTATCTTGTTCATTATCCTTTTTGTATATGGCTAGAGAAATTGGCCAACTTTGACTAAGTGTGTTTGTTTATAGATATCAATGAAAGATGTAGTAATTTGAGTAATTGAATTGAGTATGAATGTGATCTCGATTTCAGGGTGGCAATTGGCTTGGTAAATAGCCTCTAAGTGCCTACACGGTTGGATACACGCGCAGTGTCTAGGCCGTGCGTGCACTCTCTGCACTTTTATACTTGAAGTCGATATAGGCCACGAGCGATCACACGGCCGTTGGTTCAGGCCATGTAACACACACGGTTGGCACATGGGCGTGTGTCAAGGTCGTGTGAAGTCTGCACTTTTCACTTAGAAATTTACTTGTCACATGGCTGATATACACGAGCGTGTTTACATACCGTATGGATAAATCAGAATACTAAGGTTTGGCACATGGGCCAGGGCCACGGGCGTGTCCAGGCCATGTGTAACAAGTTAGTGTCGACCACGGGTGGAAGACACAGGCATGTCCAGGAGTACACGGGCGTGTTTCAAGTTGCACGGACGTGTGGTCCCTGCTTCGAGTAAAAGTTTTCAGATGAGTTTCGAAAGTTCCCAAATATGTGTTTAAGGCCTCATAGGCCCATGATATGTAAGTTTTGACCTAGAAAGAAGAGTTTCTATTTTGAGACAAAATTTTACAGCCCGTAAGTACATGTTTAAGTGAGTCTAAGAATGGTAATGTCTTGTATCCAGTCTTAGCCTCGGACTCGGGTATGGGGTGTTACATTTAGTGGTATCAGAGCTGCAGTTTAGTCGGTTCTAAGACTAACGTAGCACAAGCACGAGTCTAGCTATACATGCCATACGTAAGAATGTTTTTATAATGATAGTGTGACGACTCCTGACGACTTAAATTATGTTTATACATTTAGTAAATGGATCCCGATAGAGCTGTGGCGGATGACGTAGAAAGTAACGCGCCGGCTCCCGCCGAAGGGACGGTGCCGAACGAGAATGACAATCGACCCACTACGGTGAGTCAAGAAGGAGGAGAAGAGGCTAGAGAAGCCTTCCTCCATATGATGAATACATGGTACACGGAGTTCATTCGTACGAACCCGAATGCACAACCCCCTCCACCCCCACCTATTCCTCAACCTATCCCAGTAGCCCCTCAAGTAGTAGAGGTGGTAAGAGGAGAGAAGCCTTCGGTTGATAGAATCAGGAAACATGGGGCAGAAGAATTTCGGGCTAGAAAAGATGATGATCCGAAAAAGGCAGAGTTCTGGATAGAAAATACTATCAGGGTATTTAATGAGTTGTTGTGCACACATGAGGAATGCATGAAGTGTGTAGTTTCTCTTCTAAGAGATTCTGCTTACCAATGGTGGAACACCCTTGTGTCAGTGGTACCGAGGGAAAGGATCACATGGGAATTTTTCTAAGAAGAATTCAAGAAAAAGTATATTAGTCAAAGGTTTGTGGACCAGAAAAGGAAGGAATTCCTAGAACTGAAGCAAGGCAAGATGTCAGTGACTGACTATGAACGTGAGTTTGTACGACTCAGTAAGTACACTCGCGAATGCGTGTCCACTGAGGCCATCATGAGTAAAAGATTTGAAGACGGGTTGAATGAGGACATCAAACTGTTTGTTGCTGTCCTAGAACTAAAGGAATTTGTTGTGCTAGTAGAGAGGGCTTGTAAAGCTGAGGAATTAGTAAAAGAGAAAAGAAAGTCTGAAATGGAGTCTCGTGACTCTAGGAAGAGACAGTGGAATAAGTCATTCCAATCTTCATCCAAGAAGTTAAGAGATTTCCCTACCCGATCTGCTACTTCCAATGGGTTTTCAAGGAAAGACAAGAGTAAGCAATATTCAGGGAATAAAGCATAGACTACTTCAGTTGCAAGTGTTGGGAATATTAGATTTGACAGACCCAAATGCCCACAATGTGGCAAACATCATCTTGGAGAATGTCGAGCACATGAAAATGCATGCTTTAGATGTGGTTCCCAAGACCACTATATAAAAGACTGTCCAGAGATGATGAAAGAAGAGAGAACTCAGAACCCGAGATCTGAGGGTATGGTCAGAGGTAGACTGTAGAGGAATCCCGGAAGATGGGCAAGTGGTAGAGGTAACCCTAGAGAACAGGCTGCGAGACCTAAAGGTAGGGCACCTGCAAGGACTTATGCCATTCGCGCTCGCAAAGAGGCATCATCTCCTGATGTTATTATGGGTACCTTTTCTCTTCATGATGTTAAAGTTATTGCTTTAATAGATCCCGGATCCACACACTCTTACATTTGTATGAAACTAGTATCCAGTATGAAAATGCCTATAGATTCTACAGAATTTGCGATTAAACTGTCTAATCCTTTAGGCAAGAGTGTGTTAGTGAATGAAGTATGTAGAGAATGCCCATTAATGATTAGAGGTCATTACTTTAAAGCAAATCTTATGTTGCTACCATTTGATGAGTTTGACATCATTCTTGGTATGGATCGTTGACCACCCATAATTTAATAGTTAATTGTGGGAAGAAATATATCGAGATGAGATGTGAGAATGGGGATACTCTCCATATAGAATCGATGAGCAAAGTAAATCACCGCAGTGATTTCTCATATGGCGCACATGAGAGATATGTAAGAAAGGGGTACGAAGTATATTTGGCCTTTGTGATGAATGATAAAGAAACAGAGTTAAAGATTGAGTCGATCACAGATAGTATGTGAATACGTGGATGTTTTTCCCGAAGAATTACCAAGACTACCACCGTTAGAGAGGTTGAGTTCAAAGATTGAGCTAGCTCTCGATGATCGCATCGATATCTATTACTCCTACATGAATGGCTCCAATGGAGTTGAAGGAGTGAAGTCACAGATTGCAAGAGTTGACAGACAAAGGCTTTGCAAGACCAAGTTGTTCACCATGGGGTGCTCCAGTTTTATTTGTGAAAAATAAAGATGGCACTATGAGATTGTGCATAGATTACCGTCAACTTAATAAAGTGACAGTAAAGAACAAGTACCCATTGCCAAGGATCGATGATTTGTTCGACCAATTGAAAGGAGCCATTGTGTTCTCCGAAATAGACTTGAGATCAGGGTACTACCAGCTAAGAGTAAGAGAATCAGATGTGTCCAAGATGGCTTTTCGAACAAGGTATGGGCATTATGAATTTTTAGTCATGCCTTTTGGTTTGACCAATGCTCCTGCGGTGTTTATGGACTTAATGAACCGCATTTTTAGACCATACCTCGATAAGTTTGTAGTCATTTTCATTGACGACATACTGATTTATTCCCGAGATAAGAATGAGCATGCTGAGCACCTACTTTACGCTTTACAGATTCTACGAGAAAATCAATTATATGCCAAGTTCAAGAAAAGTGAATTTTGGCTCAAGGAAGTAGGATTTGGGACATATTGTCTCGGGAGAAGGAGTTCGAGTAGACCCCAATAAGATTTCTGCTATTATGGACTGAAGCCACCAAAGAATATCTCTCGAGATTAAAAGTTTTCTAGGCCTAGCCATGGCTATTACAGCATTTATTCGTCAAGGGGTTTTCCATGATTACAACCCCTGGTGACTAAATTGTTACAGAAAAAATGTGAAGTTTGAGTGGACGAACGATGCCAACAAAGTTTCGAGAAGTTGAAAGCAATATTGACAGAAGCCCCAATTTTAGTACAACTTGAGACAGGGAAAGAATTTGTAATTTACAGCGATGCATCCTTAAATGGGTTAGGCTGTGTACTTATGCAAGAAGGCAAAGTGATTGCTTATGCCTCCAGACAGTTGAAGCCTCATTAGAAGAATTATCCGACGCATGATTTATAGTTGGCTGCCATAGTCTTCGCATTGAAGATATGGAGACATCACCTATATGGTGAGAGATGTCAGATTTTCACTGATCACAAAAGTTTGAAGTATTTGATGACGCAGAAAGAGTTGAACTTAAGACAACGGAGATGGTTAGAGTTGATAAAAGATTATGAGTTAGTCATTGACTACCATCCTGGAAAGGCGAATGTGGTCACCGATGCTTTGAGCAGGAAGTCCCTTTTTGCATTAAGGGCAATGAATTTACGGATGACTTTATCCACTGATGGTTCTATTCTAGCCGAGTTGAAAGCTAGACCAGTATTCCTCCAAGAGATTTTTGAGGCTCAGAAAGAAGATAACGAGTTGCAAGCCAAAAGAGCTCAGTGCGAGTCAGATATTGAGTCTGATTTTTGGATTAGTCCCAATGGGAGTTTGATGTTCAAAGATAGAGTTTGTGTACCGAGGAAAGAAGAGCTTATTCAGAGAATTTTGCATGAGGTACATAACGGATGTTTATCTGTACATCCGGGTAGTACCAAGATGTTTAATGACTTGAAGCAACAGTATTGGTGGCCAAAAATGAAGAAAGATATTTCAGAGTTTGTTTCCAAATGCTTGATTTGTCAACAAGTAAAGGCTGAACACCAAGTACCTTCGGGTTTGCTTCAACCCATTTTGGTTCCGGAGTGGAAATGGGACCATATTACTATGGATTTTGTAACGGGTTTACCGTTGTCTCCGAGCAAGAAAGATGCTGTATGGGTAGTGGTTGATAGACTTACGAAGTCAGCCCATTTTATACCTATTCGAGTGGATTACTCCCTCGACAAGTTCACAAACTTGTATATTCCAGAAATAGTGAGACATCATGGAGTTCCTTTGTCAATCATACCGGATAGAGATCCAAGATTCACATCCAGGTTTTGGAAGAAGTTACAAGAGGCACAGGTACAAAGTTGAACTTCATGCACGCTTTTCATCCTCAAACCGACGGTCATTCGGAGAGGTTAATTCAAGTACTCGAGGACATGCTCGGATGTTGTATTCTTGAATTACGAGGCGCTTGAGAAATGTTTCTCCCATTGGTAGAGTTTGCCTACAATAATAGTTTTCAATCGAGCTTAAAGATGGCGCCTTATGAGGCTTTATATGGGTGTAAGTGCTTGAACGCCTCTATATTGGACTGAACTTAAAGAAAACCAAATTCACGGGGTTGATTTAGTTAGAAAAGCTGAAGAGAAAGTGAAAGTCATATGAGAATGTTTAAAAGCTGCATCAGACAGACATAAGTCCTATTCAGACTTAAAGAGAAAAGAGATAGAGTATCAAGTCGGAGATAAAGTTTTCTTGAAAGTGTCACCATGGAGAAAAGTTCTCAGATTTGGCCAGAAAGGCAAGTTAAGTCCATGTTTCATTGAACCTAACGAGATTACTGAGAAAGTTGGGCCGGTAGCTTACCAATTGGCTTTGCCATCTGAGTTAGAGAAGATACATGATGTGTTTCACGTGTCAATGTTGAGACGCTACCGATCAGACCCTTCACATGTAATTACCCCATCAAAAATAGAGATTCATCCCGACATGACTTATGGTGAAGAACCAGTCAAGATTTTAGCTCGGGAAGTCAAGCAGCTAAGAAATAAAAGTATTGCTCTAGTGAAAGTGTTGTGGCAAAGGCATGGGATAGAGGAAGCTACATGGGAACCAAAAAAGAGCATGAGAAACCAGTACCCAAACTTATTTGCTGGTAGGGTTTTTGAGGACGAAAATCCCTAAGGGAGGGAGAATTGTAACAGCCCAATTTAGGGCCTAGTCAGAATAGTGGTGCGAGGCCACGAGTCTGAGGTGAATTCATGAGTTTTAAGGTTTATGCCATGTTTGCATGCTAGTGTGAAAGTTTCATAAAGCAATTTCGTTAAATCGAAGTTGTTTGGTCCAAAAAGGACTAAATTGCAAGAGTTGTAAAATATGAGGTTCTAGAAGCTTTTTGTATGAAATAGCTTTAGAATATTAATTATGAGTCTTTAAATAGCAAATTGCCCAAATTATAAGTTTTGGACAAAAATGGACATGAGTTAGTAAAAGGAAAATTTTTAAAGAGAAGGGCATTTTAGTCATTTACCATTTAAATGATTAAAATGGGAAAAAGATGATAAAAAAATTCATTCATCTTCTTCCTCATTGCCAAAATTTTCCAAGAACCCATAGCTAGGGTTTGTTCATCTTTCAAGCTTGCTAGTAGGTTCATCTTAGCCCCGTTTTTAATATTCTTCGTGTTTTTGAAGTTCTTGTATTATGAATTAGCTATTTTTAGCTATAAAATAAGCTAAGATGCATGTTCAAAAATCTACCCAAGAGTGACATGCTTGTAAAATGATATTTTATGGAAGTTTATGAGAGTTTTATGTTAGATAAACATCTTTTTCTAAGTGAATTTCATGAAAAATGCTAGTAAGGACTAGTTTGTAAAAATTATGAAATTTGTCATACCTATTAGAAATAATGGGAATTGATGATTGCTATAGTAGAGAAAATGAATTAGCTAAGCATGAAGTTTAAGAAAGTTGAATGAGATTCATTTTACGAGCCTTTGGGCAAAAGTGCAAATATGAGAAAGTATATGGGAAAAATAGTAATTTTGCCAAAGTATGAGTTAAGAGTCAATTTAGTCAATGTGAGTATTAAATGATCTATTTATGATTATAGATCAAGAAAAATGAAGCCCGGATCAAAACCGAGGCAAGAACAAGGTCGAGGACTAAATTGCGTATCTAGTTACATTTTGTATATTAAGGTAAGTTTGTATGATTTCTAAGCTTTATGATTTATGTCATTGAATTGCTTACTATAATGTACAGTATTATTATGAAAATGTTTAATGTTATGTTAAACAAAGAAATTAATGAGATCAAGCATGAAAAAGCCCAGATTGAAGTTGAATAGCTTAGGATACTCTATCTACCACATGAAATGAGAAAGTCCGTATAAGACCAAGCCGAGGCTTGGCATCGACAATCAAGCAAGTTATCATGTAAGACCAAGACAAGTCTTGGCATTGAAGAGTTATTATGAGATGAAGACCCATGTAAGACCAAGCCAAGGCATGGCATTGGTGAGTCTCCAAGCAAAGATGTCATGTAAGTCCAAGGCAAGCTTGGCATTGAAAAGCTATCAAGAGAAAGAGATTTCATGTAAGCCCAAGCTAAGGCTCGACATTGACCAGTTCATGAGCAAAGATACCAAGTAAGACCATGTCAAGACATGGCAATGGTAAGTTCCCAAGGGAACTCACGAGAAAGACTTCGTATAAGTCCATGTCAAGACATGGCCTCGAAACCAAGATGAAACATTCCATGTAAGACCGTATCTAGGATATGGCTTTGGCATTGAGTTATGTGAGATGAGATTTAGTATCCTCGGTTATTCATATAAATTCATCGGGCAAACGAGCTAAGTTCAATTGAGATAACAAGAAAGCTAAGTAAGCAAAGTTATTATCAAGTGAAAATGAGTATTGTTCATGTTATGAATGATAAATTAGAGATTATGATTATTATGTCAAAGTATGCTGATCAATGTGATCAAGTGATACAGGTACCTTGCTTACCTCACAAGTATGAGACTAGTAAGTACCATGAAATAAGTAAGAATCAAGTATGAGCAAGTAAGCTTTATAGCTGAAATTATGATACCATTGTTTATGTCAAATAGTTTAATTTAAGCAAGTATGTTGTTATGTGCATTATATGCAAACTTACTAAGCTAAATGCTTACGTCTTTCACTCTTTCTTTCCATGTAGTCCCGCCAAGCTAATCTCGTGGATCATTGTCATCGGAGCTCGGAGCATACTATTAATCGCTATTTTGGTATAGCCAAGTTGTTTTATTATGTATGGAATGTATAGGAAACACTTCATTTGAGTATATGTTTTAAGAAGAGCCATAGTATAGGCTATCTTGTTCATTATCCTTTTTGTATATGGCTAGAGAAATTGGCCAACTTTGACTAAGTGTGTTTGTTTATAGATATCAATGAAAGATGCAGTAATTTGAGTAATTGAATTGAGTATGAATGTGATCTCGATTTCAGGGTGGCAATTGGCTTGGTAAATAACCTCTAAGTGCCCACACGGTTGGATACACGCGCGCAGTGTGTCTAGGCCGCATGCGTGCCACTGCACTTTTATACTTGAAGTCGTCGATAGGCCACGAGCGAGATCACACGGTCGTTGGTTCAGGCCGTGTAACACACACGGTTGGCACATGAGCGTGTGTCAAGGCCGTGTGAAGTCTGCACTTTTCACTTAGAAATTTACTTGTCACACGGCTGATATACACAGGCGTGTTTACATACAGTGTGGATAAGTCAGAATACTAAGGTTTGGCACACGGGCCAGGGCCACGGGCGTGTCCAGGCCGTGTGTAACAAGTCAGTGTCGACCACGGGTGGAAGACACGGGCATGTCCAGGAGTACACGGGCGTGTTTCAAGTTGCACGGGCGTGTGGTCCCTACTTCGAGTAAAAGTTTTTAGATGAGTTCCGAAAGTTCCCGGATATGTGTTTAAGGCCTCATAGGCCCATGATATGTAAGTTTTGACCTAGAAAGAAGAGTTTCTATTTCGGGACAAAATTTTACAGCCCGTAAGTACATGTTTAAGTGAGTCCAAGCATGGTAATGTCTTGTATCCAGTCTTAGCCTCGGACTCGGGTATGGGGTGTTACAGAGGAGGTGAAGGAGGTTGAGCATTAGGGTTTGCTCGAACATAATCCGAGTACCAATTGCTCATCATCTGGAGAAAGGCTTCCCGTGCCTCTTCCCCTTGACCCCTAACCTCAGGTCCAATCTCAACGGGTGCAGTTCCTTGCGTAGGAGCCGGCGCATTACTAGCTGCTTCATCAGCAGTCAATGGATCGGAATCCTTATACTATATAAAACAAGATTTAAATCATCAGAAACCACCACACTATCATTGTACACTTATGGCATGTATAGCTAGACTCTTACACCCGCTGCGGTAGTCCTAGAAACAGCTAAACCATAGCTTTGATACCACTAAATGTAACACCCCTTACCTGGGTTCTACGCCAGAACCGGGCCTGAGGCGTTATCGAACTCAAACCACCTGATCGCCACTTAGGCTCGTCGTAACTACTCTCTGAAGTCATCTCAACAACCTCATTCTTGACTTACGAGGCCTCACTCCTACACACGAGGACTCTCGAGACTAAACCAGAACCTTTTTCCAATCTTACAATTTTTCTCTTTATATAGGTCTCACACGCCCGTGCAAGATTAGACACGCCCGTGTATGGACACACACGCCCATGTCCCCAAACCGTGCCTAAAAACCCAGCATTCTGCCAATGCCCCACGGCCAAGGCACACGCCCGTGCTTACCACCCGTGGTGCACACTGACTACTTTAACACGGCCTAGAGTCTAGGCACACGCCCGTGTGGCTAGCCCGTGGCCAACACTGGATAGTCCCACATGCCCTAGACACACGCCCGTGCAGCTAGTCCGTGGTCTATTCTGATTTATAATACTAACATGCAGGGGACACACGGCCAAAGCGCACGCCTGTGGGTTGACCGTGTGTCACACATGGCCTAGACACACGCCCATGTGTCTATCCACATGGACAAGAACAAAGCTATGTGCCAAGCTCTTTTCACCCCTATAGCATACACAACATATACTCATCTAACACCATCATAATCAACTCAAATTGAAGTGCATTCTCACATAGAAAACTACATCTTTCTTTCATATAATGTAATAGCCAACAACTATGGCATTATACAAAATAAGCTATCCATCTAAAGGCCAATACATCTTAGCCATTTACAACAAAATCCACTAACTTGTCTAGCCCCTATACATGCCATATAAAAAACATTAAGTTTCATGTACCAAAGTGTGCTGATATGCGGGCTGTCTTCTGATGATCCTCGTGTCTTGATTCAACGCTTTTAATCTATAAGACAAGGGAAAAGAAAGAGAGTAAGCTTTGAGCTTAGTAAGTTTACACGTAAACAATTAAGCAACATAGTATAAGCTAAGCAACCATTAGCATTATACCAACAAGTAATTCACAACTATGCTTACTCTTTCTATCCCTTACCATATTTTCAACACATCATGAGTCACATACTCATAACCATCGAAATGCACCCCTGCATTCAATGTCACATTTACGCAATATACAACACATCATTATTTCTCAATAATTCATCCACACAGCTAATTAACTTAATAATACATCCACACAACTATTTTACTCAATAATGCAATCACATGGCTAATCCACACAGTTAACCCACACAGCAAATGTCTCGGTGGTTTAGCACTTAGCACACCACAATAGATTAATAAGGTGGTATCGCACTTAGCCTACCACAAAGATAATCATAGGGGTATCTCACTTAGCCCACTAAACGATATACCTCACGATAGCATCACACATAGCTAGCTCATCGTCAATATGCATTAGGATGGTATCGCACTTAGCCTACCATCTAGCATTATCACTACACATTCACATGTCTACTTACTCAATTAAACATCCATTCACAATTCTACTACATTCATTCTACTTGGACCACATAGGTTCTCAATCAATCTCAAACAAGCTACACACTAGCTATCATCAACAAACTGTAAGTATGAATGCATTGTTTATGCGTAGACTTACCTCGATACTCAAAAGTATAGAAATATGCAATTTAGTCCACCACCTTGCTTTTGCCTCGGTTTCAATTCGGGCTTTGTCTTTCTTTATCTATAATGAATAAATTAGCTTATTCAATACACACATTGACTAAATTGACCCACATCTCATACTTTAGCAAAATTACTATTTTACCCCTAAACTTTCTCATATTTACACTTTAGTCCTAAAGGCTCGTAAAGTGATTTTTATTCAACTTTCTAGTCTTTCATGCTTAGCCGAACCACTTATTCAACTAAAGCTATTATCAATTCTCACTAAACCACATATGTATGACCAAACTAAAGTTTTTCATAAACTAGTCCCTACATGCATTTTCATAGAAAATCACTTAGCAAAAGATGTTTCTACTACATCAAGCTTTCATATTCTTCCATAAAACAACAAAATACATGCATGTCATACATATGTACATTTTTGAACATCCATAATAGCTCACCAAAAAGCTAAAAATAGCTTAGCTCACCAAAAAGCTAAAAATAGCTTACTCATGCTACTAGGACTTCAAAAATACGAAGAATATCAAAAACTGGGCTTAGGAGCACTTACTAGCAAGCTTGAAAAATTGAAAGAGCCCTAACAATGGCTAGTGAAATTTTCTGCAGCTTGGGGGAGAAGATGAGTGAATTTTTGTCATCTTTTCACCTATTTAATCACTTAATAACTAAATGACCAAAATGCCCTTTTTGATAAACTTCAAATTTTAACCCATCCATGCCCATTTTTGTCCAAAAATTAGAATTTGGATAAATTGCTATTTAAGGACCTCTAATTAATAATCTAAAGCTATTTCACACATATAGCTTCTAGAAACACACATTTTGCAACTTTTGCAATTTAGTCCTTTCGGACAATTCAACCACAATTTCACAAAATTGCTTCATGAAACTTTCACACTAGTATGCATACATAATATAAACCTCAAAAACTCATTCATAACCCTTGGATTTGTGGTCTTGCACCACTATTCTGACTAGGCCCTAAACCGGGATGTTACATGCTAAATATTAGGCAAAATAATGCATATATAGAATTGACCATTTAGGTGAATTTTTGGATGTGAAATTGGTATGAATTTGAATGGACAACTGTGATGTTTATTAGTAATGTTGTTGTTGATTTTTGATTTGTATGAATTGGACTTGGTTTTGGTTGTTTTGAATGCCTATTGAGGATATGGTCATATGCTATTTGGTATGTGTAGGTTAAAACTACTTTGGGTGAGAAATAAGACTTGGAAAATGGCCTATTTTTGTCCATATGGGCATGTGTCTAAGCCGTGTGTGACACACGGTTTGGTGACACGGCCGTGTGTCCCCTGTATTTTATTTAGAAACCAAGTCAATAGCTCTACACGGCCTAGCATACGGGCGTGTGACTTAGCCGTGTGGCATATGTAACAGCTCGATTTAGGGCCTAGTCAGGATAGTGGTTGCAAGACCAAAAATTTGAAGTAGAAATATGTGTTTTATGATTTTTATGAAGCTTATGATGTGGTTGAATGATTGTGTGAAAATTTCATGAGGAAATTTTATTAATTAGTGATCAATTTGTCCATTAGGACTAAATTGCAAAGAATAGAAAATATGAGATTCTAGAAGATTCAAGTATGAAATAGAATTATAAAAATTACTAGAGGTCCTTATTTAGCAATTAGACCATTATATGTTTAGATGGACAAAAATAGACATAGGAAGGAAAAATCTCAAGAAAGGACCATTAAGGGCATTTTTGTCATTTGGTAAATAAAAGATTAAAAAGGGAAAAATGAGTCAAAATTGTGTCCATCTTCTTCTCCCATGGCCGAAAATCACTAAGGAGACATAGCTAGGGTTTCCTCAACTTCCAAGCTTGATAGTAAGTGCATCCTAGCCCCGTTTTTAATGTTCTTATTTTTGAGATCCTCGTAGCTCGGTTTAGCTATTTCTAGCTATATTTTGAGCTAGGTTTTATATTCAAAAATTTACCCATGTATGAAATGCATGTATTTTGATGTTTTATGGAAGAATATGAAAGTTTGATGCATGAAAAACATCTTTCTCTAAGTGATTTTCATGAGAAATGCATAAAAGGACCAAATTGCAAAAGTTATGAAAGTGGTCATACATGGGTGAAATAGTAGAAATTAGGGGCTGTTGTAGTTAAGAAAATGATTCGGCTAGGCTTAAAATGCAAGAAAGTTGAATAAAAATCATTTTACGAGCCTAGAGGAAAAAGTGTAATTATGTGAAAGTTTAGGGGCAAAATCATAATTTTTCCAAAGTATGATTCATGAGTCAGTTTTGTCAATGTGAGTATTAAACAAGTGAAATTGTTATTATAGATCAAGAAACACAAAGCTCGGACCGAAACTGAGGCAAGAGTAAGGTGTTGGACTAAATTGAATATTTACGCACATTTTGAGTACCGAGGTAAGTTTGTATGGAATTAAAGCTATACAATGTTATTCTACTTGTAATTACCTTATTTTATGAGAAACATATGTAAGTTCCATGAAGTTAATTTATGATGCTTTGATGAGATTGAAATGAGGATGTATTAAGTTTACGTCCCGATTGAAGATTTGGTTTAATGAGGATACTTATGTCACGACATGAGATAAGGAAGGTCCCATATAAGACCATGTCTGGGACATGGCATCGGCACCAAATGTAGGTCTCGTATAAGACCATATCTGGGATATGGCATCGGCACCGAACGTAGATTTCGTATAAGACCTTATCTGGGACATGGCATCAGTATCGAATAAGGAAGGTCCCGTATAAGACCATATCTGGGATATGGCATCGGCACTGAATAAGGAAGGTCCCGTATAAGACCATGTCTGGGACATGGCCTCGGCACCAAAGGAAGATCTCGTGTAAGACCATATCTAGGATATGGGATCGACATCTATGTACGATCTCGTATAAGACCATGTCTAGGACATGGCATCGACATCGAGCTAAGAGATCTCGTGTAAGACCATATTTAGGATATGGCATCGACATCAAGAGGTGATCCCATGTAAGACCATATCTGGGATATGGCATTGTAATCGTAATATATGTGTGATGAGATCGAGTATCCTCCGATATTCTGAGTAAATCAACAGGAAAGAGAGCTAAGTATGCAAAGATGGTAAGAGCTAAGCTATATAAAGATGACAAAGAGTTACATTTAAGTGAAAGATGATTACGATTTAAGTTTATATTTATGAAAGCATAAGTGCTAAATTATGTGATGAAGTGATACATGTACCATGAGTAAAATACGAGTTATGATACCCTAATGTGATATGTAATGGGTAAGCTTAAGTATGAGTAAGTATGTCAAAGTACTTGAGAACTTATGTTATTATTGTTCTATTGTAACAGTCCGATTTATACCCTAGTTAGAACAGTGGTTTCGGGACCACAAATCTGAGTCAGTAAATATTTTAATATTATTTTCTGTGCCTTTGATATGTGATTAAGCATGTGCTAAACTTCCGTGAGTTAATTTGTCCGCCTTTGTGATTAATTGAGCAAAGGACTAAATTGCATAAGAAGTAAAAGCAGCCTTCTATTTGATTGAGTGGCTTAATTGATGTGTTTTCTTATATATGAGGCCTTATGTTGTAAATTGGCCATTTAGTAAGATGGTGGACGGCATATTGAATTTATATGACTTTTATTTATTAGTTATAAAAGGTAGAATAATAATGATAACATATTATATATTATCATAATAAAAAACAAAAGAAAGAAGATAGTGGAATGTTCATCCATTGTTCACCGAATGTTGAAGGAAAAAGAAAGAATAAAAGCTTTTAAGGGTTCGGCTATAAGTTGGCTAAATTAAGGTATGATTTTGACTCGATTTTTGATAATTTCTACGTTTTTGTAATCGTTGCTTCGTTTGCTATAAAGCCCATGTCTTAATTTTGAGAATTGATGATGTTTTTGAGATGAGCCTTTGATGAACTCATGTGTTTTATGATGTTTGATGGTGAAAAATGAAAGATATGTGTTTAATGAACATATTTTGTTCTTGAATTTTTGATGAATTTAGCTAATTAGGGTTAAATTGAGAAAATAGCATTTTGGAGGACTAAATTGTGAATTTGATGAAAAGTATGGACTTGTGTAGTCCCTATGGAGATTCGGCTATGCATGTGTGTGAATAAATTGTGTAGATTTGATGTCTTGAGAAAAATGGACTAAATTGTTAAAATGTGCAAATGTGAGGGCTAATTTGCAAATTGCCCTAAATGTATGTTTTGTATTGAATTGAGTGAATTAGTGAATAAATGGATTATATTTGAATATGTATAGATCAAGAATTGAAGAAATCAGACTTAGATCGCGGGAAAGCAAATGTAGTTGAATAACTGAGTCCGAACGAATATCCGAATCCGAGGTAAGTCAATATACAAATAAATGTATCTGTATTGAATTATGAATGTCCATATGATTATTGACAATGGTGAATGCATATGAGATGATGTATACATGAATTCCGAGATAGAATCGACATAGTGTCAATGTCTGAGAAGTCCCGTTTCAACCTAGGAATAGATAGGATAGTATATGTCATGACATAGGTGTCTGCTATGTGATATCATGTAAGACCACGTCTGGGATGTTGGCGTTGATTCGAGATATCGTGTAAGACCACATCTGGGACGTTGGCATCGATAAGAGATTTCGTGTAAGACCACGTCTGGGACGTTGGCATCGATATGAGATTTACGTGTAAGACCATGTCTGGGACATCAGCATCGTATTTGATTCATGTAAGACCCTGTCTGGGATAGTGGCATCGATATCTGATTACATGTAAGACCACGTCTAGGACGTTGGCATTGTACGACTATTCCGAGCACTCTGAGTATCCTATTAGATTTCGAACGGTTCAACAGGCAAGTCTGAGATACTAATGATTATACGGTTTGTATATCTGTTTCAGGTACGTCTGATAAATACACTTTATGTGTATAAGAAGGTAAGTATACTCATAAACTTACCTAGATTAATTGTGTATTTGAATATGAGAATGTAAATGTGGTACATGAATGGAAAAGCTATGAGTTAATAAGAATATGATGATATACAAGATTGAAAGATGAATGGCTAGTAAATGTGCCAAGATGAATTATGGCTATGCAATTGAGCTTTAGTGAATTCATATTGATTATATGTTTTGAATGCTTAATTGTTAATTTTATTTGTATATGGCTTACTAAGCTTTTGAAAGCTTACTCTGTGTGTGTTTACTCTGTCTTATAGATTGTCAAAGCTACTGAAGGCTCGGGGACCGTCGAGGATCGTCATCACACTACTCAAACTCATTTTGGTACCTTTTGAAAATGTATATTCTAAGTATGGCATGTATAGGCTAGTGATTTGGTATATGTTTGACATGTAAATAGCCATGTGATTTGGCTAGTTAAATGTTAGTAATGTGCATGAGTATTATGAGTTATGATGATGGTTTTGGTATGTTTATATGTCCAAGATATGGTAAAATTTGTGGTAAGTAAATTGATGCTATATGGGCATACAATTATGATCAATGAAATGATTATATAATTGGTAAGAAGTGAATGCACCATGCATTGTTATACATGTGAATTGGCTATGCAAAGTTGTACATGAGTTGGCATGATTAGAAGTAAGATTGAATGGGATGAAATGTGTTTGAAATGAATTTGGTAAGTAGTTTGTAGGGTAAACCCAAGTGTAGGTGGCAAATTGACCTTGCAAAGGACCTGTTAAGCAGACACGGTTGTGGCACACGGGCATGCCTAGTGACCGTGGGATTAAGTCAGTATATAGCATAAGAGTACACGACCGTGGTACACGGGCGTGCCTGGTGGCCGTGGGGATAAGTCAGTATACATGCCCTATTTTGACACGGCCAGGACACATGGGTGTGTCTAGTTGCCGTGGGAGGCACACGGCTTGACTGCACGGGCGTGTGACCTCTGTAGTGTTCAAAAAGTTTTAAATTTCTGAGAATTTCTGTATGAGTTCGGTTTAGTCCTGACCCTCCTCTAAAGCATGCTTAAAGTCTCGATGACCTATTTAAGGGACACAGTGATTGAAATCGATGACTTGTGGTATGAAATGTCTGTAAACATTTCTGATCTGTCCGGTAATACCTTTAACCCTAATCCGGCGACGGATACGGATTAGGGGTGTTACATCTATGAGATGAATGAATTTTTCCATGAGCATTTATGTTGCTATTTTAATTCATGCAAACTTACTAAGCTATATGCTTACCCCTCTCTTTCCCTTTTTCATTGTAGTATCACCAAGCTAGCTCGGGGATCGTAAGACGTCGGAGCTCGGATCACACTATCAACAAATCTTTGGTATAGTAAAGTTGATTCATTTTGAGTATGGAATGTATAGGAACTTGGTCATTTTGTGCTATGTCATATTTGAAAGCCAAAGTGTTGGCCATTAATGTTATACACCCATTTTGTAAATGGCCATTAGTATTTGGTAAATAAATGTCAAGTTTATTATTTTAATGATGATGAGTTTCATGAAGTAAATGTTCATGCAATAGATGGAGTAAAATGTGAGATGTATGAATGATGAATAGGGATTCTTCCTAGTATATTATTGCCATGCTATATGTTGCTTGAGTTGGCATATATGTGTTTATGTTTCAAGGTGGCAATTGGCTTGGTAAATAGCCTTCTAATTGTCCACACGGGTAGACACACGGCCAACCCCATGGGTGTGTTGACAGGCCGTGTGTCCCCTGCATCAAATTTGCGAGAATTTGATTCGCCACATGAGCCAAAGACACAAGGCGTGTGCCTAGGTCGTGTGCACTTAAAGGATTGCTTGACGTCATAAATGCGAGAATGCAGGGTTTTCTCACGGGTGAAGACACGGGCGTGTCTAGGCCGTGTGGAGGACACGGGCCATAGACACGGGCGTGTGTCCGGCCGTGTGAAAGCCCCTGTAGGTTCAAAATGAAAAATAAATTCCACACGGGCTGGGAACATGGGCGTGTGTGACCACACGGCCTGCCCACACGGGCGTGTTCCATTTCACACGGGCGTGTAGCCCTGTTTTGAACAAAAATTTTCTAAGTGCGTAAAAGTTTCCAGATTGGTTCCGAACTATTTCGATTGTATGTTTAGGGCCTCGTAGGCTCATGATAGGGTAGTATTGTGCATGAATGAAAAGTTTTAAATTGAAACGAAATTTTACAGCCCAATGCCGTATGTTAAAGAAAGTAAAGTACGGTAATGCCTCGTATCCGGTTCCGGCATGGAATACGGGTAAGGGTGTTACAGCATAAGTCAGTATACCCTCCAGTTTTCACACGGCCTAGAGCACGGCCTGGCACACGGGCGTGTGAAGCTATTTTGAAGGGTACACAGGATAGTCACACAGGCGTGTGGTTGGCCGTGTGACCCAAGTCAGTGAGTTACACGGGGTAAGACACGGGCTGGGACACGGCCATGTGATCCCATTTCGAATGTCCACACGGCCGGGCCACACGGACGTGTGTCCCCTGTACTTTGAAAATTTTCTATGTTTTTTCAAAATTTTCCTGAGTTCTTGGTTTAGTCTCGAACCACTTTTAATGCTTATTTTAGGCCTCGAGGGCTCGTATTAGGGACTATATGATTGTATTTGAATGACTTATGTTTGGATTTGATAAACGTATATGAATTGTATGATTGTTTAATTGATAAGTCTGGTAATGCTCTGAAACCCTATTCTGGAGACGGATACGGGTTAGGGGTGTTACAGTTTTAAAAGACATTATTTGTGAAGTTATTAATTTTGCATTTTGGCCTATTCTTTTCTATTAAATTTTAATTCCAATATTTTGTGTGTGTTTGTTTCTTCAGGTGTTTATGAGTACTGATCAAATTATTGACTTACTCCCCGTAGACATGAAATTGAAAGAACTTTCAAACAAAAGAGAAGACTAGCGAACCAAAGAAGGACCGAAGAGATGAATTTCGAGAATCAAAACCAAAATCAAGGAGGAGCATTCGCTTATAATACTCACAATCCAATCATCATTGCTGATGACAAGAACTGTGCTATTCGAAAATATGTCATTCCTCTATTCAACGAGCTCAATCTGAGTATTAAGAGACCCAAAATCGAGGCAAAACAATTCGTGCTGAAGCCCGTCATGGTCCAAATGTTGCAAAATATGGGTCAATTTAGTGGGATTCCTACTAAAGATCCACATCTTCATCTTCGGCTATTCATGGAAGCAAGTGACTTATTTGAACTAGTCCATACTCCTTAAGAGATAGAGCACGAGCATGGTTGAACTCCCTACCGTTCGGTTCCATAACTACATGGCAAGAGTTGGTTGAACATTTCTTAATGAAATATTTCCCTCCATCTTTAACTACCAAGATCCGAAATGAAATCACTTCATTCAAGCAACTTGATGAAGAATCTTTATATGAGGCATGGGAGCGATTCAAGGAGTTATTACAAAAGTGCCCTCATCACGACATTCCTTACTGCGTTCAAATGGAGACTTTCTATATTGGTCTCAATATTCATACTAGAAGGATGGTGGATGCTTCGGCAAATAGAGCTCTTCTTTCTAAGTCTTACAACGAAGCTTACAAAATTATTGAAAGAATTGCCAGCAGTAACTATCATTGGCCAACCAATCAAGCAGCCTCAAGAAGACGAGTAGCAGAAATACATGAAGTTGATACGCTTACTTCTTTGACAACCCAAGTATCCTCTTTGTCTTTTATGCTTAAGAACATAACTGTTAATGGTTTCAATGGTAATCTGACAGGTCAACAGTTGAACCAGTTTGAGAATATTTCTTGTGAATACTATGGAGATGGTACTTTGAAAATTGTCCATCGAATCAAGAGTTAAAATATTACATGGGAAATCAGAATTGGAATGGTTCGCAATCAAATTCTTACAACTCTTCATGGTAGAATCATTCAATTTCTCCATAGAGTAATCAATGGACGAACCATAGTGACTCTTCTATGCCATTTTGACCAAATTATCTGCCAGAATATTCTCAACAAGTGCAACAACCTCCATCAACTGAATCTTCAAATAATCTTGAGAATTTGCTGAAGGCGTACATAGTGAAGAATGATGAACTAATCCAAAGCCAAGTAGCAACATTGAAGAATTTAAGAAACCAAATGGGACAGCTAGCCAATGAGCTCAGAAGCAGCCCCCAAGGTATTTGGCCGAGTGACACAGAAAATCTAAGAATTTTTGGCAAAGAACATTGCAAAGCAATCACTTTGCCAAGTGGAAAGACGTTGGAGCCTAAGGTGGTTGAGGTTCAAGATGAGCCTGTTGTAGCTCAAGACAATAAGGAATTTCAATTGATTGTTGAAACTCCTGTTTCACAGAAGTCAGATTCGGTGTTCCTTGATGAGGTAAACTCTAAACTAGTTAGTTCTGATTATCTAACACCTTTGTCAGATGCAGAAAAATTTCCACAAAAGAGTTGTTCGATTAAAGCTAAGATTCCACCACTGCCACATCCTCAGTGATTCCAGAAGTAGCAAAAGGATACTCAATTGAAAGAAATCTTTGATGACGAGGTGACTTTTAATTACTTCAATGCTGCTAAATCCCCAGATATAGTTGAAGACTGCTTTGCTATTTCCAAAATGGAATCACTGGCTTCTATAGAATTGGAGCTCAATTCTTAGACGATCCATTAGAACATATTCTACTAGAGGATTCGCCAAGTGATGATGAAGACAAGAAATGTTTGGCTTGGTTAGAAGCTAATTCGAAGGAATTCACTCAAGAAGTTCCACTCGAATCATTAGAGTTATCATCTCAGGAGTATACGCAACCAAAGACGTTGATTGAAGAGCCAGCTAAATTGGAACTGAAGATTTTGTCTCCTCATTTAAAATATGACTATTTGGGTTTGTCTTCAACTTTACCTATCATTATTTCATCTGAGTTCACCAAAGATCAAGAAGAAGAGGCACTTGTGATTTTGGAAAGGCATAAGAAGGGTACTGGATGGATTATTTCACATATTTGAGTCACGGGTTGGAGGATTTGTAGGAATTATAGGAAGTCAAACAAGGCCACCTGGAAAGATCATTCCAGGTTTTCTTTCCCTAATAAGATGTTGGACAAGTTTAATGGGAAAGAATATGATTACTTCCTAGATGGTTATGGTTGGTATGACAAATGACCATTTGACGCCACCATGGTCAATGACGATCTTGAATAAAATTGAGGGAGTTCTCTTCACTTTCTCTATCGTTATTTTATATTTTTAGTTTTCTTTTTCTCATTTGAATAAAATGGTATACTTAGATAAAATTTTCTTAGTTCATTACATTAATTAAAACTCTGTCTAGGAGATTGGGACTAAAATTTTCTTAGTTCATTACATTAATTAAAACTCTGTCTAGGAGATTGGGACTTAAGCGGGACCATCTGTAACCCCTCCAGTCTTTCCTATGAGTTTAATTTAATATAATTTTTTGAAAAATATTTTTCTAAGTAGCCCGAAAAATTTAAGTATTTGTTTTGTTAAATAAAGGGTCAACTTTTAACCCAAGCACTAACTTCTTTGAGTTTTTTTTTTTTTAGTTTATTTTCAGTACAAGAGCTTAGGATCCAAAAAAGAGCTGCCATTGAGCTTAAGACACTGCTAGGAAGGGAAATATTCAACCCTTTTCAGCACAAACCTATAGGCCTTACCTTGCTCCACCGCCACTTCCAAGTAGCCCAATAGTGCATCTCACTTAACCCCTTAATGTCAATGTAACAACCCGTTTTTCAGTGGTGGCAAAAATAGTGGTTTCGGGACCACCAAATTCGATGAGAAAGTTCATAAATATTATTATTTAACATTTACGAGCCAAATGTGGTTTTTAAAAAGGTTTTTGATTTGATAAATTATGATTTATAAGCGATTTATTAAGTTCAAGTGGTAAGACCCTAAGGTCAAGTGGTTTTAGAAAATGAGGTATGAGGACCTCGTTTCTATAAACTGAGTCGTAAATATTTTTATAAATATTTACGGAGTGTCATTAAGGTGGTATTAAAGTTTCGTTGAAAATTTTTAACGTTTCGATAGTTAATTAATTAAAAATGACTAAATTATAAAAGATGTAAAATTTGATCACTATTTGATTTGAATGATTAAATGGTTAATTGAATAAAGGAAAAGGGGCTTAAATGGTAATTAAATGTAACATCCCAAAATTGGGCCTAGTAGGATTGGGCCGATTGGGAATTGGGCTTTAGGAAAATTAGAATATTATTTATTTTTGTGTTGTCTTGGGTATGAATTTTGTGTGATAGCATAGTCTTGTGAAGGCTTGTTTTTATTTAGAAAGTTAGAATAAATTTAGTATGGTTTATTTAATGAAGTAGGATTAAGTGAGCTTGACACTTAAGTTAATTAAGTGTTCATTTAAAGCATAAGAGGAGTAAGTGGCAAGTTGGTTAAGGAGCTTGAAAGGTAGCTTGAGGTTAGAGGTTCGAGTGGTATGTTTAGCATTTTGAAGGTTTATTTTTGTGTATTAGCATTGATGGCCGGTCAAACTTATTTATGATAGGTGGACTAATAACTTTTGGTAAGTTGAATTTTTGTTTAAGGAAAGCTTAATTTAGGGGATAAGAATCTTGAACTTATGGCATGATGAGGGGACAAAGGCATGGAATAGGGAGGATGTTTTGGAAAGTAATCCTAGGCTTTAGTGCATGTATGTGGACGGCATGGGTGTCTAGGTGGGTGGCCGAATTTTGTTAGGTGGTTTAGGGGGGAATATTTGGCCAATTCCTCTTTTGTGCATCTTTTTGCATTTTGCTTTTCCTCTCCAAAAACTCTTCTTTGGCCGAATGTTTATTGTACATTTTGTGTAAATTTTGCTTTTGTTTTAGCCTTCATTTCATTGAACCAAAAATACTATTTTCTTTCTCTCATCTTTCCACTTGAAACTAAAACTTCATTTTGGCATTTTATGCACTTTTCTTTTTGGTAAACAAAGAGTTGGCCGAATCTTTCAACCCCATTTTCTCTCTTATTCTTTTTCTTTCATTTGGCCGAACCTCTTTCTTCTCCAAACTCATTTTTTTTCTTTCTTCCATTGTTGATTAAACCGAGTTCTCTCTCTCTCATGTCTATTCTCTTTTCTACTCACATATTTTCTTCTTTCACAACCAAATAGCCGAACCTTCTTCCTCTCTTTTAGTCTTTGTTTTGGCCGGATATTCAAGGGTAGACTCTCCTTGGTTTTCTTCTATTGATTTTGGATAAAAAGGGGTAAGTGTTCATGGACGTTTTCCTTTCTTTTCTTTCTCGTTTCTATGATGTTTTCTTATGGACAAAGGCCGAACCTTTGGGCATTGTTTTGCAAGGTTCTAACCATTTAGGATTCGATTATTCTCTTAGGCTCTTTGGGATTTCAGAAGCAATCGATTTAAGTCATTCCTTTAGCGAATCAGAGTTGGACAAAGTGATCTAGTGCGTTAGATCGAATCTTCGGAAGATAGTTTTTGCTTTGGTGAAAGGTGTGTATCTTACACACTTTATAACTTGGTTTATATATGTATGTATATGTGTGTTATTACTAATCATATTATGAAAGTGGGAAAAACGATGAGATTTGGATATGATACCATGATGGTATGAATGAGGATTTGGGTAAGTCTGTTTCGATATGTTGTTATTACATGTGGATTGAAAACATGATCTATGATTTATAGTATTTATTATATGATTCATATTAAAGTGTATTAACATGATTTGGTTATCTATTGCATTGGTATGGGCAATATGAGAGGAGGGGAAGATTGATATTCGTGTCGATTTTGACACGGTGTTTTGGTAACACATTGTGACTACGGTCACGGAGGTTTGGTACCTCCGGAGGTTTGGCACCTCATAGCGTCTCGTCCCCTCGTGGTTAACACCACCGTGGGTTGGCCCCACTTTTGAGATATGGGATCGACGCCGGTGATTTGGTATCACACGATGGGTTGGCCCCATCATTCGATTTGTGTCTTCGGGCACCATGGTTTGGAACCACCGGTGATTTGGTATCACATTCGTGTCTTCGGACACCGAGGTTTGGCACCTCATAGCGACTTGTCCTCGTGGTTAATTCCACCGTGGGTTGGCCCCACTTTGAGATATGGGATCGTCACCGGTGATTTGGTATCACACGATGGGTTGGCCCCATCACTTGATTTGTGACTTCGGTCACCAAAGGTGTTTTAGTAACACAATTGTGTCTTTGGACACCGGTGGTTTGGCACCACCAAAGGTTTGGTACCACACGGGGTAGAAGGAGTTATGGATGGCTAGGTTGGGTGCATTATGCATATATGTACTTTGTTATAATTTGTGTAAGAATATGGCATTTACCCGGAGAGGAATATGCACTGAGTCTTGGTGACTCACCTTCTCCTTATCATTTCGGTGATTCGTGAGATCGCGGATGTGGAGCCAGTTGAACTCGAGGAGACCATGCAATAAAAGTTGGTTTTATATGAACTTCCACTTGGGTATTTTACTTTAATTTGGTTTTCATATTTTATGGATTTGTAATAAGGCTTTGTTTAATTACGTTTTGGATTATATTTAAGCTTTGGATTTGTTTTAAAATATGGCTTATAAATTATTTGATTAATGTAATAATTGAGCCCAAAGTTTTCTAAACTACACAACGCGATGGTTTTTAAAACGTTACCATCGGGTAACATAAATTAATTGACAATTTCAACAACTTAAGTGTTTTCGATATATATTAAATGATTTACAAATATTTAGTTACTACTATCAAAAGTAAATAGTTTCAAAGTAATAATTTGAGTTTTCTTAAATGATATAAATCTTTTCTAACTTATGATTTACTTACTTATATTAAAGTTTTATGTAATTTCAAAGTAAATTTCAGTCTTAAACTTATTTTCTACAAATATAGAATTTCAAAAGGGTTTTTCACAAAATTTAATCGTGAACTCGTTTTTCTTCAAAAAGTTTTTCTCTGTGGCATACCAAATTCGGTCGTAATGTTTGGGCCGGGTTTGGGGGGTTACAAATTGGTATCAGAGCTAAGTTCAAAGCTCGGCTGTGGGGGCCCAAGGCCCAAAAAAATGTTTTGGTAGGCCTTTTTGAAATATTTTGGGTTTGAACAGCATGGCACCGAGTCTCCGGCACCGATCCGCTCAGGTAAGTACTTCTCATTTCTTTGTGAATTATTATTGGTAGAAGGGTAGGTATGGAACGTAGTTAGTGTGATAGGTGTTGAACATTAGGACTAGATACCCCCAAACAAAGACATAAGACTTTAAAAGCCGAATTAAACCAACCTACGACCAAGTCGCCGAGTTAGGGTGTGGTAACCTTGGTGCGCATGTCTAGGATTGGATCCGGAAGAGCTTGGTACTTAAGCAGTCCTCGTGACTCACCTCCTCTTCGCGAGATTCCTGCAGGTGCGTAGCTTCGGTTCACCCTAACCAAGAGGACTCGGTCATAGGCAAAACCCTAAATAAAACCCGAAAGGGACTAGCCATGTTTTAAGGAAAACTTCGGTTTTAAAATCACTAAATTATCTCTTTTAGATAGTAGGACAAATTTATCTTCAAAAATTATCAAATATTCCCGGTTTATCAAAATTACCAAAATGCCCTTAGTGGCAAAATTACGAAAATACCCTTGGTTTCTAAAATTACCATATTACCCCGATTTGATTAAATTTTTATTTTGTTTATGTACGTGAAATTTTGTATTTCAAATAATACCCTGACTTTGGAAAATTTACAAAATTACCCCTGATTGACAAAATTACCAAAATAACCCTGGTTTTCAAAATTTTGCTGTACCTTTAAATTGCGAAATTTACAAGGAATACTCCTCAGTTTTAGAAGTTACAAAATGTTTTGATTCATTAAAGTTTTAAAATTTTCTTGATTTATTACAAAAATACCCTGTAGGAAAATGACGAAAATACCCTTGGGTTAGAAACGGACAGAAATGCCCGAAGAGTGAATAAGTATGAAAGGTATAGGGAATGGATGTACTTTTCTGTGTAAACTAGGATAGAAGACTTAAAACTTTGATTGATCGAAAGAATCTCTATTAAATTCTTTTCATAAAATTTCTTCGCGAATAACCAAGTGAAACATGTACTAATTCATAAAATTTCCTAATCAGATTAAAGCATGATAGTTAGAATGAGCTCTCGAGATCGTGGTCGTCATGAACATGGTAAAGGCCGATTGTGCTAGGGTTAGATCGTCGGTACCGAGGCATATTTTTCGAAATGGAGGCGTTAGCATCGCTAGTCTTTGTGACGAATATCATGATCAAGTTCGGTTTGATGAGTCGACTTCGGATAGTTATAGGAATCGGTGAAGCATTTTGAGTTTGGTCCAGTAGGCTGTAAGAAGTATAGAAATCACGGTTCTCTAGGGTCACAATTTCATTCTCAGTAAATTGGTATGATCGAACTTATTGGCTTGCGATTCATCGTGGAAGGTGTCATCCGGAGAATATTGGAAGAGGGTTAGAGCATGCTTGAGATGCGGGTCTAGTGAGCATAAGGCTCGGGATTGTTTTCTCACCCTTAAGTCGGGTATGTTTTGATTGGAAGTGATGATTGAGCGTAGGAAAATTTTTTGGTATAAGCGGTAGATAATGGTTTGCGATGGTGGATTAGATGTCCGGTTATGGGAAAAAGGATTCAAGATTTTGTTAAAAGTACATTGTGGTTTTATTAAGATCAGAGTCTTGCAGCAAGAACTTAGTGTGGCGAGATAGGATGTACGACGGTTAGTTAGTTGGAAATTTCGAGGACGAAATTTCTTTAAGGAGGGTAGAATTGTAACATCCCAAAATTGGGCCTAGTAGGATTGGGCCGATTGGGAATTGGGCTTTAGGAAAATTAGAATATTATTTATTTTTGTGTTGTCTTGGGTATGAATTTTGTGTGATAGCATAGTCTTGTGAAGGCTTGTTTTTATTTAGAAAGTTAGAATAAATTTAGTATGGTTTATTTAATGAAGTAGGATTAAGTGAGCTTGACACTTAAGTTAATTAAGTGTTCATTTAAAGCATAAGAGGAGTAAGTGGCAAGTTGGTTAAGGAGCTTGAAAGGTAGCTTGAGGTTAGAGGTTCGAGTGGTATGTTTAGCATTTTGAAGGTTTATTTTTGTGTATTAGCATTGATGGCCACAAACTTATTTATGATAGGTGGACTAATAACTTTTGGTAAGTTGAATTTTTGTTTAAGGAAAGCTTAATTTAGGGGATAAGAATCTTGAACTTATGGCATGATGAGGGGACAAAGGCATGGAATAGGGAGGATGTTTTGGAAAGTAATCCTAGGCTTTAGTGCATGTATGTGGGCTGGCATGGGTGTCTAGGTGGGTGGCGAATTTTGTTAGGTGGTTTAGGGGAATATTTGGCCAATTCCTCTTTTGTGCATCTTTTGCATTTTGCTTTTCCTCTCCAAAAACTCTTCTTTGGCCGAATGTTTATTGTACATTTTGTGTAAATTTTGCTTTTGTTTTAGCCTTCATTTCATTGAACCAAAAATACTATTTTCTTTCTCTCATCTTTCCACTTGAAACTAAAACTTCATTTTGGCATTTTATGCACTTTTCTTTTTAGTAAACAAAGAGTTGGCCGAATCTTTCAACCCCATTTTCTCTCTTATTCTTTTTCTTTCATTTGGCCGAACCTCTTTCTTCTCCAAACTCATTTTTTTTTCTTTCTTCCATTGTTGATTAAACCGAGTTCTCTCTCTCTCATGTCTATTCTCTTTTCTACTCACATATTTTCTTCTTTCACAACCAAATAGCCGAACCTTCTTCCTCTCTTTTAGTCTTTGTTTTGGCCGGATATTCAAGGGTAGACTCTCCTTGGTTTTCTTCTATTGATTTTGGATAAAAGGGGTAAGTGTTCATGGGCGTTTTCCTTTCTTTTCTTTCTCGTTTCTATGATGTTTTCTTATGGACAAAGGCCGAACCTTTGGGCATTGTTTTGCAAGGTTCTAACCATTTAGGATTCGATTATTCTCTTAGGCTCTTTGGGATTTCAGAAGCAATCGATTTAAGTCATTCCTTTAGCGAATCCGAGTTGGACAAAGTGATCTAGTGCGTTAGATCGAATCTTCTAAGATAGTTTTTGCTTTGGTGAAAGGTGTGTATCTTACACACTTTATAACTTGGTTTATATATGTATGTATATGTGTGTTATTACTAATCATATTATGAAAGTGGGAAAAACGATGAGATTTGGATATGATACCATGATGGTATGAATGAGGATTTGGGTAAGTCTGTTTCGATATGTTGTTATTACATGTGGATTGAAAACATGATCTATGATTTATAGTATTTATTATATGATTCATATTAAAGTGTATTAACATGATTTGGTTATCTATTGCATTGGTATGGGCAATATGAGAGGAGGGGGAAGATTGATATTCGTGTCGACGGACACCAGTGTTTTGGTAACACATTGTGACTACGGTCACGGAGGTTTGGTACCTCCAGAGGTTTGGCACCTCATAGCGCTCGTCCACGTGGTTAACACCACCGTGGGTTGGCCCCACTTTTGAGATATGGGATCGACGCCAGTGATTTGGTATCACACGATGGGTTGGCCCCATCATTCGATTTGTGTCTTCGGGCACCAGTGGTTTGGAACCACCAGTGATTTGGTATCACATTCGTGTCTTCGGACACCAGAGGTTTGGCACCTCATAGCGACTTGTCCCTGTGGTTAATTCCACCGTGGGTTGGCCCCACTTTGAGATATGGGATCGTCGCGGTGATTTGGTATCACACGATGGGTTGGCCCCATCACTTGATTTGTGACTTCGGTCACCAAAGTGTTTTAGTAACACAATTGTGTCTTTGGACACCCGTGGTTTGGCACCACCAGTGGTTTGGTACCACACGGGGTAGAGAAGGAGTTATGGATGGCTAGGTTGGGTGCATTATGCATATATGTACTTTGTTATAATTTGTGTAAGAATATGGCATTTACCCTGGAGAGGGAATATGCACTCGAGTCTTGGTGACTCACCTTCTCCCTTATCATTTCGGGTGATTCGTGAGATCGCGGATGTGGAGCCGGTTGAACTCGAGGAGACCATGCAATAAAAGTTGGTTTTATATGAACTTCCACTTGGGTATTTTACTTTAATTTGGTTTTCATATTTTATGGATTTGTAATAAGGCCTGTTTAATTACGTTTTGGATTATATTTAAGCTTTGGATTTGTTTTAAAATATGGCTTATAAATTATTTGATTAATGTAATAATTGAGCCCAAAGTTTTCTAAACTACACAACGCGATGGTTTTTAAAACGTTACCATCGGGTAACATAAATTAATTGACAATTTCAACAACTTAAGTGTTTTCGATATATATTAAATGATTTACAAATATTTAGTTACTACTATCAAAAGTAAATAGTTTCAAAGTAATAATTTGAGTTTTCTTAAATGATATAAATCTTTTCTAACTTATGATTTACTTACTTATATTAAAGTTTTATGTAATTTCAAAGTAAATTTCAGTCTTAAACTTATTTTCTACAAATATAGAATTTCAAAAGGGTTTTTCACAAAATTTAATCGTGAACTCGTTTTTCTTCAAAAAGTTTTTCTCTGTGGCATACCAAATTCGGTCGTAATGTTTGGGCCGGGTTTGGGGGGTTACATTAAACCATGGCCAAAGTTTCCAAGCGGTGGTTTCATGATGGAATCCACTAGCTTTTGGATTATTTGTTCTTTTAGTCCTAATTAGAGTAGGATTAAATTATAAATAAGTTTATTTAGTTAGAATTTAATTTAATTGAAGGATCAATTGTGAAATTAAATCTTCCTTAGACGGTAATTATGCCATATATTTATGTGATGGACAAATATGGACATGGAATTGGTGTTTTATTTAATTATTAACCAAAGTTAAAATGGTAATTTGATAAATTAATTAAATTAAATAAAACATAAGTAAAATAATGGTTGTCATCTTCCTTTTTTTTTTTCAATCGAATGAAGCCATGGATATACCTTGAAGCTTCGGCCAAGCTTCCATGTATGCATGTAAGTCCATTTTAGCCCCGTTTCTAATAATTTTTATGTTTTTGAGATCGTTGCAACTAGGTCCAGCTAGCTCATACCTTCGATTTTGAAACTGTTAAAGATTTTGAATGTTGCCATTGATGAATCTTGTGATTTTTGATGTTAGATGATGAATTTGGAATGTTGATTGATAATTAAAAGTATTTTATTAAGTGATTTTTGATGAATTTGCCAATTAGGGACTAAATTGTTAAAATAATAAAACTACAAGGATTTGATGTGAAATTATTACAAATATAGGCTGATATGGGTTCCATGAATATTCGGCTGTTATAATTTGGCATTAAAAATGGTTAATTTGCATGTTTTGGGCTCAAGGACTAAATTGAATAAAAGTAAAACTTTAGGAGAGATTTTGTAAAAATGTCAAAAATGACCAAATTGCATAAAATGAAATTTTTTATTGTCTAAATTAATATATTGTATGAAATTATTAATTTAGATCAAGACCGAGTGGAAAATCGAGAAAAATAAAAAATTACCAAAAACTTTGGTATTTCTGCAATTTAGCCAGGTAAGTTCGTATGAACTGTATTCTATATAATTTTGATTAAATTGAATGTTAATATGTGATTATATTGTGATTAAATCAATATATATATGTTAGTATGCTAATTATCGTGTTATGAAACGACGTAAATCCAACGACGTACGACAATTATTGAGCCCTGTTTGAACCTTAGGAATTCGTAGGATACAAATGACATGTCATTAGGGTTTACATGATTCGGGTGCTGGTCCTGAACATCCTATCGATAACTAAGGTCCGGCATGTGTTGCGGATACTCCACAGCTCGCGTGAGCAGCATCGTGTAGCTATGTTCCGACCCACACCTTGTGTGAGCAAGCCCATTTTCGCAGCTCGTGTGAGTATACTGATTTACAGCTTGTGTGAGCATACTGATTTATAGCTTGTGTGAGAATACATGTACAGGATTTGACGGATTATAGTTATATGATTTAGCACACTATGTGTGAGGTATACTGGGTATCCAACGGTATTCTAAATGGTTCAATGGGTATTATTCGGATATGAAGTGGTAAGAGTTCGATATGAACTAAGATATAGATACGTGTGAATTTCATTGAAATGGTATTACATGGTATATTGAAAGTGGAAATGGATGATATATGTATAATACATGAATAAATGTTATGCTCATCCATTTTTATAATGCTTATATTATATGTTTATTTGGCTAACATGTTTGGTGTACATGCTTAGGCTTTGGCCAAGTTGTGGTTTGATTATGCCATGTTAAACTTATAAGTTATGCATTGAAATGGTAAGTGCCTAAATGGAAATATGTTTATGATCATGAAAGGGTGGTACGGTTTAAATTATGTAATTTCTATTGAAATGGTTTATCATGTGGTTAGTTCCAAAAAGAATTATGTTTAAATGCACTAGCTTGTGGCTATGGTTGAATGATATGTTTATGTCTCGTGTGATATGCATATGAAATGGGTGTGGAAAGGTAATGAAATAGTAAGTTCATACTTGAAGTGTAAAATGATGAAAAAGGGAATGATGAGTTGAATCGATGTTTTTATTTAAGCTAAAGATAGTAAATGCAATGAAAAGTAATGAAATGCAAATGAAAATAAGAAAATTTGAAAGGGTTGAAAGTTTTATAAAATCCTACTATGCTAGGGATGATATGTATATGTGATGTTGTGGATTCATTCACTTTGTGAGTTGTTGAATATGGTTTCATGAATCTTGCGGTATTAGTATAGGATTATCTTTGATATGTATAAATTTCATATTTGAAATGGATTGATATGATTAAAGTTTATATGAGCTTACTAAGCATTCATTGCTTACGTAGTTGTTTTTCCTTACTTTTTTAGATTATCGGAAGCTCAATCGGGTCAGAAGCTTGTCGGAGTTATATCACACTATCCATCGGCTCTATTTGTACTTTTAGATGTTTTAATTTTGGTTATAATGGCATGTATAGACATTTTTGGCTAATGTTTGGCCTATGTGTTTTGGTTGTTGAAATAGCCATATGGTTTGGCTTGTGTTATGGTATCTTGGTTGTGATTATGGTATTTTGAATGTTGACAAAGGCTTGGTTTTTGGCATGTATATAAATGACCTTAATTTGGTTGATATCATAGCTTATTATGCTAAAATTTTTTAAGTTGGAATGATTGATTAAGTATACATATTATAAATGTCTTGTGGTTGGTATGAATGTGGTAAATTGGTACATTTGCTATAAATTGAGTTATTAAATGATTAAAATTTTTGATAGTTTTGAAATGTAAACTCCGGTAATGCTTCATAACCCTATTTTGGCGAAGGATACAGGTTAAGGGTGTTACAGTCGCAGCCCTTAACTCTTTGAATCACCACCCCGAACACCTTCATCCGAAGTCACCAACTACTGCACCTAAACTATCCTTAAAATCGCCCCCTCTTCAACTCTAAACCTTACCATCGGCTACTCAACCACCTGCCCAAAACTAAAACCACCTTTAACATATTTTCTAAGTCCGATGCCGAGAGTCCCTTCATCTAGCACCATTTCACGAAGTGAACAGTTTGATATAATGGCTATGCTTCAACACATGTAGTTGCAGGAACAAGCTTACTAGAGATAGTCAAAAATGCAGGATGACTCAATTAGAGAAACATTTAAAAGATATATATTTCATAACCCGTTTGTTTTTGTGCTTGAATTTCCAGACTTTATACTCAAACCATGGACTCCAATGTCGAGGAAATAATGAGGCGATCGGATTCTGAAGGGTCTACAAATAAATAAAAAGGGGGGCTTGTATATACTTTATTTTATCTCTTAGGATCTTTCTATTTCTCACATAATAAATCAAGAGGTTGAAATCATTAATAAAATTGAACAATTTATAAAATAAGAAGTGTGGCAATAGATATGTACATGTCTAGGATTAGATTTGTCTAGGAAGAGCTTGGTATTTAAGCAGTCAAACTTGACTTACCTTCTTTTTCTGGGATCCTACCTGGTGTACAGTATCTATTCACTTCTGTAGTTTCAATTTCTCTATTGTTTTTAACAATGAGGACATTGTTCATCTTAAGTAGGGGGACCGAAAATTGAAATTATTTCCTCTCAGAATAAAATTTTCTTTTGATTATGGTTAGGTTATATTTTGTTCAAAAATTTGAAATTTTGTTAACTATGCTAAACTTCAGTATGAATAAAGTTATATTATTTCAATAATTTTTATGTTAGCTGAATTATGACATAAATGTACTCTTAATAAAGTATGTAAATCATACCATAAAATTTTAGTTCCTTAGGAAAGCTAGGCATGCATGAAAGTTTAAGTCTCCAGAATTGATTTAGTAATTTCTTGAGGCGAAATCCTAGGAAGCATGGAATGTTGACAATGATTTAGGCAATTTTTTCTTGGACCGTTTGAGCCTTTCAAGCCAACCTTGATGAATTTTTTATCCCTTGAAATCCAACTTTGAGACTATATGGCCTAATTCTATTTGAACCTTTGCAATATTTAGCCATCACTTCTCTCATAATTATCTTTAAATTGTTCTGAACACTATTCTTTGAAAATAAGTTTGGGGAAGTTGAAAAGAAGTATCAAATGCTCAAAAAAATTGTAGTACATACAGCAAAATGCTCGTGAAAAAAGAGAGAGCATATGTACTTGAAAGAAATAGATGTACAAAAGAGGATGTAAAAGCAAAATGAGTTGGTGTATTGAAGGTAATTATTCTGAAGGTTTGATGCAAGCTGAGTCTATGGTATTTACCCTAAATTTATCTATCTTTTACCTACCCCTAGCCTATCCACGTTACAACCTATTGTAAAGATCTATTGATTCAAGTTTCTATGCTACCTACATTAGTGGCGAGAAATTGCTATGTTCAACATATGAAGGCATAAATTAATCTTAATGATTGCAACTTAATCTTAAATAAGGGAATAAAATCAAATTGGTAGGGATTTAACATGTCTTTATTGAGAAAGTATTTAGTCTATTTTTGCTATCATAATAATAATTGAGATTAATTTGAACGATATGTATACTTAAGTAGCATAAATATCAAAATTCTTGTTCTTGAGCATAAATATACTAAATTCATAATTTTGGGAAGAATATTTACTGAAGGATTTTTTCAAAGATATTTCCAAGAAATTCTTTTTCAAATTGTGCATTACTCAGGACGAGCAATGAATTAAGTTTGGGGGTGTGGAAACACGAAAATATATAGACTTTTTTGTACCTTTTAAACTCAAATTCATGCAATCTCGTAGTAATTCTTGTTGAAAAATAGAATATAATTATAAAATAATTAACTTTTTTATTAAATTATTAACATATTAAATTTTAATTAATTTTGATAAATTTTGATTTATTTTTGACAGATTCGCACAAAGGGTGAAAATTGGCTCAGCAGACACTGCTAGAAACACAAAATCGAGGAGCGATTTTTGAAGCATCGAGGCGAATAAATTTTTTAGCAAAAAATGGTCCAAATTATGAATATTAATTCATAATATAATTAATTTTAATTTTAATCCAATTTATTTTGGGTTAAATAATTAGTATTAATTAAATTATGAAAGGAGGCGCAGTTGTGCTGAACCGAGAAGACCGATCTAATCGAGCAAAAGGGCTGCCCAAAACCGTCCAACATGCTGACTCAATCAGCTCAAATTAGTTGATTATTTGACTTGCAAACCTGTAACACCCCAAACCCGGCCCAAACATTACGACCGAATTTGATATGCTACGGAGGAAAAACTTTTGAAAATCCCTTTTTAAGTCGTTTTAAATTTTGATAAAAGATATTGTTTTAATTTAAAACAGTTGAGGTGTTATGAAGAAAGCATTACTTAATGTCATTTAAAAATATACTAAGTTAGGTTGTTACAGTTTCAAGTGTACCCGATGGCACAATAAAACATTTTTACGAATTAATTTGAGAAAAACATGTGTACCCATTTTAATATCATAAAATAGTTAAGCAATTTATCAAAACATAAAATAATCCAAGTGCAAATTTTAGGAGGCCTTATTACATCTTAAACAAAATAAATCAAACCCATATTAAAATAAAAATAGTTCCAAATCCACCTAGTCCATATTTTCATTGCATAGCCGCCTCGAGTTCATCCGGCTCCTTATCCGCAACTCACGAGTCACTGAAAATGTTAAAGGAAAAGGTGAGTCATCAAGACCCAATGTGTAACCCTTTTTCCCGGTTTAATGTAACATCATACACAAATCATAATTAATTTAATATGCACAAGTTTAATATGCACCCAACCTAGCCATCCGTCGCCTTTCTCTACCCCGTGTGGTACCAAACCACTTTGGTGACGTATAGTCACGAAATCCATCAATATTGTGGTACCAAACCACTGGTGACCCGAAGTCACAATCAAATGATGGGGCCAACCCATCGTGTGATACCAAATCACTGGCAGACGATCCCATATCTCAAAGTGGGGCCAACCCACGGTGGTATCAACCACAGGGACAAGTCGCTATGAGGTGCCAAACCTGCGGAGGTACCAAACCTCTGGTGACCGTAGTCACAATGTGTTACCAAAACACTTGGTGTCCGTCGACACAAATATCACTGCCCCTCCACTCATCAACCCATATCAACAATTATATACTTTTACTTTGAAATCATGATAATAGGTTTATTTAACAACGTTCATAGATTTATCATTACCATAAACCAAATATTGCACATACCAAATGTGACATGCTTCCCAAAAGCATCAAATAATAATCTCAAGTAATAAAGACTTACCCGTGTCCTTGTTAATACCATGATGGTATAACATCCATGTCTACACAAACCGATTAGGCATAATATAACACTTAGCATATTTAAAAGATTATAAGATGTGTATGCACACACACGATACTAACGAGAGTCCTAAATCCCAAATAGACAAATCGGCCACACAAGTTTTCCTTGCCCCTATATTCGGCCAAAAACTAGATTAGTGCCATGGCCTATTCGGCCAAACCAAAATAATTGAGAAAGGTTCCTTGTGAACCCAAACCTTACCCAAAAGCCTTGAACACTAGCCAACACACTCCTAAATGTGAACCGGTCTCACTTCCCTACAACCAACCATCATCATTAAGGTTATTAGCCTTCCCGGCTTAAACGAAAACTTAAAAGAATAATCCTTTGAAATAAACCCTTACCACCTTACCAAAATCAATTGATAGAAAAGTCCCGAGGAAAACTATGCTACCTTTAATATTCGGCCAAAGTGAATCAAGATAGGAGAAGAAAATTTTCGGCACAACAAAGAGGTATATTCGGCTAAAGAACAAAAAGAAAATAATAGGAAAAGGGAATAGAGTTTCGGCAAAGAAGAGAGTATAGAAGATTTTTGGTGTTTAAGCAAAACAAATAGGAGAACAAGATGTTGATGAATGTTTCGGTTTTGAGAGAATGAAATGGAGAAAATAGAAGATGAGCAAAAGAAATGACCAAATGGTCAAAAGAGTTTAGGCTTATCACAAGGTAAAATTCGGCCAAAAGAAAAGAAAAGAGATTGAGAGAGAATTGCAACCTTTTTCACCAAATGCTAGGAATGACCAAAACACTCCTAAACCTTACCAATTACTAGCATATTCGGCCAAATCCTCCCCTTAGCCACATTGCCGTCCAAGTTCATGGTCAATTGGCCATGAGTTAGTTTCCAAAACATTTTCCACAAACCAAGCCTTTTGTCCCCTCAATTTACCATAACTTCAAGATATCCTTCCATAACCTTAGGAATCTTATCCCTTATTCCATGCTTTCCTTTAAAATAAATTCAACTTACCAAAATGAAAGTCCAACCTATCATAATCATAGGTTGACCAGACCATTAATGCTAACATACAAAATAAACTTTTAAAAATGCTAAACATACTACTCGAACCTCTAACCTCAAGCTATAAGTTCAAACACCATAACCACTTTGCCATTAATTCCTTATGTGCTTTAATTAACACTTAAATTAACTTAAGTGCTAACCTCACATAATCCACTTCATTAAATAAACCATACTAAGAATTATCCTACTAAACCGAGCTTACTCAAGACCCTAATTAAGTCTTATAACACCACAAATAATATCACGAGAGATTTAAACACAAGAAAAATAATTCAATCACAAATAGCCCCAATTTCGGGATGTTACGGTTCTACCCCCTTAAAATAATTTCGTCCTCGAAATTACCCGATCGAGAAAAGATGGGGATATTCTTTGCCTCATCACATCCTCGGGTTCCCACGTCGCTTCCTCCATACCATGGTTTTGCCATAGCACTTTCACTAAAGTCTCTGCTTTTTCTTCGCAAAACCTTGACATCACGTTCTAAGATCTGAACTTGCTCCTCCTCGAAAGATAGATCTGAGTTAACCTCAATCTCTGCCACAGGCACAACGTGCAATGGATCGGACCGATATCGCCTAAGCATTGACACATGGAAGGCGTCGTGAATTTACCTTAACTCTACCGGCAACTCGGTGGTAAGCTACCGGTCCTACTCGCTTCAACACGATTATCGGGCCGATGAACCTTGGGCTTAACTTCCTTTTCGCCCAAAACGCAACACCTTTTTCCAAGGCGACACCTTGGAAAAGACTTTATCTCCTACCTCGTATTCCATTTCCTTGCACTTGAGATCGGCATATGACTTTTGCCTATCTGATGCTTCCTTGAGACGAGCCCGAATTACCTAAACTTTGTCCTCCGTTTCAGTCACCAATTACGGACCCAAAACACGGCGTTCACCTAACTCCGTCCAACACGTAGGAGTACGGCATTTTCGTCCATAGAGTGCTTCATATGGTGCCATTTGGATACTAAGCTTGATAACTATTGTTATAAGTGAATTCCGCCAATGGTAGATACTCTTCCCAACTACCACTTTGAAATCCAAAACGCAACCTCTCGGCATATCTTCTAAAATCTATATCACTCTTTCCGTTGTCCGTCGGTTTGCGGGTGAAAAGTCATGTCTTTGAAGTCCATCTCATTCCCAAGGCTGATGCAAAACTCTCCAAAACCTTGATGTAAACCTCGGATCCCTATCCGAGATAATCGATCTTGGCACACCATACAATCTTACTATCTCGGCTACATATAGCTTTGCTAGCTTAAGGCGAATAATCTACCCTTCTTGGTATGAAATGCACCGACTTAGTTAGTCGATCCACAATTACCCAAACCGAGTTCTTCTTACTAGGCGTGAGGGTAATCCACCGACAAAATCCATAGTAATCCTCTCCCATTTCCACGAGGAATCTTCACACCGGTTGGAGTAACCACGATGGCAAGCGATGTTCGGCTTTAACTTGCGACACGTCGGACACTTACCCACAATTCGATTACCTCACGCTTCAACCCAGCCACCAAAACTGTTCAGTAAATCTCCATACATCTTGCTACCTCCCGATGCATAGCGTATGGGGCTGCTATGTGCATCTTGGAGAATTCTTTGCCTCAACTCCACATCTTTCGCGCATACAAGCTCGCCCCTTGAAAACATAACACTCCTCGCGGACAAATCGTACCCTTCAAACCACCGTCTTGAACTTGCAACCTCCTTGCATTCAAAGCGTCATCCACCAACTTGCTTTTCCTTAATCTCCTCGATCCAAGTCGGTTTAACTTGCGATTACGCCAAAAGACTTCCGTCGTCGTATATAGACCGAGATGAGCAAACATCGCTCTTAAGTCATCACGACTTTTCGGCTCAAGGCATCGACCACCACGTTCGCCTTACCGGATGGTACTCAATCGAGCGATCGTAGTCTTTTAACAGATTCAATCCACCGACGCTGTCTCAAATTCAAATCCTTACGAGTCAAAAGATACCTCAAACTTTTATGATCCGTGTAGACTCATGACTTTTCCCCATACAAGTAATGCGCCATATTTTCAAAGCGAAAACTCGCGCTAACTCCAATTCGTGCGTTGGATAGTTAACCTCATGCGGTCTTAGGTGACGGGACGCATAGGCCACTACCTTCCTTTCTTGCATCAATCGCATCCCAAACCAAAGTATGGGGCGCGTCACGATGGCACCGTAAACAACTTTCTGCCTCGGTGTACCAAAACCGGAGCTTAGTCAAAATCTTCCTTAGCTTGTCAAAACTTTCTTGTTGCTTCTCCGACCATACAAATGGAACTCCTTTCTTAACAACTTAGTCAACGGCGCTGCGATTAAAGAGAATCCTTCCACAAACCTCCGATAATACCTGCCGGACCCAAAAAGCTTGAATTTACGCCCGCGACCTAGGGGTTTCCAATCCAACACCGCTTCCACCTTGCGAGGATCTACTCTAATCCTTCCACGACACCACATGACCTAAGAAAGCCACCTCTCTAAGCCAAAATTCACACTTACTTGAATTTGGCATATAAGCTACTTCTCTCTCATTACTTGTAGAACTATACGCAAATGCATGTCATGCTCCTTCTCCGTCTTTGAGTAAACCAATATGTCGTCTATAAACACCACGACAAATTGATCCAAATCTTCTTTGAAACACTCTATTCATTAAGTCCATGAATCTTTGCTTGGTGCATTAGTCAACCCAAAAGGCATCACCAAAAACTCGTAATGCCCATACCTTGTTGGAATGCCGTCTTGTGCACATCAACCTCTTTCACCTTGAGTTGATGATATCCCGACCTAAGATCTATCTTGAAAATACCGATGCACCCTTGATTGGTCAAACAAGTCATCAATCCGAGGCAGCGGATACATTTCTTGATCGTTAACTTGTTCAATTGGCGGTGAGTCGATACACATCCGCATTGAACCATCCTTCTTCCTAACAAACAACACGAGTGCTCCCCACGGAGATATACTTGGTCGGATAAATCCTTGGTCCAAAAGCTCCACGAATTTGAGCCTTGACTCCACCATTCCTTTGGTGCCATTCGGTAAGGTGCTATTGACACAGTGCCGTTCGGTAGCAAGTCTATACCAAATTCAACTTCCGATCTGGAGGCGGACCGGGAAGTTCTTACGGGAACACATCGGCGAATTCTCTTCTTGTTCGGACCTTCTCAACGGCGACTCCTTAGCTTCTAAAGCACAAATTCAAACCAAAAACGCCTCGCAACCTTTCGACCATCTTTTCACCCTTCAACGCGACACACTACATTAGATAGGTAATCTCTTCTATTACCTATCATGACCACTTCATCACCCTCGGCCATCTTAAGAACCATGCGCTTAGCGTATGATCCAACCTTTCACGATACTTAACCAACCAGTCCATACCAAGGATCAAATCGAACTCCCCAAGCGGCGGTTCCATCGGATCGACCACAAACACGACCCCTTGGAGTTCTAGAGGTACATCTCTATATAGCTTATTAACAACTACAGTGACCTAAAGGACTAATTACGGTCATCTCCCTAGAAGCGATCTCGAAGTCTAAGTTCATAGTCTCTACCACACTACTAGCAGCGTATGAATGCGTCGAACCCACATCAATCAAAGCGTTATATGGAACACCAAAGATTAAGAACGTCTGCGGTTATAACGTCCGGTGCGTCTCCTTCCTCTCGGCGCCTCACGCGCATAGACTAGACCAGGCTGCCTTGCTACATCTTTGCTGTACCTCTGCCGCCCGAAATTCCGCGACCTCGATTAGATCCATTTCCTCCTCTACCATTACCACGACCCTCTGTGTGGTGGTTCTACATTCCTAGCTTTGAGCACGGTTACGACCCTCGGCCGATTCTTGGCTAACTTCCGAGGACAATCCCTTACGGTGGTCCAAAGACCCACATTCAAAGTAACCCTTCTCACCGGTCCAACAACCTCCCCAATGCGATTTGCCACGGCGATTCTGATGGCGGTCTGCGGTTAGCGACCATGGGCCTTCTGCTGATTCGGCCCACTCTGCCTCACCCTTTTACGAACATTACCACCCGATCCGGACGACCCAAATCCTCTTTTACGCTTGTTCCTATCATAGTTACGTCTCACGGACTCCTTGACCCCTTCGGCTACCTTAGCTTTTTCCACCAAGACAGCAAACTCACGCTCCTGCTGCGGAGCAATCAGCAACCTTAACTCATCCCTAAGTCCGCCTTCAAAGCGAACACAACGATCATGCTCCGTTGACACTATACCCTGAGCATAGCGGCTCAACCTCAAGAATTCTGCTTCATACTCCGACACAGATTTATTTCCTTGTACCAACCCCAGAAAAGCTTTCCTCTGTGCATCAATGTAGCTTGTGCCCACATACTTCTTCTGATAAGCAGCTTTGAAGTATTCCCAAGTCAGATCATCTGTCGTAGCACCATCTCGAACCGTGAGCCACCATCGATATGACTCATTCTTGAGAAGCGACACCGCTCCTTTCAGTTTCTCCTCATTCGTCAGACCTATCTCATCCATGATTCTTTCGATCGATTCTAGCCAATACTCAGCCGTAGTATTGGGCGTTACACGGACACACCTCGGAAAAATTCAGCTCAGTTAGCTCGAAGTCTCTCGGTGCCGACTTTGAGCTCCTCCACCTCCACCCATTCCAGCTACTCTCTCTAGAACCCGCGGCGATCGCTTGTGACAACTGCGTCATCACCCGTCGATCCTGCTCCTCGGCTCCAAAGGTTGGGGGGTGGTGGTGGCGGTGGTACCTCATTCTCGAGATCCACGACCCGATCGGCGGGTTACGACACGGTCATCCTACCCTTCCGCGTCCACGACGGCCCGTCCTCTAAAGCTCATTCTAACTATCGCGCTTTAATCGATTAGGAAATTTTTATGAATAAGTACATGTTTCACTTGGTTATCCGCGAAGAAATTTTATGAAAAGAATTTAATAGATATTCTTTCGATCAATCAAGGTTTTAAGTCTTCTGTCCTAATTTACATAGAAAAGTACATCCATTCCCTATACCTTTCATACCTATGCACTCTTGGGCATTATCTTGTCCGTTTCTATCCTGAGGGTATTTTTCGTAATTTTGCCACTAGGAAATTTCAGTAATTTTGGTAAGTTGAAGAATATTTTGAAAATTTTTCAAAAGTAAATTTTTGTTGCTATTGAAATGAGTATCATAACGATTTTTAAAACTTAGAGCTTTCACAAAACAGGGTTAATCCCTTTTGGGTTTTATTTAACGTGTTTAGCCTATGACCGAGTCCTCTTGGTTAGGGTGAACCGGCTTACTACACCACCAGTAGGAATCCCGCGAAGAGGAGGTGAGTCACGAGGACTGCTTAAATACCAAGCTCTTCCTGATCCAATCATAGACATGCGCACTAAGGTTACCACACCCTAACTCGGCGACTTGGTCACGGGTTGGTTTTAATTAGGCCATTAAAGTCTTATGAGTTTTGTTTGGGTGGACTAGTCCTAAGGTTCAACACCTATCACACTAACTACATTCCCTTCTTACCCTTCTATAATAATAATCCATACAAAAAGTTAGAGGTACTTACTTACAGGCGGATCGGTCTTGGGAGACTCGGTGCCATGCTTATTCAAAACCAAAATATTTCAAATAGACCTACCAAAACATTTTTGGGCCTTGGGCCCCCATAGCCGAGCTTTGAACCGAGCTCTGATACCAATTTGTAACACCCCAAACCCGGTCCAAACATTACGACCGAATTTGGTATGCTACGGAGGAAAAACTTTTGAAAATCCCTTTTAAGTCGTTTTAAATTTTGATAAAAGATATTGTTTTGATTTAAAACAAGATTGAGGTGTTATGAAGAAAGCATTACTTAATGTCATTTAAAAATATACTAAGTTAGGTTATTACAGTTTCAAGTGTACCCGATGGCACAATAAAACATTTTTACGAATTAATTTGAGAAAAACATGTGTACCCATTTTAATATCATAAAATAGTTAAGCAATTTATCAAAACATAAAATAATCCAAGTGCAAATTTTAGGAGGCCTTATTACATCTTAAACAAAATAAATCAAACCCATATTAAAATAAAAATAGTTCCAAATCCACCTAGTCCATATTTTCATTGCATAGCCGCCTCGAGTTCATCCGGCTCCTTATCCGCAACTACGAGTCACTGAAAATGTTAAAGGAAAAAGGTGAGTCATCAAGACCCAATGTGTAACCCTTTTTCCCGGTTTAATGTAACATCATACACAAATCATAATTAATTTAATATGCACAAGTTTAATATGCACCCAACCTAGCCATCCGTACGCCTTTCTCTACCCCGTGTGGTACCAAACCACTGGTGGTGCCAAACCACCGTGACGTATAGTCACGAAATCCATCAATATTGTGGTACCAAACCTCTGGTGACCAGAAGTCACAATCAAATGATGGGGCCAACCCATCGTGTGATACCAAATCACCGGCGACGATCCCATATCTCAAAGTGGGGCCAACCCACGGTGGTATCAACCACGAGGACAAGTCGCTATGAGGTGCCAAACCTCTGGAGGTACCAAACCTCCGGTGACCGTAGTCACAATGTGTTACCAAAACAACGGTGTCCGTCGACACAAATATCACTTGCCCCTCCACTCATCAACCCATATCAACAATTATATACTTTTCTTTAAATCATGATAATAGGTTTATTTAACAACGTTCATAGATTTATCATTACCATAAACCAAATATTGCACATACCAAATGTGACATGCTTCCCAAAAGCATCAAATAATAATCTCAAGTAATAAAGACTTACCTGTGTCCTTGTTAATACCATGATGGTATAACATCCATGTCTACACAAAACCGATTAGGCATAATATAACACTTAGCATATTTAAAAGATTATAAGATGTGTATGCACACACGATACTAACGAGAGTCCTAAATCCCGAATAGACAAATCGGCCACACAAGTTTTCCTTGCCCCTATATTCAGCCAAAAACTAGATTAGTGCCATGGCCTATTCGGCCAAACCAAAATAATTGAGAAGGGTTCCTTGTGAACCCGAAACCTTACCCAAAAGCCTTGAACACTAGCCAACACACTCCTAAATGTGAACCGGTCTCACTTCCTACAACCAACCATCATCATCATTAAGGTTATTAGCCTTCGGCTTAAACGAAAACTTAAAAGAATAATCCTTTGAAATAAACCCTTACCACCTTACCAAAATCAATTGATAGAAAAGTCCCGAGGAAAACTATGCTACCTTTAATATTCGGCCAAAGTGATTCAAGATAGGAGAAGAAAATTTTCGGCACAACAAAGAGGTATATTCGGCTAAAGAACAAAAAGAAAATAATAGGAAAAGGAATAGAGTTTCGGCAAAGAAGAGAGTATAGAAGATTTTTGGTGTTTAAGCAAAACAAATAGGAGAACAAGATGTTGATGAATGTTTCGGTTTTGAGAGAATGAAATGGAGAAAATAGAAGATGAGCAAAAGAAATGACCAAATGGTCAAAAGAGTTTAGGCTTATCACAAGGTAAAATTCGGCCAAAAGAAAAGAAAAGAGATTGAGAGAGAATTGCAACCTTTTTCACCAAATGCTAGGAATGACCAAAACACTCCTAAACCTTACCAATTACTAGCATATTCGGCCAAATCCTCCCTTAGCCACATTGCCGTCCAAGTTCATGGTCAATTGGCCATGAGTTAGTTTCCAAAACATTTTCCACAAACCAAGCCTTTTGTCCCCTCAATTTACCATAACTTCAAGATATCCTTCCATAACCTTAGGAATCTTATCCCTTATTCCATGCTTTCCTTTAAAATAAATTCAACTTACCAAAATGAAAGTCCAACCTATCATAATCATAGGTTGACCGGCCATTAATGCTAACATACAAAATAAACTTTTAAAAATGCTAAACATACTACTCGAACCTCTAACCTCAAGCTATAAGTTCAAACACCATAACCACTTTGCCATTAATTCCTTATGTGCTTTAATTAACACTTAAATTAACTTAAGTGCTAACCTCACATAATCCACTTCATTAAATAAACCATACTAAGAATTATCCTACTAAACCGAGCTTACTCAAAACCCCTAATTAAGTCTTATAACACCACAAATAATATCACAGAGATTTAAACACAAGAAAAATAATTCAATCACAAATAGCCCCAATTTCAGGATGTTACAAAACCAGCCTTTGAAGTTTCCTTGAAATTGCATTCAAAACCCTCCACTTATCAAGCTTTGTAGATTTGCCTTTAGCTAAATTTAGCACCCAATCCCACCTATAAATACCCCACTTTGCTATTCATTTCAACACACCTCTCACACTTTTCATTCTACACATTTCTCTCCCTTTCACTTGCATTTCTCTCCTTTATTTCCCATTTTCCCCTTCCATTCCCCTTGCTGATTTCCCTCTTGGAAAAGAGCCATTCAACCACCTTGGGTAGCAACATTCAAGTGCTTGTAGAAGTCTCGGTTCAACAAGAACAAGCAGAGAATGAGGAGCGGAGCAAACTAGCTAGGCTTCGGAGAAACACCGGATTTGATTCTAGTTCCCTATCCTTTAAATTTTATTGTTGTTGTTATGAACATGTCTATGAATATTTGTTATTTTGTTATTATTAATTTAATTAACATGGTTTAAATTTAATTCATGTTAGGTTGATTTCATTTCTTCCACTTAAGTTATTAAAATCATGTTTGTGTTGTTATAGGTCTTGGTAAATTGTTTGATTTAGTAAAACCTTGATTATGTTATACTTGCATTACAATTGTGAGGTAAATAAGGAATTAATTATTAATCATATTGAAATTGTAATTAATTGACACAATACTTAATAAGTGCATGTTTAATCTTCTAAGGTAGCTGAGGGTTAAATTAGCGATAGTATTAAATGGTATATTAGCCTTGCATAACTTGCAAGATTTTTGTGATTAAACTATTTCAATGTAGGTATATATTGTTACCTCACTTAATCTTTTACTTGTTTATTAGAATTGATTAATTGTTTGAATTGGCACAGTGATATGTTCAAGAGATTAGTTAATTTAGTAAGTCTGTATGTGCTATAGTTAACAAATTACCGAGTTGCCATGAATTTATTCGTAACAATATGAACATTGTTTTGGTAATATTAAGTTAAGAAATGTAATTAATCTAACACAATCATGTCATCTTGATTAAAATCATCTTTTGAAATCGTGCATTAGGACTTTTATTTTTATTTTATTTTACTTAGTTAAATTTTAGTTTTTAATCACTTCCTCAAAATCAAAATATTTTTTAATCACCAAAGTGTTTGGATTTCATTTCATAAATAATTTTCTTAAATAGTCCCTATGGGTACGATAACTCGAAATTTACTTGTCACTTTATTACTTGTTACGATTGCATACACTTGCACATTTCCATCGTTCCACTTTGGAATCCTTTCGAGTGAATGTTTTTCTGGATAATGATGAGTCACTTTTGGCAAATTTGACTGTTCAACCTACTTTCCTCTCCCAAATTTTAGACGAACAGTTAAACGATGTGCAGTGTGATGCGTATAAGTAGCGTATGTCATGTAGTGAATCAATGAGCTTCAGCCTAGGAAAAGATGGCGAACTTTGATTTATGGGAAGGGTGTATGTGCCTTCTGGAAATGGTTTAAGGTAAGAATTATTTAGGGAAGCTCATCAAGGACTCTTTTCACTTCATCCAGGAAGTGTTAAAATGTATCGTGATTTGAGAAGTTTGTATTGGTGGCCTAGAATGAAGAAAGAAATAACAGAGTACGTCTCAAGTTGTCTGGCATGCCAACAAATTAAAGCAGAACATCAAGTTCCCTTAGGCAAGTTATACCCCTTAGAGATACCTGAGTGGAAGTTGGACAAGATCACTATGGGTTTTTTTGAGTCTTCCTCTCAGCCCTTCGAAGAAGAACTTAGTCTAGGTAATTGTAGATCAACTTAATAATTTAGCCCATTTCTTGCTTGTGCGCACAAATTATTCATTGGAAAAGTTGGCCAAGCTCTACGTTTCTGAAATTGTACACCTCTATAGTTTCAGATCGAGACCTAAGGTTTACGTCGAGATTTTGGAGACAACTACAAGAATCATTGGGAAAGAAGTTACGATTTAGTACTGCCTTTCATCCTCAGTTAGATGGGCAATCTAAAAGATTAATTCAAGTTCTAGAAGACATGCTCAGAAGCTGTGTTATAAATTTTGGGCTGAATTGAGAAAAATATCTTCCTTTGGCAGAATTTGCATATAATAATAGTCACCGTGCTAATCTGGGAATGTTACCATTTGATGCTTTGTATAAAAGAAGGTGTATATCACCCACCTATTGGATGGGACTCAGTGAAAGGAAAATGGTTGGTCCTGATTTTGTACAATAAATAAAAGAGAAAGTTTCAATCATTTGAACTTATCTGAAAATTTTTCAAGATCTCCAAAAAGATTCCGTCGATCTAAAAAGGAAAGAAATTTCGTTTGAAGCAGGTGACAAAGTATTTTTGTAAGCTTCTCCTTGGAAAAAGATCATAAGGTTCGGACAAAAAGGAAAGTTAAGTCTGTATTTCATAGGACCATATGAGATTCTTGAACAGGTTGGTCTAGTGGCATATAGATTGGCGCTGCCACTAGAGTTATCAAAGATACATAACGTGTTTCATGTGTTCATGTTAAGAAGACATCGATCCAATCTAGATCATGTGGTACAAGGAGAAGCACTGGAAGTGGACCTAAACTTGTCCTATGAAGAAGACCATGTTCACATTTTAGCTAGAGAAGTAAAAGAGTTGAAAAACAAAAGATTCCTTTGGTAAAGGTATTATGGAGAAATCACAATACAAAAGAAGCCACCTAGGAAAAAGAGAGTTCGATGAAAGAACGATATCCTCAACTATTCTCCGGTAAGAATTTCATGGGTGAAATTTTCTAAATGGGGGAATTGTAACAGCCGTCCAACGGATATTATATCAAGTTACTGTTTGGTGTGTAGTTGTTTACGCTAAGAGTAGAAAATGAGTTAGTTAATGGAGTAATTATTTTTGGCTGTGTGTGGCGTATTCTATGGCATTCACCATTTGGTGAACTCCAGGTTTTGGCTAACTTTAGGGTTTGGCAGACTCTTCTGTTAAGTTATCTGCCAACCCTATATGTTTTGGGCGAACTCATTAGTTCACAGCTTGATAGATTTGTCTTCGTGGTTAGTATATGTTACAATTACGTAATAAGTGATGTTAGAGTTTAGTTGAGACCTATTTAGAACTAGACTAGGATATTGAAGATGATTTGATACTTAATTAACACTTCTCAAATTTCTAGAGCAATCTTAGGATCCTTTGACTACCTACTAAGTTTTGTTATTGGTTGTCTCTACTGTATAAGGATATCAGGCTAGCATGTTTATACATTTTGCTTCTATTTCTTCTTCTTCGTTGCATTTTCAATGAAGCTTTAGAAATTCTAAGTTAGAATCAGTAGCAAAGAGTTCTAGTATTTAGCTAACACCACTATTAACACCAGATTATTGGTAATTTCTAGTAAAGCGTTAGGTCATTATACAAGGGATTTACTTATTTACAATAATGCGTGCATAGGTTTTAGAATTGTTCTTGAGGAAGGAAATTTCCTGATTCTAGGTTGCATGCTATTGATTCATGCATGCATGTAAAATTTCAATAGTTTAATGATCTGATAGATGTATTTGTCTCTCTTTTAGCTCAAGAAGCTAATGAAGGTCCATGCAACAAGGACGAAAGACTTGCTGAGTAGATTATTGTGTTAGATTTTCTGGTGAGTTCCTTCTTACTTCCATATGTTATAAATTATTTTGACGTATAAATTATGTAAGGTAAGTATTTCTTCTCAATAACGTAATTTTGTGGTGTTTGGTAACTAGTGTTAAACTAGTATTGTCAATGTGTGAATGGTCAGTTCATGTTTTGATGTGAATACCCTCATTGCTATACAAGCTCATTACCATTTATATATGAATTGTGATATTTTGATAGAGAAGAAGGGGATATGTTTGTGATGCCTCCGGTAGAGCAACTATATTAAAAACCGGATTGGCAGATCATGAGAGAACCTATTTAATTGAACAAAAATGATATGAGTTAAAGAGGTTTATGCATATGAATACGTCTGACCAATATGACTCTTATTCTGAATTCTTGGTCTGAGGTTGACACAAAGATGGGTTGTTTGTAAACTATTCTCGTTGTGTAAGTTATCGTTAAGTTGGCAGATAGTGACTGCCAGTGTGTCATGTTAAGTTGGCATGTTGAGTCCGTCTGAGTTATGCGAATTCCATTTGGTGTATCGTGAATAGTACGACTAAACCTCTATTAAAGGTTGAGTGTCATTATGAGCATCAATGCTTGTCTACCAGTAGTATCTTGTATAATGTTGTGTTCTCTTTATTTATGGAACTCACTAAGTTCGTATGAACTTACTTTGTTATCTTTTCCTTCTCAGGCATATTGAAAGAAGGAAGTAATTCTATTGAGAGGGACTATGCCAAAGCTACTATCGTAGTGAGCTACTTGTCAAACTTTTGTATCATACATGACCTTTTTGGGGGAGGCATGTAGATCTACTTTGTAATTGACCTATATAATGATTTACCATTTTTTTCAAGATACGATTTTATGAGAATTTTTATAAACTTTTGATGTATGTATTTAATCTAATATATCATGGTTTATGAGATTGTCTCATTAGCATATACACCAAATGGTTTTGAGTGTTGTTTTAACCGCTAACGATGCACTTAAAACTATTGTATGGGAATAACCCATCATACATTTTATATAACCCTGTAAACTTTTATAAGGCTTCTGCCAGATGTTTGTCTAAACACATTTCTATAAGCATATTATTATTTTAATTGTTATTTGTTATTATACTGGGGTATACATCGAAACCTCAAACCTCTAAAAAATTTTCAAGTATTTTTGTTAAACCCGAATGGTTTTACTTTGTAACTTACCATACCCGGATCTAAAGATCAGATCAGGCATGGGTGTTACAGGCAATACCAATTTTGGGTTCAGTCTCGCCTATATGACTTCCTAAGGTCGTCAAGCCTAGGGTTTTAAGTTTTTCCTATCCCAACTAGTTGATCCGTTAAGAAAACCTACATAGAAGCTAATTAATCTCACATCCACTTGTTAATCTCCCATTATCAGATTAGTTCCCTATAAATCTAACACACATCATGAACTTGATGAAAAATATAAACATTAAAAACAAATCAAGAAAAGAGATGAGAAAAATCCTGATATATTAATAGTGGCGCGAATGGTAATCCGTCGAATAGTTTGGTGTATCCACAATCTAAATTCCACAAAGAACGAAATAACAACTAAACTAAAATTACAACTAGAAAGAAAACCTAAATTACAAGTAAAAAATAAAACTAAATAGTAGACAAAAGATTAAAACTTAGTAAAAACTATCAATGAACTATGCAGAGCAATCCTATTTATAGGCCCAAGGTTGGCCATCAGTCATTGGCCTAATTTAGCTGACTAATCTTTGTTAAAGTTTGTTGTGCGAATGAAAAAAACCCTTGACTTATTAATTGGCCTTGCCATATTAGTGTCGCGACACCCTTGTAACGCGTCGGTTTGTGCAAGTGTACACAGTCGTTATCAAGTAATAAGTAAGCATCGAGTTATCGTCTCCAGAGGGATTGTATTTGTGCTAAGTCACTTACTTTGTAAAATTATATTAACAATTTGGTAAATAAAAACACAATATAGTTGAGAAGTGGTGATTAAAATATATTAAACTAAATGCAATGATCCCTAATGCAAATTATCCTAAGTATGCAAACTATATGAATGAAATAGATTTTAGTAAAATTAAACACAATTTGCAACAATTATAACATAAATAAACTAGGACAATTACTTTAATTAAACTCAATTTATTATCAACATGCTTAATAACATTCGGAAAAACATTCCATGGCAACTCGATCTTTCATGAGTTTGGAAACCACATTAGGTCCTTTCGGAATCCTTTACTTAGTAAATACACATTTTATTGATCCTTATTTACTATGGGTTTCTTAGCATTCTTGTGAGGTAACAAGGACGTGTCAGGTTTGAAACAGTTTAATCACACAAATCTAAAAACTATGCAGATAATAAAGCTTGGTCAGAGTTGTTATGCAACCTACAATTTAATCGGGTCAGGATCCAAATTGAGCATGCACATTTCAATTATGTGTCCATTAGCCGTCGTCTGGTCAGGATCGCTCAGCTTATTCAGTGCATTTCTGTAACACCCGTAACCCATAACCATTGCTGGAATAGGGTTAAGAGACGTTACCGGACATATCGAAACTTTTACGATCATTTCACAAACATAAAATACAGCATCATCATATCATAGCAAATCATATACATAGAGTCCCTTTAAAAGGTCTACGAGACCTTAAACATGCATTGGAAAGGGGTCGGGACTTAATCGAGCACATACAAAATTTTCCAAAAATTAAACATTTTTCAAAGTTACAGAGGTCACACGTGTAACAGCCCAGTTTAGACCCTAGTCGCAATAGTGGTTTTGGGACCACAAATTTGAGGTCAAAAAAATATTTTAATATTATTTTTCGTGTTTACAGTGTGTGGTTGAGCATGTGTGAAAATTCTGTGTGAAAATTTATTCGATTGTGTGCTTAATTTGCAAAAGGACTTAATCACATAAAATGCAAAAGCTGTGTGCTGATTGTTAAAGTGTCTATTTGGCATGGCTTATTAAATGAGAAGTCCTTATGTGGTAATTAGCCCTTTGGTAGTGGAGATGGACATAAATGGCCATTAAATGAATGAAATTATAATGTTTTAACTGAGGGTAAAATGGTAAAATATGAATTAATGTATATTAAATAAAACCAAAGTGATTTTGTGTTCATCTTTTACATCTCTTCATCGAAAATTGAAAGAAAGATAGGTTTAGGAACCTTTAACATTTCGGCACACTTGTGATCTTGATTGAGGTACGAAATTTGTTCGATTTTTGATGATTTCTACATTTTTGTGATGGTTGCTTCGTGTTCTTTCAAACCCATGCTTTAATTTTAGAATTTGATGATGATTTTGAGATATTCCATTGATGAATGTTTGAGCTTTGTGATAGTTGATGAGGAAATATGAAAGATATGTGAAAGATTAACATATTTTGTCTTTGAATTTTTGGTGAAATTGAGTAATTTGGGCTAAATTGTGAAAATAAGAAATTGGAGGACTAAAATGTGAAATAAATGAAATGTGTGGGCTTGTATGGATATAAGGAGAATTCGGCTAGGCATGGGTGAAATGAAGTATTTGATGATTTTATGAAATAGGGACTTAAGTGTCAAAAAGTGAAAATGTGAGGGCTATTTAGTAAAATGCCCTAAATATATGTGTTTGGATTAAATTAAATGATTTGGTGAATGAATGAGCTAAATTTGAATATGTATAGACCAAGAAAGGAGAGATTCGGATCGAGATCGAGGCAAAGACAAAGTGCTCGATTGAACGACTAGTCTCGGTATTTCTACGTCTGAGGTAAGATATAATACAAATTGTTAAATTATGTCTAAGTGTTATGAAATGAATAATTATGAGATTATTGAATTAGATATGTTATGTGTGAAATTGAGAAATGTGGCACTAAGTGTGCGTAAATAAAATTGAGACAGAGGTGAATAGCACTGTGTGTGCGAAGTAATGGAAGCCTCAGCTTTATTGTTTGGCACTGTGTGTGCGATATCGAGATAAGTTCGATTTATGTAAAGGCACTAAGTGTGCGATGATATTTAAGCTTCGGCTATAAATTTGGCACTAAGTGTGCGAATAAATCGAATGAATAACAAAGGTTGATCGAAATGAAGTATTGAGCATTCAGTAGCATGAATGGTGAATAACTAAGTGTTGGCCAGGGTATGTATTGAACCTATGTGGTTGATGAAATTATAAATGGATTTATGAATGGTTGAGTGAGTATATTAGCTATGAATGATATGGTACATATTTATGAGTTGATCTATGTGATGGATTAATTTGTATATTGTAATTGAATCATTGATTTAGATGTATTATATTACGAACTTACTAAGCTTTAGAGCTTACTGTGTGAAGTGTTTCTCTGTTTTACAGTGTCTTAAAAGCTAGCTCGGATCCAGGGATCGTCAGCGGCTCAATTACACTATCGGCTAACTATTTTGGTACTTTTGGAATATGTATTATGTATAGTATATGGCATGTATAGGCTAGTTGATGTGGCATGTTTTGAGGTGTATAAACTTTGCCATGTGATATGGCTTGAAGGTTGAATAATGTTAGTATATATGTGTGGAATTATGTGAATGATGAATATGGTATGTTTCATGCTTAAATGGTTGATGAGAATTGAGGTTTAAACATGAACTTGTGGTATGGGTTTTATGATGCTTGACTTATAGGATTTGGAATATGGAATTGGTAGTTTAGATAGACTTATTAAGTTGAATTTGAGCATAGAAATAAATGATGTAGTTGATGATTAGTTGGTGCATATATTGGTATGTTATGATTGCCATTTGAGGTATAAATGTTTATGAATTGAGGCTTATAGGTATGACCCAAGTGTGGGTGGCAAATTTGGCTTTGCAAATGGCCTATAATTGCCCACACGGTTGAGCACACGGGCGTGTGGCTCGACCGTGTCCTTCGAGTTTGCAAATTGAAAGTAGTCAGGTTCAACCACGGGCTGGATACACGGGCATGTCCCAGGCCGTGTGATGCAAGTCAAGCTTGACCACGGGTGAGGCACATGGGCGTGTCTCAGGCCGTGTGGACAAGTCAGTATGTATGCCCTATTTTGCCACGGCTTGGACACATGGGCGTGTCCGAGGTCATGTGAGGCACCTGCACACACACCACCACACCAAGTGTGACCTCTGTAGCTTGGAAAAATGTTTGATTTTTGGAAAAATTTTGTATGATCTCGGTTTAGCCCCGACCCCTTTCTAGTGCATGTTTGAGGTCTCATAAACCTCGTTAAGGGACTATATGAATATATCTTGATACGTTGAATTGTGTTATACTTTTTGTTGAGAAATGATTGTAAATGTTCCGATTGTTCGGTAATGCCTCTTAACCCTATTCCGGCGACGGTTTCGGGTTAGGGGTGTTACAACTCACCTGTGTGGGCAGGCCGTGTGCCTCACACAGCATTAGACACACCCGTGTGTCTAGGCCATGGTAAAACAGGGCATACATACTGACTTGTCCACACGGCCACAAGACATGCCCATGTGCTAGGCTGTGTGAAAATTAGGGAGGCTACTGACTTGCTCACACGGCCAGTTACACGCCCGTGTGTCCAGCCCGTGTTGTAATAGCCCGATTTAGGGCCTAGTCGGAATAGTGGTTGCGAGACCAAAAATTTGAAGTAGGAACATGTGTTTTATGATTTTTATGAGGCTTATGATATGTTTGCATGATTATGTGAAAATTTCATGAGGAAATTTTATTAATTAGTGATAAATTTGTCTATTAGGACTAAATTGCAAAGATTGGAAAATATGAGATTCTAGAAGGTTTAAGTATGAAATAGCATTATAAAAATTATTAGAAGTCCTTATTTAGCAATTAGACCAATATATGTCAAGATGGACAAAAATAGACATGGGAAGGAAAAATCTCAAGAGAGGGGCCTTAAGGGCATTTTTGTTATTTGGTTAATAAAAGAATTAAAAAGGAAAATAAGCTAGAAATCATGTCCATCTTCATCCTCCATAGCCGAAAATTACAAGGACTCCATAGCTAGGGTTTCTTCAACTTTCAAGCTTGATTGTAAGTACCTCCTAGCCCCGTTTTTAATGTTCTTCGTATTTTTAAGATCCTCATAGCTCGATTTAGCTATTTCTAGATATATTTTGAGCTAGGGTTTATGTTAAAAAATTTACCCATGTATGAAATGCATGTATTTTGATGATTTATGGAAGATATGAAAGTTTGATGTATGATAAACATCTTTTTCTAAGAGATTTTCATGAAAAATGCATGAAAAGGACCAAATTGTAAAAGTCATGAAAATGGTAATACATGAGTGAATTAGTGGAAATTGGGGGCTGTTCTAATTATGAAAATGATTCGGCTAGGCTTAAAATGCAAATAAATTGAATGAAAATCATTTTACGAGCCTAGGGGAAAAAGTGTAAATATGTAAAAGTTTAGGGGCAAAATCATAATTTTGCCAAAGTATGATTCATGGGTTAATTTAGTCAATGTGAGTATTAAACATGTGAAATTGCTATTATAGATCAAGAAAAACGAAGCCCAGACTGAAACCGAGGTAAAAACAAGGTTGTGGACTAAATCGAACAACTATACGTATTTTGAGTACCGAGGTAAGTTTGTGTGAAATTAAAGCTACATAATGTTATTATGTTTTTAATCACTTTATTTTATGAGAAATGTATATTATTTCCATGAAGTTGATTAATGATGCCTCGATGAGGTTGTAATGAGATCATGTTAAGTTGAAGTCCCGGTTGAACATTCGGAATAGCAAGAGTACCAGTGTCACAACATGAAATGAGGAAAGTCCCGTATAAGACCATGTCTGGGAAATGACATCGACACCAAATGAAGGAGGTCCCATATAAGACCATGTCTGGGACATGGCATCGGCACCAAATGAAGGAGGTCCCGTATAAGACCATGTCTGGGACATGGCATCGGCACCAAATGAAGGAGGTCCCGTATAAGACCATGTCTGGGACATGGCCTCGACACCAAAGAATGATCTCGTGTAAGACCACGTCTGGGACATGGCATCAACATCTATATACGATCTCGTGTAAGACCATATCTGGGATATGGCATCGACATCGAGATATGAGATCCCGTGTAAGACCATATCTGGGATATGGCATCGGCATCAAGATGTGATCCCATGTAAAACCATATCTGGGATATGGCATTGGCATCATGACACATGTATGATGAGATTGAGTATCCTTCGATATTCCGAGTAGTTCCACGGGCAAAGAGCTAAGTTTATGCACCGATAACAAAGAGCTAAGCCTATGTTCAAAGAATATAAAAGTGCTAAAGTCATGTGATGAAGTGATACAGGTACCCATGAGTAACTTACGAGAAATGAATGCAAAATGTGATATCTAATTTGGTAAGAGTATGCATGAGTAAGTTATGTTGTTGTGTTTGAGAACTTGTGTATTATTCAATGAGTTGAATGAATGCTATTACAAGCCTCAATGTTGATATTTATTTCATGCAAACTTACTAAGCTTTATGCTTACCTTTCCCTTTTCCCTTTTCCTTGTAGTATCGCCAAGCTAATTCGGGGATCATAGGACGTCGGAGTTCGGGTCACACTATCAACTATTCTTTTGGTATAGTAAAGTTGATTTATTTTGGGCATGGCATGTATAGAAACTTGGTCATTTTGTTATGTCATATTTGTTAGCCAAAGCATTGGCTATTATTGTTACTCATCCATTTTGTAAATGGCCATTGGGAATTGGCCAATACTTGTTAAGTTTTATATGTATATCCAATGATGATGATATTCATGAAGTGCAAGTTCGTGTAATTGATCAAGTAAAATGTGAATTGAATGCATGATGAATTAGTGATTCTTCATGGTACTATTGCTATGTTATGTGTTGCTTGTGGTGGTATAAGTGTGTTTGTTTGTCAGGGTGGCAATTGGCTTGGTAAATAGCCTTCTAATTGTCCACACGGGTAGACACACGGCCAGCCCCATGGGTGTGTTGTTAGACCGTGTGTCCCTTGCATCAAAATTTCGAAAATTCAATTCGTCACACGGGCCAGCACACGGGCGTGTGACTAGGCCGTGTGCCCCTAAATGTTTGCTGACGTCATAATTAGAATACTAAGGTTTTCACACACGGGTGAGGACACGGGCGTGTCTTGGCCGTGTGAAGGACACGGGCCATAGACACGGGCGTGTGCCAGGCCGTGTGAAAACCCCTGTAGGTTCAAAATGAAAAATAAAATCCACATGGGTTAGAAACATGGGCGTGTGTGACCACACGGCCTATCCACACGGGCGTGTGGCCCTGTTTTAAGTAAAAGCTTTCTAAGTGTGCGAAAGTTTCCGTTTAGTCCCGATCCATTCTGTATATACGTTTAGGGTTTCGTAGACCCATAATATGGACGTTATGAGTATGACGGAAAAAGTTTTAAATTGAAACGATATTTTATGGCCAGATGTTGTATGTTTAAGCAAGTTAAGTTCGGTAATGCCTCGTATCCGGTTCCGACGTTGAACACGGGTAAGGGGGTTACACGTGTGGCTTCCTGACTTGCTTCAAAATGCAACCATGAGGGACACGGTCGAGACACATGCCCGTGTGCTCAATCGTGTGGGCAAATATAGGCCATTTGCAAGGCCAATTTGCCACCCAAAATTTGGGTCAAACCTACAAACATCCAACAAGCCTCAATTAATGATCTAATAGCAACCAAAACATACCAAAACATGCACAATTTAACTCTTAACAACATCATTCATTACCATATGCAAACCTAACTCAAACAAACAAATTCAAAGCATAGATTTCACATCGAAACATATGATTAATACTTAATTTAAAACCATTTCAATTTATATCATTTCTCATCATATCAATTTCTCAAATCAATCATAAACTTACCAATATGGACCATTTCATTTAGCCATTCATGACCACATCAAAATATTCCAACTTATGCATCATAAAACAAGAACAAAAATCATCCATAAACATATTCATTAACAAGCCATATCACATGGCCATATTTACACATCTCAAAACATAATCAAAGTTCTCTAGCCTATACATGCCATACTTTAATATGTACATTTTCAAAAGATACCAAAATATAGTTAAATCTTGTGGTGATAACCCTCGACGATCCACTGAGTTTCCAGTAGCTTTAATAATCTATAAAACAAGGAACAAACACACACACAAAATAAGCTTTCATAGCTTAGTAAGCCATAAGTAAATAATGAACCCATAAACATTTGTATTAAATCAACTAATCAAATCAAACAAACCTTAACCAAATGTACATTTAATATGCTTGCAAACTCAAATATTATTACATTTACAATAACAATATAACATCAATGTTCGAATACACATATACTCATAAGCACATATAAATTTCTCTTTTACCATGTCAAATTCATATATTCATCTCTAACATATACTTACCTTACTTACATATACATATAACATAGCACGTACCTGAACCTTTTAGTTCTTTTTCACATTCGATCTCATCTCGATAATACCCGTTGAACCATTTGAAATTAATAAGGATACTCGAAAAATCAGAAATCTCGTACAATGCCAACGTCCCAGACGTGGTCTTACATGTAATCACATATTGATGCCATTTGTCCCGAATGGTCTTACGAATCAAATCGATGCCAATGTCCCAGACATGGTCTTATACGTAAACACAAGTCGATGCCAACGTCCCAGATGTGGTCTTACACGAATCACATATTGGAATCCTATGTCATGAAATATGTATCCAAACTATTCCTAATGTTCGTACGGGGCTTTCGGACATCGTAACTCGATCGATTCAAGCTCGTAGATGATTCTTCCACACTTTTACCAATTCGGTATTCACATATATTTACAAGTAATAATATAATTCGGTACAAATAAAATATCTACAATTGAATTTAACAACATTTATGTAACACCCCTTACCCGTATTCGACACTTGAACCGGGTGACGAGGCATTACCGTACTTAACTTGTTTAAACATACAACATCGAGCCATAAATTTTTGTTCCAACTTAAAACTTTTGCATTCGTATTCCTAGCATCCTCATTATGGGACTACGAGTCCCTAAACATACTATCGGGATGGTGCGGAACCAAACCAAAAACTTTGGCGCACTTAGAATATTTTTGCTTAGAACAGGGCAACACACCCGTGTGAAATGGAACACACCCGTGTGGGCAGACCGTGTGATCACACACGCCCATGTCCCTAACCTGTGTAGGACTTATTTTTCATTCAAACCTACAGGGGATTTCACACGGCCGGACACACGCCCGTGTTTTTGGCCCGTGTCTTTCACACGGTCTAGACACGCCCGTGTCCTCACCCATGTGTGAAAACCTGGGTATTCTGTTTATGACGTCAGTAACCTCATAAGGGGCACACAGCCTAGGCACACGCCCGTGTGTCTAGCCCGTGGTCAACACTGACTTGCAACATTAACATGCGGGGACACACGCGGCTTGGTCACACACCCATGGGGATGACCAGTGTGTGTCACACACGGTTTAGACACGCCCATGTGCCTACCCGTGTGGACAAGAACAAGGCTATTTACCAAGGTCTTTTTATCACCCTAAGTCATGCAACATCAATCACATTCATCCATTTACCAAGCAACTCAATCATGCATCATACTCATTCATGAATAACCTCATCTTTTCATATAATAACAATAAGCCATCAAATATGGCTACTTACAAAAATTCATCTTTAAAGGAGCCAACACACTTGGCCAAAATAACAAGACATAACACTAAGCCTAGCCCCTATACATGCCATACACAAAATGCTAAGACTAAATATACCGAGATAAGCTGATATGTGGGTGATCTTCTGAACGTATCCCGACCTGGCTCTTTGACACTATAAAACAAGGGAAAAGAAGGGGAGTAAGCTTTAAGCTTAGTAAGTTTACATACAAACAATAAGCATCATAACATATGCTAAACTATCAATAACATCATCTACTAAGCAAGAACAATTCACATTTCCACAATCATGCTTACTCATTTCATTTCTTTCCACATTCCAAACATATAATAATTATATTGCTCACATTCACTTGTACACATTCCCTGCACTTATCACCACAAAGCAATATGAAATATTCACTTATACAAATTCTCAATGAACCCCTCGGAATAATACTAAGTACCCGGTGGTTTCGCACACAGCCCATGTAACATCCTAAATTAGGGGTTGTGTGTAATTTAAATATTTTCCCATGTGTGTGCTTGAAGAATTAAATTCTAGAAGTATTAAGCATGTTCTAGGGCCTAGAGCTAACCCCGAGCTAGGTCGGACTTGGAACTAAAAATTTCTTTTTAAGTATTTTAAATGAGGAAGCTAGGAGATAGGGGGTAAATTTGAAATTTGGGAGAAACATGTCACGAAATAAGGCAGTAGCAAAGTGGTAACCTAGCGCCCTTAAGAGTTGGAGGAGAGAATGGGCACAGGTCACAGTTTCGAGTGGCTGGAGCAGCGTTTTGCATTTTATTTTCTATATATGCGGTGATGGGCTTAAGTAGGAAGGCCTTATAATTAAATAAAGGAGGTTTGTGACACGAAAGTTAGGTTCGGTGAAGTGGCAAGGGGCGTGGCTTAAGGGCCTTGGTATGAGGTCTCGGGTTCGAGACATGAAGGAAGCAAGGAGTTTTATTTTTGGGCTTTAGGCGTTGAAGGAGTAAGGGCCGGGGAAGAAGGCTTATAATTAAAAGGTGAGGGCTTTATGTCATGAAATTCCAAAGGGAAGAGTGGCTTAAGGCGTGAAAAGGGAGAAATTGCTTTGCTTGTGGTCATTGGTTCGAGTCCAAGAAGCGACATTTGGATTTTATTTTTTCCTTTTTCTTTCTTTGGCGTGACAAGGTGAATTGGCTTTGCACATGGGTTCTTTGTTTAACATTAATTTGGAAGAGTTTGACAAGCACATGGTCTCTTTTATTTTCATTATTTATTTGATAAGATAAAAAGGGATAATATTAGCATTATTATTAGATTATTATGGGATTATTATTTGATTATTATTTGAGGTATTCAAATTATTTAGAATAATTTGAAATATGTGGCCTAGAGTGAATTAAGGAATTGGGGAATTTTAAACTCTTCAAAGGAAGAGTGGGCCCGGCAAAGTATAGGGGCATTAGTGCTTAGATTTTCTTAGCCAATTACTTGGAAATTTCACTAAAAAGAAATTACATTTTTTTAAGTCTTTTCTTTTCACTCCTTTTCAACCTCTATCAAAACCAGAAGGCACCATTAATCCTTTACCTTTCTTTCTTTGTTTCAAAAACTCTCTCTACTTCTCCTTGCCGAATCTCCATTCTTAATTTCCCTTTTCTTTTATTTCTTTATTGGCCGAATATTCACTCCTTATTGCCGAAACTCTTTTCCTCCCCATCAAACTCTCTTTGGCCGAATACTAAGGGTGGTATAAATCTTTTCGGGATTTCTTATGGCAATCGATTGGTGAAGGTAAGTGTGTTAGCCGAATGGTTATTTCTTTTCTCACTGGTATCCTGGCAATTTGGATGGTTGGGAAGCCGATATATTTTGGTGGTTAATCAGTTTTGAAACTGATTTTCTCTAGGTACTCAAGGATATTTCAATCAATCCTTCATTTGTTAATAGTCGACTTTGGTAAGTGGTGGTAAGGCTTTATTTAAGATCATTGGTTTCATTATATATATGTGTATTCAAAAGCCAAGGCTATTTATGTGGATAAGTGCCGATTGTAGGGAAGTGAAGGCGATTCGCACATAGTGTGTGGTGGTTGATAATCACAAGGCATTTGGGTCAAGGGATTTAGCATCGTAGATCGGCTTTTCGAGGATCTAGGAATTCTGATAGTAACAGTGTGTAAGATCTCTATACACACTTTATTAATTTACATCTTTGTTATTATTTGCCTTAGATCTTTTGGTTGTGGTTAGTTTGTGGCATAATCATGGATTTGAGTAAGTCCCTAACTTGTAATTTTTATATGTTTGCATGCCATCACATGATGTTTAATACTATGACATGATATATGAAATTTGATGTGTAAGCATGTGATGGTGGGATTGATGAGAGGAGGGGATGAACTATGGGTATCGTCGTCGGTGGTTTTGACCACAAGATGGGTTGGCCCCATCGATTATTGTCACCTATGGTCATCGGTGGTTTTGACCACAACGATTGACTATTTGCGACTAAGTCCCGGTGGTTTGGTACCACCAGTGGTTTTGACCACACTTGATATATTGTGACCTATGGTCATCGGTGGTTTTGACCACACGATGGGTTGGCCCCATCATTTAAATTGTGACTTTAAGTCATCGGTGGTTTTGACCACACGGGGGTAGAAAAGGAGTATGGATGGCTAGTTGGGTTGCATGAGCATGTTTATTAATGAATTGTGTATGAGATGTATTTTCCGGGTGGGGATTTACACATTGAGTCTCGGTGACTCACCCTTCCCTTAACATTTTGCGGATGAGTAGATCGCGGAGATGGGCGGGAAGGACTCAAGGTGGCCATGCGATGGAAATCTTAATTAGATGAACTTGGATTTTGTTTTATTTTATTTAATGTTGGTTTTATTTTAACTAAGTTGTAATAAGGCCTCCTAGATATTTTTTTTTATTATTCTATGTTTTGGATTAATTTGTTTAAACTATTTCTTAACATTAAATTAAGTCCACATGTTTTCTAAAATTTTAATCGCAAAATGTTTTATCGTGCCATCGGGCACACATGAATCCGGTAACATTCGACTTAATGAATATTTTTAAAATAAACCTAAGTATGGTGTTTATACACCTCAAATGTTTTAAATCGGACGCTATCTTTTATCAAAAAGTTAATTTGGCCTAAAGGGATTTTCAAAATGTTTTCTCTGTAGCATACCAAATTCGATTCGTAATGTTTGGGCGAGTTTGGGATGTTACAAAATTGGTATCGAGCCAGTTCAAAGCTCGGTGTGGGGGCCCAAGGCCCAAAATGTTTTAGTAAGCCTTTTTGAAATATTTTTGGTTTTGAGCAGCATGGCCCGAGTCTCTGGCACCAATCCGCCTGTAAGTACTTACGATTTTTGTATGAATTATTCTTTGGTAGAGGGTAGGTATGGGACGTAGAAAGTATGATAGGTGTTTGAATTTTAGGACTAGCCCACTCCAACAGAATACATAAAACTTTAAAAGTCTAATTAAACAAACCTAGGACCAAGTCGCCGAGTTAGGGTGTGGTAACCCTTGTGCGCATGTCTAGGATTGGATCCGAAAGAGCTTGGTACTTAAGCGGTCCTAGTGACTCACCTCCTCTTCGAGATTCCTACAGTGCGTAGCCGGTTCACCCTAACCAAGAGGACTCGATCTTAGGCTAAACACGCTAAATAAAACCCAAAAGGGATTAGCCATGTTTTAAGGAAAACTCTAGTTTTAAAATCACTAAAATATCTCTTTTAAATAGTAGGACAAATTTATTTTGGAAAATTTTCAAAATATTCTCGATTTATCAAAATTACCAAAATGCCCCTAGTGGAAAAATTACTGAAAATGCCCTTGGTTTTAGAATTTACCATATTACCCGATTTCAATAAATTCTCAAATTTTGTATTTCAAAATAATACCCTGACTTTTGAAATTTACAAAATTATCCTGATTGACAAAATTACCAAAAATACCCACAGGTTAGAAATGGGCGAAAATGTCAGAAGAGTGAATAAGTATGAAAGGTATTAGGAATGGATGAGCCCTTACAGTGTGAACTAGGGTAGAAGATTTAAAAGCTGTGTTTGATCGAAAGAATCTCTATTACACTCTCCTCATAAAATTTCTTCGCGGATAACCAAGTGAAACAAATACTAATGCATAAAACTTTTTAATCAGTTAAATCGCGACGTTAGAAATGAGTTCTAGGGGATGTGTTAGATTTGTTAAGATCAGTCTGCACGCATAAGCGTAGTCTGGTGAGTTAGGATGTCGATTATTCGTTAGTAAGTAATTTCGAGGACGAAATTATTTTTTTAAGAGGTAGAATTGTAACATCCTAAATTAGGGGTTGTGCGTAATTTAAATATTTTCCCATGTGTGTGCTTGAAGAATTAAATTCTAGAAGTATTAAGCATGTTCTAGGGCCTAGAGCTAACCAGAGAGCTAGGTCGGACTTGGAACTAAAAATTTCTTTTTAAGTATTTTAAATGAGGAAGCTAGGAGATAGGGGGTAAATTTGAAATTTGGGAGAAACATGTCACGAAATAAGGCAGTAGCAAAGTGGTAACCTAGCGCCCTTAAGAGTTGGAGGAGAGAATGGGCGCAGTCGCGATTTAGTGGTTTGGAGCGGCGTTTTGCATTTTATTTTCTATATATGCGGTGATGGGCTTAAGTAGGAAGGCCTTATAATTAAATAAAGGAGGTTTGTGACACGAAAGTTAGGTTCGGTGAAGTGGCAAGGGGCGTGGCTTAAGGGCCTTGGTATGAGGTCTCGGGTTCGAGACATGAAGGAAGCAAGGAGTTTTATTTTTGGGCTTTAGGCGTTGAAGGAGTAAGGGCCGGGAAGAGGCTTATAATTAAAAGGTGAGGGCTTTATGTCATGAAATTCCAAAGGAAAGAGTGGCTTAAGGCGTGAAAAGGGAGAAATGCTCTTGCTTGTGGTCATTTGGTTCGAGTCAAGAAGCGACATTTGGATTTTATTTTTTCCTTTTTCTTCTTTGGCGTGACAAGGTGAATTGGCCTGCACATGGGTTCTTTGTTTAACATTAATTTGGAAGAGTTTGACAAGCACATGGTCTCTTTTATTTTCATTATTTATTTGATAAGATAAAAAGGGATAATATTAGCATTATTATTAGATTATTATGGGATTATTATTTGATTATTATTTGAGGTATTCAAATTATTTAGAATAATTTGAAATATGTGGCCTAGAGTGAATTAAGGAATTGGGGAATTTTAAACTCTTCAAAGGAAGAGTGGGCGGCAAGTATATAGGGGCATTAGTGCCGAATTTTCTTAGCCAATTACTTGGAAATTTCGGCTAAAGAAATTACATTTTTTTAAGTCTTTTCTTTTCACTCCCTTTTCAACCTCTATCAAAACCAAGTGGCACCATTAATTCTTTACCTTTCTTTCTTTGTTTCAAAAACTCTCTCTACTTCTCCTTGCCGAATCTCCATTCTTAATTTCCCTTTTCTTTTATTTCTTTATTGGCCGAATATTCACTCCTTATTGCCGAAACTCTTTTCCTCCCCATCAAACTCTCTTTGGCCGAATACTAAGGGTGGTATAAATCTTTTCAGGATTTCTTGTGGCAATCGATTGGTGAAGGTAAGTGTGTTAGCCGAATGGTTATTTCTTTTCTCACTGGTATCCTGGCAATTTGGATGGTTGGGAAGCCGATATATTTTGGTGGTTAATCAGTGTTGAAACTGATTTTCTCTAGGTACTCAAGGATATTTCAATCAATCCTTCATTTGTTAATAGTCGACTTTGGTAAGTGGTGGTAAGGCTTTATTTAAGATCATTGGTTTCATTATATATATGTGTATTCAAAAGCCGAAGGCTATTTATGTGGATAAGTGCCGATTGTAGGGAAGTGAAGCTGATTCGCACATAGTGTGTGGTGGTTGATAATCACAAGGCATTTGGGTCAAGGGATTTAGCATCGTAGATCGGCTTTTCGGGATCTAGGAATTACGATAGTAACAGGTGTGTAAGATCTCTATACACACTTTATTAATTTACATGCTGTTATTATTTGCCTTAGATCTTTTGGTTGTGGTTAGTTTGTGGCATAATCATGGATTTGAGTAAGTCCCTAACTTGTAATTTTTATATGTTTGCATGCCATCACATGATGTTTAATACTATGACATGATATATGAAATTTGATGTGTAAGCATGTGATGGTGGGATTGATGAAAGGAGGATGAACTATGGACTGTCGTCGATGGTTTTGACCACAAGATGGGTTGGCCCCATCAGTTATTGTGACCTATGGTCATCGGTGGTTTTGACCACAACGATTGATTATTTGCGACTAAGTCCCGGTGGTTTGGTACCACCGATGGTTTTGACCACACTTGATATATTGTGACCTATGGTCATCGGTGGTTTTGACCACACGATGGGTTGGCCCCATCATTTAAATCGTGACTTTAAGTCATCGGTGGTTTTGACCACGGGGTAGAAAAGGAGTATGGATGGCTAGTTGGGTTGCATGAGCATGTTTATTAATGAATTGTGTATGAGATGTATTTTCCGGGTGGGGATTTACACATTGAGTCTCGGTGACTCACCCCTTCCCTTAACATTTTGCGGATGAGTAGATCGCGGAGATGGGCGGGAAGGACTCAAGGTGGCCATGCGGTGGAAATCTTAATTAGATGAACTTGGATTTTGTTTTATTTTATTTAATGTTGGTTTTATTTTAACTAAGTTGTAATAAGGCATCCTAGATATTTTTTTTTTATTATTCTATGTTTTGGATTAATTTGTTTAAACTATTTCTTAACATTAAATTAAGTCCACATGTTTTCTAAAATTTTAATCGCAAAATGTTTTATTGTGCCATCGGGCACACCTGAATCGGTAACAATCTGACTTAATGAATATTTTTAAAATAAACCTAAGTATGGTGTTTATACACCTCAAATGTTTTAAATCGGACGCTATCTTTTATCAAAAAGTTAATTTGGCCTAAAGGGATTTTCAAAATGTTTTCTCTGTAGCATACCAAATTCGGTCGTAATGTTTGGGCGGGTTTGGGATGTTCTGACCCACCATTAACCAATAATAGGGTGGTATCGCATATAGCCCACTAACAAGAATATTTACGGTGGTTTCGCACATAGCCCACCAATAACCAATAATAGGGTGGTATCACACATAGCCCACCAAATGATAGTATAAAGGATGTTATCGCACACAACCCATCGTGAATAAGTAACAAGGTGGTATCGCACATAACCCACCAAAGAATAATTACTATATTTATACGCACTTACACATCTATTCCGAGGTTCATACGGGAATTACTCACTATCTATCAATTTCGACCATAAATGATTTCATTCATACAATGCACCAAAACGATTTCATTCATACAATGCACCAATAAGTAACAACATATGTATTAAAGGCGTATCGTTTACACATAAACTTACCTCGGTGCAAAATGTATAAATCGAAGACTTAATCCGTAACCTTGCCCTTTCCCCGATCAAGGTTGTTTCCGCGCTCTTCTTGATCTATAATAATGAAATTCACTCATTTAATCACTTTATAATGCATTATACACCAAAATTTCTACTTAGGCAAAAATGACCATTTTGCCCTTACACTTTGGCAAAATTACGGTTTTGCCCCTAGGCTCGTAAATCATTTTTCATCACATTTTCACATTAAACAAGCCTAGCTGAATATTTATTCCTCTTACAACAACTCACAAAATCAATTATTTCATGCATTTATTACACAATTACTACCTTTACATATAAGTCTTATTTAGGTGTTTTCATGATAACACCCTTCACAAAAGTTGTTTCTTAACTCACTAACATTCATTTTCTTCCATAAAAACTCAGCAAACAACATGAACACTCTCATGGAAAGTCCCCAAACTTTTAACCATATTTCAAATTAGTCCCCTCATTAGCTAGTTTAAGCTTTGGGGATTCCAAAAGTACAAAAATTATCAAGAAAGACCCTTAGAATCACTTACTTGCAAGAGATTTGTGTTGCTGAAAATTTGAACTCCAAGAACCCTTATTTCCTCTAAATTTTCTGTAGTAGAAGAAGAATGAATAGTAAAAGATGATATATTTCTCCTTGTCTTATTATATTCATTTATTAAGTCACCTAATTCCACCAAATTTGACCAAAATTTAATGCTCTTGTCTCCTTAGTCAATGTGGCCGGCCAACACACCCTCAATGGCCTAATTTCACTTTAAGGACCTCCAATTTAATATTCTATGGCTATTAGACACCTCTACATTGCAAAATAGAACTTTCGCACTTTATGCGATTTAGTCCTTTTTCATAATTAAGCATGCAATTGCTAAAATTAATGCACCAAACTTTTCATACATCTATATAAATGTGCCATAATACATAAAACAATATCAAAATAATTTTCTTCAACTTTGGATTAGCGGTCCCGAAACCACTGTTCCGACTAGCCCCAAAATCAGGCTATTACAATTTATTTACTTATGAACTTACCTCGTACAGAAACGAACGGATGGAATTGACTACTCGACCACTTTCGACTTCCCCCGATCTAACTCCGTTTTCTTTTGTTCTTGATCTATATAAATTCAAATTTGGCTATTTAATAACACATTTCATTCAATTCAAACCACAAACACATAATTAGGGCATTTTACACTTTAGCCCTTAAAATTCACATTTTTGACATTTTAGTCCCTATTCCATAAAATCGCAAAATACACAAAATTTCATATTTCCCATGCTTAGTTGAATATTTATATAGTTCATATAAGTCCACACATTTCATTTATTTCACATTTTAGTCCCTCAATTTATTATTTTCACAATTTAGCCCAAATTACTCAAATTCATCGAAAATCCAAAGATAAAACATATTAATCTATCACATATCTTTTATTTTCCATCATCAAACTGTAACCACCCGATTTAGGGCTTAGGAAGAATAATGGTTGCGAGACCACAAATTCGAAGTAGAAATATGTGTTTTATGATTTTTATGAGGCTTATAATGTGGTTGCTTAATTGTGTGAAAATTTTATAAGGAAATTTTATTAATTAGTGATCAATTTGTCCATTAGGACTAAATTGCAAAGATTAGAAAATATGAGATTCTAGAAGATTCAAGTATGGAATAGAATTATAAAAGTTATTAGAGGTCCTTAATTAGCAATTAGACCAATATAGATTATGATGGACAAAAATAGACATGGGAAAGAAAAATCTCAAGAAAGGACCATTAAGGGCATTTTTTCATTTGGTAAATAAAAGATTAAAAAGGAAAAAGAAGCCAAAAATTCATGTCCATCTTCTTTCTAAGTGCCGAAATTTTGGAGCTATCCATAGCTAGGGTTTCTTTAACTTTCAAGCTTGATAGTAAGTGCATCCTAGCCACATTTTTATATTCTTCATATTTTTAGATCCTCGTAGCTCGATTTAGCTATTTCTAGCTATATTGTGAGCTAGGGTTTATGTTCAAAAATTTACCCATGTATGACATGCATGTAATTTGATGTTTTATGGAATAATATGAAAGTTTGATGCATGATAAACATCTTTTCTAAGTGATTTTCATGAGGAATTCATAAAAGGACTAAATTGTAAAAGTTATGAAAATGGTCATACATGAGTGAAATAGTGAAAATTAGGGGCTGTTCTAGTTAAGAAAAGATTCGGCTAGGCATAAAATGCAAGAAAGTTTAATAAAAATCATTTCTGAGGCTAGGGGCAAAAGTGTAATTATGCAAAAGTTTAGGGGCAAATTATAATTTTGCCAAAGTATGATTCATGAGTCGATTTAGTCAATGTGAGTATTAAACAAGTGAAATTGTCATTATAGATCAAGAAACACGAGCCGGGCGAAAAGCGGGGCAAGGACAAAGTGTTGGACTAAATCGAACATCCACACACATTTTGAGTACCGAGGTAAGTTTGTGTGAATTTATAGCCACATGATGTTATTATGCTTTTAATTACTTTTTTATGAGATATGTATATTAATTCCATGAAGTTGGTTAATGATGCTTCAATGAGGTTATAAAGAGATCATGTTAAGTTGAAGTCTCGGTTGAAGATTCGAAATAACGAGGATATCCATGTCATGACATGAGATAAGGAAGGTCCCGTATAAGACCATGTGCGGGACATGACACCGGCACCGAATGTAGGTCCGTATAAGACCATATCTAGGATATGGCATCGGCATCAAATATATAAGATCCGTATAAGACCATATGCAGGACATGGCATCGGCATCGAATAAGGAAGGTCCGTATAAGACCATGTGCGGGACATGGCAGCGATATCGAGCTAAGAGATCCGTGTAAGACCATATGCAGGATATGGCATCGGCATCAAGAGGTGATCCCATATAAGACCATATCTGGGATATGGCATTGGCATCGTGATACAAGTATGATGAGATCGAGTATCCTCTAATATTTGAGTAGTTGAGCGTGCAAAAGAGTTAAGTATGTAAAGATGGCAAGAGCTAAGCTATACAAATATGACAAAGAGCTACATTTAAGTGAAAGATGATTATGATTTAAGTTTATGTTTATGATAGCATAAGTGCTAAATTATGTGATGAAGTAATCTGAAGTACCATGAGTAAAATACAAGTTATGAAACCCTAATGTGATATGTAATGGGTAAGCGTAAGTATGAGTAAGTATGTCAAAGTACTTGAGAACTTGTGTTATAATTGTTCTATGAGGTGAACGGATTTTACCATGAGTACTTATGTTGCTATTTTAATTCATGCAAACTTACTAAGCTATGTGCTTACCCCTTTCTTTTCCCTTTTCCTTGTAGTATCGCCAAGCTAGCTCGGGGATAGTAGAACGTTGGAGCTCGGATCACACTATCAATCATTCTTTTGGTATAGTAAAGTTGACTTATTTTGAGTATGGCATGTATAGGAACTTGGTCATCTTGTGTTATGTCATATTTGAAAGCCAAAGTGTTGGCTACTAATGTCATACACTCATTTTGTAAATGGTCATTAGGAATTGGCAGATATTTTTCAAGTTTCATATTTTAATGGTGATAAGTTTTATGAAGTGAAAGTTCATGCAAATGATGGAGTAAATTGTGATGTGTATGAATGATGAATAGTGGTTTTTCATAGTGTATTATTGCCATGTTATGTGTAACACCCCTAACCCTTAACCATCGTCGATCTAGGGTTCAGAGGCATTACCTAACAATCAAAAACTTTTACGAACATTTCGCATCATAAAGTATAACATCATCAAGTCATAGCAGATTACAAGCATATAGTCCCTTAATCAGGTCTCTACGAGACCTTAAACATGCATTAGAAAGAAATTGGAGTGTAACACCCCAAACCCGCCTAGACATTATGGCGGATCGTATGTCACATCAATAGGTTGTTTAAAACTACACGATCATTAAAATCCTTCCTCAATTCAAAAACTTTTTATCAATGGAAAAACCCCGAATTTCGTTGCTTATCAAACCAGATTTGCTTAAAGTTATTTCCCTTGCGAACACAATATTATTTTCAAAATGTTGTTTGTTGCGGAAGACCCGACTTCAAAGTTGCGGAAGCGTGATATTTGAAAATAGTAGATATTATTTTAAAAACCCGTGTTTAACTGTTTGGCAGTTCATAATTGAAAGAATTACCAAGTGAAGGTTAAAAGAAAATCCCAATGGCCATATTACATAAATTATAACCCAAAAATAATATGAAAATAAATTAAACCCAAAATTGCTAAGTTCCGTTTATTAACAAATCAGGCGTATGGCCACCTCAGAGTCCTCATGACTACAAATCCTCTAACGCTTGGGGATTACCTGCAGTGAAAAGAAAGGGGTGAGTTCACGAGAACTTCGGTGTGTAATCCCCTATAACGGTCATAAAGCGGGCCCGAGCCCATACGGTGTCGGTCAGGGCCTAAGCCCTATTCGGTAACAAGCTGGGCCTAAGCCCCAAATCAAATCAATGCAATGGATATGTACCCACCCCAATCCAACCAAACTCTCCACCAGTACCAACCAATCTCTCCGTGGGGACCATGTCAACCCACCCAGCCAAAACTCTCCAATAATGCAGTCAAGCTGCTAATAACGGTATATGTGGCTGAGCCACTAAATTAAGAACATGTGGCGAAGCCACTATAACGGTATGTGGCGATGCCACCAGAACGGTATGTGGCAATGCCACTAAAACGGTACTTCCTCCAATCAGCAACCCAACCCAATGCAACATGTTACGAATGCAATGTATTATGATAATATACAGATATATATATAAAATCACATAAAAAATATTTATGCAGCCACTGAAAGTATAACGGTCATTTTATCGTTTAGGGGTAAAACGGTAACTTTACCCATCGAGGGTATTTCGGTAACTTTACCCATCGAGGGTATTTCGATAATTTACCCACCAAGGGTACTTGATAATTTACCCACTAAGGGTAATTTGATAATTTAACCCTTTAAAGGGTATTTAGGTAGTCGATTATCTAACGGCCTTTTGGAGGCCTCTCGTAAGCCTCAAGCGACACGGAGTTCCCTGTTGGGTCACTACGGTGTAATTGGGCCTAAAATCTAGCTCCGGCGCAAACGGGCCCACACGCTCGTGTGGCCCATTTAGCTCGTTTTCAATCTTGGTTCTGCGACTTCGTGAGTCGCGGCGGTCATTCGGTACCCAGCGATTTCACTAATGTGGGCCCGTTAACCCATTGGGCCCACTAAGCCCTTTCGGCTCAACAAGGCCCATTGCGGCCTCGGTTCCACGAGAGAGTTCGTGACACTCTCAGCGGTCTATCGCCATCCTTAGTGGCTCGGTTTATCTCTATGGCGCTCGCCGCATCTAGTGATCACGATTGCCGATATCTCAACTTGTCGGTGTTTACGACTCTTGGCCTATTCATAGAACAACGCATAATAAACAAGCAAGGGTGTGAGATTACACACCTTGATTACGAGTTGTGTTTTCCACCGCTTCCAACACCTATAGTGATAGTTGACAAAGGTTAGTCTCAACCTTTGATAACTGAACTTTGCAACACTTTACTAGACTAACTTCACTTACCACGAATGCGATCTCCTTGATTGCACCAAGTACTCGGCCCTATCCCTTGGCTACGAAATCAAGACCCTAACAAAAATTTAGTGAGCGCGAAAGGGTTGTTAGTACTCATCCCACCTTGACCAAACCAAATGTTACGACAGCGTTCTTACCTCACTTGATTCATTAGTCAATGATAAAGGTTTGATTAATTCAAACCACTTGTGCTCCTTCACCCTATTGAAAACCCTAAGCCCCGCGATGGTCAAATCACGGAAAGAGCGTATTTTAGACCCAACGAGGAGGAAGAACATACGATTATTAAAGAAGAAACCGAATGGAAACGAGTTATTGACAAAGAGAAACTACAACTTACCGATTGTCAAATTCCTTGTAGCGTCACACTAAGAGAGTCTGAAGCGTGATTCGGTCAAGGACTACCTCACAAGATGCCGTGACTATGCCCAAACAAAAAGTGATAGAGGGTGTTCGGCTAAGAGAATTAAAGCGCAAAAAATTGAATGATGTGGAAAGAAAAGAAGAAGAATCAATTGAAGAGTAAAGAAAAGGGAAAGATTCGACTCTGAGAGAGGAAAAAGTAGAAAAAAGACGAAGAAGAAAAGAAAAAGGACTAAGAATTCGGTAGAGAGAATTGAAGAAGAGATGACCCAAAAAGCTAGAGGAATCGTACCCAAAATGAAAAAATCACTAAAGAAGACTAGAGAAAATTCAGCACTCTCCCCACTCAAAGCCGAAAATGCTACCCAAGACCCTCTTGAGCCGAGAAATTCCCCTAGCTAGACTCCCACTTTGGCCAAGACATCCCACACCCATCAACTCCTTGATTTTCTCCACTTTTCCCTCCTACACTTACTCTCTTTCATCCATTTGAATCATTTGACCAAGTCCCCAACTCCCATTGAAGAGTTTGATCCAAACTCTGCTTCCTCTACTCTCAAGCCACAAAATAAAATTTTCATTTACAACTTTGAGGATTGAACCCCTCCCTCCTTGTTCTCCACTTGACGCCACACCACCACACCACATGCTCCACTTGTGTTAGTAAAACACACGCAATTATACTTAAATCCAACCTCAACCAGCCCTCTCCTCTTAAGGGCCAAAATCTAATAATTTTCCAAGGCTCAAACTCGATCCTAGGCCTCCCTATAACCCCCAAATACACTCAAATAACCAACTGAGCAAGCACAACATGCAATTATGCAAAAAATTACAACCCCTAACTTTTGGGATGTTATAATTCTACCCCCTTAAAGAAATTTATTTACCAAAATTTACCTTTCGAGAAAGAGGTGAGGGTATTTCTATCGCATCGCCTCTTCAGGCTCTTACGTGGCTTTTTTTGAACCGTGATTATGCCAAAGCACCTTGAATAATGGAACGGATTTCCTTCTTAGCACCTTAACATCTCTAGCCAGAATTTGCACCGGTTCTTCCTCAAAAGTAAAATCAGGTCTTACCTCGATCTCCTCCACCGTCACTATATGAGAAGGATCCGAAGCAGTGGCGCCTCGGCATAGAGGCGTGGAATACATTATGTATCTGATTTAAATCAAGAGCGGCTCAAGCGATGGCGACCCGTCCCACACGCTTTACTATCCGGTAGGTCAGATAAATCTAGGGCTCGACTTGCCCTTCCGCCCAAATCTCAAAATCTTCTCCCAAGGTGAAACCTTCAAAAAGACAAAATCTCCCACCGAGTATTTAATCTCTTTGCGCTTCAAATCAGCGTATGACTTCTGCCTATCCGATGCTTCTTTTAACCGACCTCGTATCAACTTCACTTTCTCCTCAGTTTCAGAAATTAGCTCTGGACCCAACAATCGCCGCTTACCCAATTCTGTCCAACAAGTAGGGGTCACGACACCTCGACCATATAATGCCTCTATGGTGCCATCTGAATACTAGATTGGTAGTTGTTGTTGTAAGCAAATTCACGCCAGCGGCAAATAGTCTTCTAACTACCCTTGAAATCAATCACCACGACTTCTTAACATGTCTTCCAAAATCTGAATTACCCTTTCCAGTGACCATCAATCTGCGGGTGAAATCTTTGTCTTTGAAATCCAACCTCGTACCCAAGGCTTAGTGTAACACTCTCGAGTGCGATGTGAATCTGGGGTCCTGTCCGAGATGATGAACACTGGTACCCCATGTAACCTCACAATTTCAGCCACATATAAGCTTGGCCAAGCTTGTTGCAATGAGTAGTCGGTCTGGCCCGGTATGAAGTGGGCGGACTTAGTCGATCGATCAACAATAACCCATATCGAATCCTTCTTAGTAGGCGTCGGGGTAGCCCACTAACAAAATCCATGGTTATCCTCTCCCACTTCCAGAGTGGAATTTTCACAATTTGAAGTAATTCAGAAGGTAGTTGATGCTCAGCCTTCACTTGCTGGCATGTCAAACACTTACCTACAAAGTCGGTAATCTCACGCTTAGGGCGGCCACGATGCAGATTCCGTGAGATCTCGGTATAATTTGTTTCCACGGGATGCATAGCGTATGGGCTACTATCGCCTCATGAATCGATTGTCTTAACTTTCGAGTCCCCGGTACACAAACTCTTCCACGGAAGCATAATACTCCTTCACTATTCACTCAAAATCCACGATCTCTCCTTCTTCACTGTTGGAAAACGAGAAACCAACGACTCATCAACATCTGTTTCTCCTTAATTTGATTAATCCAAGTCGATTTTACTTGCGATTCGACCAACAAACTACCATCCTTAAGCGGTGAGGCGAGCAAACATTGCTCTTAGATCAATTACAACCTTACGGCTCAATGCATCCGCTACTCGTTAGCTTTTCGGATGGTACTCGATCGAGCAATCATAATCCTTAAACAACTCGATCCATAATCGTTGCCTAAGGTTCAACTCCTTCTCGAGTAAGGAGGTACTTGATACTCTTATGGTCGGTGTAGATGATCGACTTCTCCCCGTACAAGTAATGTCTCCAAATTTTTAGTGCAAAAACCACATGACTAGCTCCAAGTCATGAGTGGGGTAATTCACCTCATGCGGCCTAAAGTGACGAGGCGCATAAGCCACCACTTTCCTTTCTGCATCAAAGACACAACCCAAACCGTGCGTGATGCATCACGATGAACAACGAATTCTTTTCCGACCTCTGTTTGTATCAATCTGGGGCCTCGGTCGAATCTTTTTCAATTTCTCAAAACTCTCCTCTCATTTTATCGGTCTAAACAAGCGGTACTTCCTTACGGTAGCTTAGTTAGGGGTGCGGCAATCGGTGAGAACCCCTCAACGAACCGTCTGTAAAACCCGGCCGGACCCAAAAAACTTGAATCTCGGATACCGACTTGGTGGCTTCCAATCTATCACAGCCTCAACCTTTGAGGATCAATGCTAATCCCCGAAACGCAGACACTACATAGCCCAAAAATGTCACCTCTACGCAGCAAAAACTGCGTACTTATGCTGAATTTGGCATAAAGTTGATTTTCTCTCAATATTTACAGAGAACAATCAGAAGATGTGAATCATGCTCCTCCTCGGTTCTTGAATACACCGAGAATATCATCTATAAACACCACCACGAACCGGTCTAGGTAGGGTTGGAAGACCCGGTTCATCATATCCATAAAAGCGGTGATGCATTCGTTAACCCAAGCGGCATGACCGAAACTCGTAGTGTCCATAACGAGTTGAGCGATCTTGAACACATCTACCTCCTTAACACTTAACCGATGGTACCCCGATCTTAGATCTATCTTAAAGAAAATTGAAGCTCTTCGCAGCTGATCAAACGGATCGTCTATCCTTGGTAGCGAGTACTTGTTCTTAATCGTTAGCTTGTTCAACTGACGATAGTCAATACACATGCGCCTTGACCCATCCTTCTTCTTCACAAACAATACCGGTGCTCCCCACGGAGACACACTTGGTCGAATGAATCCTCAATCCAGTAGCTCTTGGATATGAGCCTTTAATTCTACCAGCTCATTCAGCGCCATCCTATAAGGGGCGATAGACACCGAAGCCGTTCCCGGTAAAAGCTCAATGCCGAACTCGACCTCGTGGTTTGGAGGCAACCCCGGAAGCTCTTTAGGAAAAACATCCGAAAACTCCTTTACACTCCTGACATTCTCAACAGACGGTCCCTTAACATCGGATGTGCTGACATAAGCTAGGAACGCCTCGTAACCTTTGCTAACCAGCTTCTCGGCCCTTAATGCTGAGATTACATTGGATAGATAATCCCTTCGCTCCCCTAACACAATCACTTCCTCATCCTTGGAAGACTTTAATACCATACGCTTAGCGGCGCAATCCAAATTTGCCGCGGTGTTTTGCTAACCAATCTATGCCCAATATGAGATCAAACTGTAAGCGGTAGTTCCATCAAATCCATGGGAAAGACAACCCCTTGAACCTCTAGAGGCACATCTCTAAACAACTTATTCACTACAACAAAGCATCCCTAAATGACTACTCACCGACATCTCTTTATCAGGAAATTCGAATTGTACAACCAAAGTTCCAGACATAGTACATGCGACATACGAGTGCGTCGACCTAATATCAATTAAAGTAATACATGGTACACTATGAATGAGGAACGTACCAGTTATGACGTTAGGTGCATCGCCATCCTCTCGACGCCGAGTAGCATAAACCAACCCTGGCTATCTCGCCTCTGTATTACCAGCACCTCTGCCCGGTGCTCCACGACCTCGTCCTAACCCATTTCCCTCTTTGGGTGGACCACGACCTCTCGGTGGCTGCTGACCACATCTCCCTGGCTGCACATAGCCCTGACCTACTGCTTACCACTTGGTAGGCTCCCGAGGACAGTTTCTGTAATGATGATCCTTGGATCCACATCTGAAGCACCCCCAGTCCTTTTCCAGCACTCTCCCGAATGAGGTGTCCCACACCCAACACAAGGTTGTGGTCGACTAGCAACAAGCTGGAACCCCAACTCCTCGGCTGGCCCATCAAACCTAGGCCTCTTATTAAACCCACACGAAAAACTTGAGGCCCAACACCCCTCTTATTTCTGACCCTTTCCTTCTCCCGGTTTTGACACTCAGAGCATTTCATATCCTCGACAATCTTTTCCTTTTCAATTAGGGCAGCAAAATCCCTCTAGCTCTGCGGGGCTATCAGCACTCACAACTCATCTCGAAGACCATCCTCAAATTGTACACGCGATTACTTTCGTACTCGATCGCGACTATTTCCCGAGCATACAAGCCTTAGCCGCAGAAATTCTACCTTGTACTGCCTTTTCACGGACTTGTTTCCACAGACAGTTCGAAATTCCTTTCTCGGGCATCCACATAACTTGCCTGGACATATTTCCCCACGGAAGGCTATCTTAAAGAAATCCCATGTCACACTTGTCGGCTGCGTGCCTTCCCTCATGGTAAGCCACCATTGATATGCCTCATCCGCAATAAAGACAATGCTCCTTCGATTTACGCTCTGCCGTGCGATCAAGGTCATCCATGATTCGCTCTCGCCTCTAACCAACACTCTGCTATATTCGGGGCTACACCGAGATGCCCCTAAAGATTGCCGCCCGTTTGACCGAGTCGCTCGAAAAATTGACCATCGGACCCGCGACCCGATACTGTTCCGGCAACCCTTTCCGAACACCGTAGCATCGCTTAGACGAGCATCATCCCCACCGACTTGGTCGCGAGACCCGTTTGATCCACCGGTGATGCCGCGCCTCCCTTTTCGAGCATATGTCCCGATCTTGAGGACCAAGCCCTAGCATCCCGGCCTCTACCACGGTGGCGTGTACCCTTTTCTGCGACCTCTTGAACTCATATCGGTTATAGCGTATTAATCTGTTTAAGAGTTTTATAAATCGATTATAGTTCTCATGATTATTAACAAATGTTTTATGAAAAACGATAATAAGAGTTGTTTTCGCGCGATCAAGTTTACTATAGTTTCAGTCTCCTATAGTCTCAGTTTCCCTAACTAAAGAGTTCGGTATGCTACTATTATTCCCACTAGTTTGTCAATACAATCATTATAGCATATAACAGAGTATAAGGTCAGGAAACTTACGGATTTGGTGTCGGAGACTCGGTGTGCCATACTTTTAGTAACACTATCATTTTCCAAGTTAAAAACTTAAGCAGATTAGAAAAACTTTCAAAACCTATTCCACAGTCGAGTTTTGCAACCTGGCTCTAATACCATTAAATGTAACACCCCAAACCCGGCCTAGACGTTATGGCCGAATCTGGCATGTCACATCATTAGGTTGTTTAAAACTACATGATCAATAAAACCCTTCCTCAATTCAAAAACTTTTTATCAATGGAAAAACCCCGAACTTCGTTGTTTATCAAACCAGATTTGCTTAAATTTATTTCCCTTGCAAACACAATATTATTTTCAAAACGTTGTTTGTTGCGGAAGACTGACTTCCAAAGTTGCAGAAACGGGATATTTGAAAACAGCAGATATTATTTTAAAAACCCGTGTTTAACTATTTGGCAGTTCATAATTGAAAGAATTTACCAAATGAAAGTTCAAAGAAATCCCAATGGCCATATTACATAAATTATAACCCAAAAATAATATGAAAATAAATTAAACCCAAAATTGCTAAGTTCCGTTTATTAACAAATCCGACGTATGGCCACCTCTGAGTCCTCTGCAACTCTAAATCCTCTAACGGGGGGGATTACCTGCGGTGAAAAGAAGGGGTGAGTTTACGAACTCGATGTGTAATCCCCATTAACGGTCATAAAGCCCGGCCCGAGCCCATACGGTGTCGGTCAGGGCCTAAGCCTATTCGGTAACAAAATTTGGGCCTAAGCCCCAAATCAAATCAATGCAATGGATATGTACCCACCCAAATCCAACCAAACTCTCCACCGTACCAACCAATCTCTCGTGGGGACCATGTCAACCCACCCGGTAAAACTCTCAATAATGCAATCAAAGTCTGCGATAACGGTATATGTGGTTTGAGCCACTAAATTAAGAACATGTGGTGAAGCCACTATAGCGGTATGTGGCGATGCCACGAGCGGTATGTGGCAATGCCACTAAAGCGACACTTCCTCCAATCAACAACCCAACCCAATGCAATATGTTATGAATGCGATTATTATTACGATCATATATAGATATATATAAAATCACATAAACAATATTTATGCTACCACTGAAAGTATAACGGTCATTTTGTCATTTAGGGGTAAAACGGTAATTTCACCCCTCGGGGGTATTTCGGTAACTTTACCCGTTGAGGGTATTTCGGTAATTTACCCACCAAGGGTAATTCGGTAATTTACCCACCAAGGTTAATTCGGTAATTTCACCCATTAAGGGTATTTCGGTAATTCAGTTATCTAACGGCCTTTCCGGAGGCCTACTGTCGCCTCGAGCGACACAGGTTCCCCTGTTGGGTGACTACGGTGTAATTGGGCCTAAAATCCAACTCCGGCCCAAATGGGCCCACACGCTCGTGTGGCCCATTTAGCTCATTTTCGATCTCGATCTGGCGACTTCCACGATCGCGGCGGTTGTTCGATACTTACCAACAATTTCACTCATGTGGGCGTTTACCCAATTGGCCCACTAAGCGCGCTTTCGGCTCAACAAGGCCCATTGCGGCCTTAGTTCCACGAGAGAGTTAGTGACACTCTCAGCGATGCATCGCCATCCCTAATGGCTCGGTTTATCTCTATGAGTGCTCGTGCGCTTTCGGTGATCCACGATTACCAATATCTCGACTTGTCGGTATTTCTGGCTCTTGGCGATTTATAAACGACGCAAAATAAACAAGCAAGGGTGTGAGATTACACACCTTGATTACGAGTTGTGTTTTCCACCGCTTCCAACACCTATAGTGATAGTTGACAAAGGTTAGTCTCAACCTTTGATAACCTTAACTTTGCAACACTTTACTAGACTAACTTCACTTACCACGAATGCGATCTCCTTGATTGCACCAAGTACTCGGCTCTATCCGCCAGCTCACGGAAATCAAAACCCTAACGAAAATTTGTTGGCGAAAGGGTTGTTAGTACTCATTCCACCTTTGGCCAAACAAAATGTTATGACAACGTTCTTACCTCACTTGATTGATGAGTCAACGATAAAGGTTTGATTAATTCAAACCACTTGTGCTCCTTCACCCTATTGAAAAACCTAAGCCCCACGATGGTCAAATCACGGAAAGAACGTATTTTAGACCCAACGAGGAGGAAGAACATCACGATTATTAAAGAAGAAACCGAATGGAAAGCGAGTTATTGACAAAGAGAACTACAACTTACCCGATTATCAAATTCCTTGTAGCGCTACACTAGGAGAGTCTGAGTAGCGTGATTCGGCCAAGGACTAACTCACAAGATGCCGTGACTATTCCCAAACAAAAAGTGATAGAGGTGTTAGGCTAAGAAGAATTAAACTACAAAAAATCAAATGATGTGGAAAGAAAAGAAGAAGAATCAATTGAAGAGTAAAGAAAAGGAAAGATTCGGCTATAGAGAGGAAAGAGTAGAAAAGAAGACGAAGAAGAAAAGAAAAGGGACTAAGAATTCGGTAGAGAGAATTGAAGAATAGATGACCCAAAAGCTAGAGGAAATGTACCCAAAATGCAAAAATCACCAAAGAAGACTAGAGAAAATTCGGCACTCTCCCCACTCAAAGTCAAAAAATGCTACCCAAGACCCCTCTTGGTAAAAATTCCCCATTAGCTAGACTCCACTTTGGCCAACACATCCCACACCCATCAACTCCTTGATTTTCTCCACTTTTCCCTCCTACACTTACTCTTTTTCATCCATTTGAATCATTTGACCAAGTCCCCAACTCCCATTGAAGAGTTTGATCCAAACTACCTTCCTCCACTCTCAAGCCACAAAATAAAATCCTTCATTTGCAACTTTGAGGGATTCGAACCCCTCCCTCCTTGTTCTCCACTTGACGCCATACCACCACACCACATGCTCCACTTATGTTAGTAAAACACACATAAATTATACTTAAATCCAACCTCAACCAGACCCTCTCCACTTAGGGGCCAAAAACTAAATTTTTCCAAGGCTCGGGTGATCCCGGGCCTTCCTAGAACCCCAAATACACTCAAATAACCAGGTGAGCAAGCACAACATGCAATTATGCTAAAAATTACAACCCCTAACTTTTGGGATGTTCTGGGGACTAAATTAGAATCGTACAATTTTTTTGAATATTAAACATTTTTAAAGTTACAGAGGTCACACACCCGGTGTGGGTAGGCCGTGTGCCTCACACGACCTCGGACACTGCCATGTTCCCGAGTCGTGTCAAAGCAGGCATACATATTGACTTGTCCACATGGCACGAGACATACCCGTGTGCCTCACCCGTGGTCGAGCGACTTGCATCCACCACGGCCAGTCACACACGTGTGTCGTCCACGAGCCGTGGTCGAGCGACTTGTTTTGAAATACAACCATGAAGGACACGGTCGAGCCACATGCCCGTCTGCTCAACCATGTGGCCAATTATAGGCCATTTACAAGGCCAATTGCCACCTACACATTAGTTTATACTACAAGCATTATACCAACTCAATTCATATCCAAATGACCAATTTTCTAATCATTCAAAAAATATTCAACACACCAACTTATACAACATTTATCTCATTCTCATCACAAGCATTTCTAAGTATAAACCATTCAAAACTTACCATTTAATGTAACAACCCTTTATAAAAAATATGCCAACTTTGCATCATAATACTTATCATAATTTTGACCATTTCATCAATTCAACCATTAGCCACTAAACATACCAAACTATGCATCATTTAACATAACTACTCATTCATATCACAATCATTATCTAGCCATATCACATGGCTAATTATATACAACTTAAAGCATAATCCCAAACTAACTACCCTATACATGCCATACTTAGCTTTGTACACATTCAAAGGTACCAAAATGGAGTTTGATAGTGTCGTGATGATCCTCGGCGATCCCAGAGCCTTCCGTAGCTTTGGCGATCTATAAAACAATACAAACACACAGATAGAGTAAGCTTTCAAAAGCTTAGTAAGCCATATACAAATAAACTTATCATATAAACATTCATAATTATATCAACTACAAGATCATTATCATATCACATATGTAAATTCACAATTCTCATTTGGGTCATTAGTTTAGCCATTACATACTAACTAGTCATATCTCCAAGTATCTCTTTTGTACATAACACATTCATACCTATATCACATTTTGTCTCATTGAATCTATGCACATATATCTCTTGCAAGTTCACAAATACTTACCTTTCATACTCAATCATAGTATACATTCCAAACGTACCTAAAGCGGTCCATACATTTCACATAGTCTTTCATTTCTCGAATTGCCGTTGAATCATTCGGATTAATCGGGATACTCGGAATACAGAATAATCGTACAATGCCAGCGTCCCCGGGCGTGGTCTTACATGTAATCAAATATCGATGCCATGCCTTTGTCCCGAACCGGTCTTACACGAATCAAATACGATGCCAATGTCCCGGACATGGTCTTACGTAAATCTCAAATCAATTCCAACGTCCTAGATGTGGTCTTACATGATATCACATATCGAGAATCCCTATGTCATGATATATTAATCCTATCTATTCCTAAGGTTCGTGCGGGACTTTTCAGATATTAATGCCTTGTTGATACTTTCTCGGATTTCTCACGCATTTCATCCAAAGTCATTGATTACAATTCATTATCAAATGAACATAAATAATTCAACTTAAATCGTTTATTCATATATGGACTTACCTCAATACGGGATATAGGCGGACCTGGATTCGACTATTCGATCACTTTCAACTTTTCTCGATCTAAATCTGCTTTCTTTGGTTCTTGATCTATAGATATTCAAATTTAACCTATTTATTCACAAAATCATTCAATTCAATCAAAAACACACATTTAGGGTACTTTACAAATTAGCCCTCACATTTTCACATTTTGACATTTAAGTCCCTATTTCACAAAATCACAAAATACATAAAATTTCATATTACCCATGCTTGGCCGAATATTCACGTGCTTCATACAAGTCCATACATTTCATTTATTTCACATTTTAGTCCCTCAAAATATTATTTTCACAATTTAGTCCAAATTACTCAAATTCACCAAAAATCGAAAGACAAAACATGTTAATCTAACACATATATTTCATATTTCACCAACTAATATCACAAAGCTCAAGCATTTATGAATGGAAAATTTCAAATTCTTCATCAAATTCCAAAATTAAAGCATGGGTGTTGTAGTACTCAAGCAACGATTACAAAAAATGTAAAAATTATCAAAAAGCAAGAAACCAAAACATACCTTAATTTTGCTTGAACATAGCAGAAACCTAGAACACTTTTCTTTCATTCTTTTCTTGTATTTTATCGCACAAAAGATGATAAGAATGGCCATTTTCATGCTTTTGTTTTATTATAATTCATAATAATACCCATTTTACTACTTTACCCTTAATTAAAACATTACAAAACCATATATCACTAGCCTTCAACCGTCCATCCCATAATTTGATGGCTAAATTGCAACATAAGGACTCCATATAAATAAAGCCATAACAATTTATACGTTAACAAATAACATGCAACTTTTACATTTTACGCAATTAAGCCTTTTCTCAAATTAAGCACACAAACAAAAAAATTAATTCACGGAAATTTCACATGTACAAATTCACATACTATAAGCACGAAAAATAATATTAAATTATTTTTTGACTCGCATTGTGGTCCCAAAACCACTATTCGACTAGGGTCTCTAAACAGGACTATTACAATTCTCCCCCGCCAGGGATTTTAGTCCCAAAATCTCTTACCGTTGAATAGATTCGGATATTGTTGTCTCATTATATCTTGAGGCTCCTCGTAGCCTCTTCTACTCCGTGTCGATGCCACAATACTTTTACTACTTGATTTTTCTTATTTTGCAATTCTTTAACCTCACGAGCCAAGATACGAATCGGTTCTTCTTCATAAGTCATAACGAATCGGATCTCAATCTCGAGACGGAGGAATCATATCACGAGGATCGGATCAGTATCGTCGAAGCATTGACACGCCGAAACACATTATGAATCTTTTCTAGCTCGGATGGTAGTAACAATCAGATATACCGCGAACCCAACACGCTCAATAATTTCATACGGCCCGATGAATCTCGGACTCAATTTTCCTTTTACGCCATAACGAAGTATTTTCTTCCACGGAGATACTTTCAAAAATACTTTATCACCAATTTCAAACTCGATATCTTTTACGTTTCAAGTGCGCATAGGATTTTTGTATGCGACAAGCGACTTTTCGAACTATCACGAATCACTTTCACTTTACGCTCTGTTTCTTTTATCAAATCAACCCTGTATCTTATTTTCACTTGAGCTCGGTCGGTACATAAAGGTGTTCGACATTTGCGTCCGTATAAAGCCTCATAAGGCACCATTTTAATGCTCGATTAGAAAACTATTATTATGCGCGAACTTAATCAATGGTAAATATTGTTCCCACGTACCATCAAACTCAAAGAATGTAACATCTCAACATATCCTCGAGAATCTGAATAATCCGCTCGATTGACCATGCGTATGTGGGTGAAAAGCTTTACTAAAAAGTAATTTAGTACCTAAGGCCTCTTGCGGTTTCTTCCAGAATTGTAAAGTAAATCTCGGATCTCCTGTCATCGAGACACAATAGATAGTGGCACCTCAGTTGCGTCTCACAATATCGGAAATATATAGCTCGGCTAATTTATCAAGTGAGTAATCAGATCGTACCAGAATGAAATGAGTTGATTTCGTCAATCTGTCAACTACGACCCAAATGGCATCTTTCTTTCTCGGAGTCAAAGGCAACCACGAAACAAAATCCATTGTCACTCTATCCCATTTCCACTCGAGGAATCATTATCAGTTGTAACAAACGGATGGCACTTGATGTTCAACTTTAACTTCTTGCACGACTAAACATTTCGAAACAAAGTTAGAGATGTCTCTATTCATACCAGAGACCACCAATAATGTTGCTTCAAATCAAGATACATCTTTGTACTTCCCGGATGAGCAGATAAGTGACTATTATGTGCTTCTTCCAATATCGACTAAATTAACTCTGGATTCCTCGGACACAAATCGATCTCGAAATCTCAAACAATCGTCAACATCAACTCGAAATTCAAAATCAAAGTTCAAATCACATTGAGCTCGTTTACCGACAATTCATTATCAATTTTACGAGCATCACATATTTCTTTGTAAAAACAACGGTTTAAGCTTTCAACTCGGCTAAATCCAACCATCATCGGGACGAGTCTAAATGAGCATTCATCACTCAAGTAATGCAAAATGATGATTTTGACTCAATGCATCGAGCAACAACATTTGCTTTACCGGATGATAATCTATCACAAGCTCGTAGTCTTTTACTGACTCTAACCATATTCTCCATCGCTGATTCAAATCTTTACGAGTCATCAAGTATTTCAAACTTTTATGATCCAAAAACACATGACATTTTTGCCAAAAAGATAGTGGCGCCAAATCTTTAAAGCAAACACAATTGCACACCTAGCTCTAAGTCGTGTGTCGGATAATTCTTTTATCACGGTTTCAATTGTCTCGAGTATAAGCTCTAACTTTGCCTTCCTACATCAAAACACATCTTAGTCCGTTCAATTAAGCATCACTAAAAATCACGAACTCTTTGCAGGTCTAATTTGTACTAAAGCGGAGCTTGAGTCAAAGAGCTTTCAACCGATCAAAGCTTTTACGACATTTATCGACCCTTCAAACTTTACATCTTTACAAGCTATCTCGTCATAGGAGTTGTAATCATCGAAAAGCCTTTTACAAATCATCGATAATAACCAGCAAGTCCCAGAGAAAACTTCGAACTTGGACACATTTCTCGAAGGCTTCCACTCCAAAATAAATGAAAATCTTGCTCTGGATCAACTCGTATACGAATCTTGACACAATATGTCCCAGGAAAACTAACTTTTCGCAAACTCTCACATTTACGAACTTTGCATACAATTGCTTATCTCTGTAGAGTTTGTAACACAATTCTTAGATGTCCGGCTGCTCGATTTCATCTCGCGAATAAATCAAAATGTCATTAATGAATACAACAACAAATTGATCTAAATACGATGCAAAATTACATTTCATTAGATCCATAAAAGCGGCAGGAGCATTGGTTAGTCAGAAAGGCATAAATAAAAACTCATAATGTCCATACCTCGTTCTGGCGGTTTTGAAATGTCAACTGATCTTTTACTCGTGAATGGCGATAATATCTCGATCTCGGATCTATCTTTGAAAACACGGTGGCTCCTTTTAGTTGATCAAACAAATCATCAGTGCAGGCGGATGATATTTGTTCTTTATTGTCACTTTGTTCAACTGGCGGTAATCAATGCACATTCTCATCGCGTACCATCTTTCTTTTCACAAAGCAGAATGGAAGCACCCCAAGGTGAGAAACTTCGGCCGTTCAAATCCTCTATCGGTCAACTCTTGCAATTGAGACTTCAACTCTTTCAATTGCATTTTGTGCCATTCTATCTGGAGCTATAGAGATAGGAGTCGCGTCCCGTTACTAAATCAATACCAAACTCAACTTCTCGTATCGAGGCAATCCGGTAATTCCCTCGGGAAAAACATCGAAACTCACAAACAAGCGGCATAGATTCAACTTTCTTTTCGGTCACTCTCGAATCAATCACATAAGCAAAATAGGCTTTGGAACCCTTTTCACATTACTCTGAGCTTTCATCCACATATATCTGGCCCGAACTATTTCATCATTACGACATCTCAAATTAATGGTCTTTTCGTTTGCAATTCACAACAGCATCATGCAATGTTAACCAATCCATACCCAAAATTATGTCAAACTCATCAAAGGTAATAGCATCGAATCGGTAGAAAAGCAGATATTTGAAACATTAGCGGACGGTTCTTGCATACTTTATCAACCAGAACACTTTTACCTAAGGGTTCAAAGCTCGAATAACAAATTCAGTAGACTCTACGAGGCAAAAGTCTTACTGGATACTAAGCTCATGCATACATGCGAATGAGTAGACCCTAGATCTATCA